>CM067363.1:48819994-49251734 GCA_034401795.1 Chaetoderma sp. LZ-2023a | reverse complement strand
GACACGTGTGTTAACTTATTCAAACGCCAATACATTTACAAATGCATTTGAATATTTGGGCACACGTCTGGTACTGAAATTCTGGAAAAGTAATTCTGCCATCTATGTATCTGCTGGTAAGTGAGTATCTTTAGGAAAACCTTTTGCAGACCTTGATAAGACTGTTTTTTGGAATTTTACCACTGGATTGACTGGCTCGCTTATTAAACTAGTCATTTCAGTGTAAAATCTTCAAAAATGGTATTTTTTTTATCTACACATGGAACTTTGCTATGACAAAAATAATACTTATTCATCAGGGTAACTATTAAGGCATTGAATTTTCAGATTCTTAAATATTATGTTTACCATTTTGAAGGGTAATTTCATTGATAACCATTGCGCCTATGAACGCAACATGTGTCATGTACAAATTACTTTCAAAATAATTATCAAATAGTATGTTCAATATTGTGAAAGGAATTTGATTGATAGCTACTACTGCGCCTATGGCAGCAATAGGCCTCCAGTCAAAATACATTCAAAATAGTTGAATATTTTGAAAATAATTTGACTGACAGCTTGGGTAAAGTCATACACTTATCGCGCAAAGGATGCTGGGGAAAAGCGGTCTTTTTAAACATTTTTTGTTAAGAATAGAGCATTATAGAAGGGGACTGCTCTAAAACAGCAACCTATTGAAAATATTTGTGTATCTCGTCTGGAACGTAAGGCTGATAACGTGTACTGCAAAAGATATTTCTATATCCGAATGTGCTTGTTAAGTCTGACGTCATGCATAAGTATTGGACCCGGATGCACCATTATTTTGCTTTTATTACGTCACAACTGTCCACTTACAGAGTCTTCATTTGTTGTAGAGCGACAACATTTGTTTATAATGGATGAATCCAGTTTAACCATCAAACATATGACGTCATAATCAACTACGTCAGATGTAGGCTAACATCATAATCAACTACGCCATGAATGACATGATTTAGCCCGTCATAAATCCTTAATAGTCCATCAAGTTTGTAATGAATTGTATGTCTTTATTATTAATAAATATTCGGTTTGATTATTTTGGAACAAATTTGACCGGGCGCTGTTGCTTTCATAGGCAGCAAGCGCGCCCAATCAAATTAGTTTCGAAATATTCAACAGCTTACCTATATAGTTTTCTCGAAAGAGAGATTCAGGGAGTGCAGTGATATGATCGATCCCAACACGTGCAAAGCGTGGATGGAGCTTAGCTAGAGATGATAAGCATGGCTAAAAACTGGATTTCTCCATTTAACAGCCGCCTTAGCGCTTTAGCACATGGAGGGCAGAAATGATAAATTTCTCTATGAAGTAAGGAAATTCCGTTTGAACATTTTGAAACTAATTTGGCTGGGAGCAGATGCAAACGGCTCACAGTCAAAATTGCTTTCAAAATATGCAACAGATTTCCTGTTCCTTGGAATTGAGGGTTTAAATGGTTAAGAAACATGTGGATCCGGGAAGTACGTCATCAACTTATAAAACACTATCGAAGAACAAGTGGAATGAAATCATGAAACTACAATTCTCTAGCTTAGGAACTGGATGTGCGCAATATAGGTATATGTATTTAACATCCTTGGTGCCCAGGTAAGGCGCTTTGAATACGTGATACCGAACCTGATTGACGTCAAGCGCTATAAAAGCAATAACCTCGGTATTTTCTCAATTAAGCATGCCTCTGACAGATATATAGACATATATTAATGGCCGGGTACCCGGCTCGTTGTATTTGATCGCTGGGCACTCGGCCGTAATATATATTTGAAGGGCCGGGTACTCGATCCGTCGCGTGTGTCTAAATGTCTGTTAGGTGCATCTGTTAGGGCCTAGTTCAGGCTCTGATTGTAATGCATTCCCCACAGCGAAAATCACAATTTGATGAAATGCAAGCGACAATTAATTTCTTACCGATGAAAACAGATTACGTTGTTATTGAATGAAACAATACTAGAGTACACCTACCATGATGCAACCCGCATTTCTGAAAATGATGATCAATGCAAGCAGGCCAGTTCGGTACATAGAAACAACGAAACATTGCTATCTGCTTCAGCGGATGAACTTTTTGAATACGTTCTCTCCCCTTCGCCCAATTATCTAACGTATTCCTACATGTATTCTCTTCATCATTGGCGTTACACCGAATGTTGTTATATTATACTACGTGTTCCGTTCGGGTAAATATAAGACCACACACTTTTTTGCACTATAACCAGTTTAGCCATGGCGGATCTGATCACGTGTCTGTCATGGGGCGTGTCCTATTTACTGCACGTATCCTGACATGCCTTTTATACGTGCCAGGATTCCTGTGCGCAGCATTAGCCCTACATCTCACAGGCGTCAGTGGCGGTACGTGTCTATCATCTTGTGTTATTCTCTGCAATTCGGTTCTATCAGTTAGTCTATCCATTTAAGATCTAAGGCAAATCGGACATGGAAGCTAGTTGCCTCCCTTTGTTTATCTATATGGATAACGCACAACATCATTCACCTTCCATGGTTATTCTTCCATGACCCTGGCTATGTCCTCCATAAAGGAAAGCCAGTGAGAGTATTTAATTTTTATGGTGACTACAGAATTCGAGACATAATTATACCACATGCTTGCATATGTGTTGCGGCGTTGGTAATGCTAACACTTCATGCAGTAAAGTTCTTCAAAGTGAACAAAAGGCGCTCAGATGAGGAGCTATCTGACAAAGGTAGAGCGGGTACTGTCCATAAAGCTATGTATATCATGATTGTTTCGTTTTTCGTGACATGGCTACCGTCAATCATTCATAATATGTCTCATGAATTAATTAGAGTTTACTATCACTACAAACATATGTTTCTGTATCGCATTACTAATATCATATTAAGCTTTAATAACTGTGCCAATCCCTATATTTATATGCTTATGGCGAAGCCGATCAGAGAGGATATTCTTATATCTGCCCAGCAGTGTTTCATGAAAACGAAAAATAACCCATAATATTTTCAAATCACCCATACAGTCAAAGCTGTCTATAGAGATCGCCCGTCTGTGTGGAATCACAATCCTTTGGCTATAAACGAATAGAGGGATCATATTTGTCACTTAAATATATATCTCCATGACCAATTACCTCACCGCGTGACGTCACAATACATAGTGACATATCTTGCTTCGTCATGAACATTGAAAAGTCCGTCAAATGTACGAATTGTATATCGTTAATTGATTTACAATATAATAAACATTATTTTCAATTTATTCAACAGCTTACCTGTCTAGTTACCTTGAAATTCTCGTTCTGTGAATTCAGAGATCACAGTATATAAATCGAGCCAACGCGTGTAAATTGTGGACTGAAAGTAACTAAAATGGATTCCTCTATTGTATTAAGCGATAACTGTCTTCTTCGCGACCTGTACTGGTTCATACAGTGTCCATTATACCCAGGAGCAGGCTCACTTCAGGTATGTACATTAATGTCTTATCAGTTTACATTGCTTATTTCTGCAGTAAGGGTCTAACTGTAAAGAATTCAAATTGGGTTGCCATTCTCACTGAAAATTCCAATATAGCGGCACTCTAATGCCTATACCAATACCATAAGCAAACGGTCAGAAGTCTAAAAGATCAAATCGAATGTACATACTTTATCTTATTTGGCCAAGAATGAGTTATTTACCAGATAGCATGTGCATTTTTCACATGCCCCACACTTGCAGAGCTCGCTCATCGCAGAGTGAGTTATGTTTCTGAATCCGCATGAACATACGTTCAAGGCCATGTATGTTGTGCAATAGACGGACTAGTTTTTTCCCGCTCATTTTATAGCTAAGACTTGCCCACTGTGTACGCATATTTGAATTTTTAAGCTTTAGACGCACGAGTTCTCAGAATCTCAATGCCAAGATAACTATACAGGGCAGACTGTTTGAAAGTAGACAATAGAATGTGTATTAATTCCATTTTTCACAAAAGCGAAACCTAAATGGTTATTATCAAACAAGCTTTGTCACTTGCATGACTCTAGCATTGGATTGTGAAGTCCGCTAACAAGTAACGTAAGTTGATTATAACATCAGATACCTGAGTGACAGATCGGATCCCCTCATTGCGACCATGCTTCGATGTATTAAATGCATTCAATTAGCATCTAGTATTTAGGGTGAAAGATCTCCATCTTCGTCTATATGCTACCACTATTTGGTTGGATCAGACATCGTCTGACAATGTAACATGACGTCAGTGGTAACATTGGAGATGGGCACGTGTAGGTGTAGATGAAAGATACTTGATGTATACAGCAATTTCTCATCATCTAGTTGTAATCTGTTTTCATGGTATAAATGGTGTCGTGAACTGGAATTTCCCAATGTTAAGCCCCCATGATCAGATAACACAGAGAGTTCATTCATGTCGAAATGAATACAGCTACTGAAATGATGCACAAGACAAAGAAACACATCTGAATCCGGACGAAACAACGATGGTTCTTTGAAACTTATCGATAGTAACAACATTAGTCTGTGAGCCGGAGGGGCTCACCTTGCATCTCACCCCCTCCCCCACACACCCCCACACCCCACCTCCCGGAATGGATGAATCCACTTTTAGCTATGCCCCGCCATCTCTGGCTAAGCTACGCCCACACTTTGCCCGTGTTGGGGATCGATCGAACCGTGAACTACCTGAATATCAATTTGCAGAAAGCAATACGGGTAAACCCTTGAATATTTTGAAACTAATTTGGCTGGCAGCTGTTGTTGCCTATGGCAGCAACAGCGCCCAGTCAAATTAGTTTTCAAATTATTCAACAAAAATGTGTATTAAAGAGAAAATACATACAATTCATACAACTGACGGATTTTTAAAAGTTCATGAGATAGCTACATTTTTACTTTTTTGATGGTCCAGTCATTACGTATTTGATTGTGGTATCAGCCTACTAGTGACGTAATTGTTTATGACGTCATATACTTGAGTGACAGATTGGATTTATCAATTGAGAAGACTAGATGTTCCTAAAAGCGTCCAATGGCCTCTGAGTTTATATGCGATAACATGTGATAAACTGGGGGTTACCATCTTTTATGGATTAAATCTGCACAGAAGAACCACAACGAAGACGAACAAATAAAGGGCTATCGCCTTTATTGGAATTATAATAACTAGGATATTCATTACAAATGTCCTGGACCGCCCATAGACGTGAAGGACCTATGTCTAATTCATGATTTCTGGCTGAGATAATTATAACATTTCTTGTATTCTTAGTAAAATTATAGATATAACACACATTTATCATGAGGGCCTCAACCATTATATATCAGTTATAATGATGCAGCTTCCCCCAAACTGGATGATTAATCTGGATACTAAAGTTGGTCCAGTAAGAACGGCTCTACTGACACAGAACGATTCTCTCGACAGGTTTAAGTTTATTGTCAAAGGTTTGCATCACTTCATCTATTTCAAGTGAAAATTTAATTCTGTGCACTCTACTCAACTGCTTTCGACATACGGTTTGACTGGATCCCTTGAAGATAGAGTTTCGATAAATTCAGTGGAGCCAATGTTTGTGGAGAAGAACATTCGTGATTTGTTTCTATCCATTGATGTGTAAACCATATTTCCTCTCCAAAATATGTAATCAGCGATTACTCTCTGTTACACTAGAGGTGTGCTCTCCTTATCTCCTGACCATTAAGCAGCAAGGGGCGAATGGCGTTAGTACCCAGTATTCAACACATTCTGAAACAAATAAAAGATTACTAAATTAATTACGCCGTACACAACTGAATTATTAGGTTCCTAAATTCAGTTCCATATAGTATAACAACAGTTCTTCATTTTGGAAATAAGGTTATTGCTAAAGGTTCCTGTGTCGAAGACAACTATAACATTCAACAAAGCTATTTTTCAAAATGTACATCAGTTTTACTTCGACTGGATCATCTAAAAAGACAAACGAATTTCATGAAAATGGTGTGGTTTCCACAAACCAGACAATGTATGGTCATTCTATTGCCTTTCTATACCTCTGAAATAGTACGTAACCCATTAATACTTACATCAGCCAAAACGGCTTCTGCCGTGGTCTGGAGATATGTCCATTTGCAGACCAAGAGAAGACTCGATAACCGAGCCAGTCATTGCAGTGGTAAATTTTCAAGAATAGGCTTCCTTGCTCTGCAAATGCACATTTTCTATGAGGAAATTACATTTTTTAAACAAATTTGAGGGTTAAAGGGTGAATATATTGGCATATATACTCTGGTGTAACATACCTGGTACAGGAGAAAAATAACTAGCTATATGACAAATTTTAGACCCAATCATTTAAAATTAAATCTTCAGTGAGAATAGCTGCCATTTTGAATGCAAAATGAAGGGCTCTTTGCTTGGCCGCGCTGTTATCGTTATCCCATTACCAAGCACTATCTAATGACAAAAACAGGGAACTTAAAAGTACATACGTAAAGTGGCCAAACCTCAAGGGTAATATAAGCACACTTTGCTGTATCAACTACGATAAATTCCTTACAATCCGTTGTAAGATATATTCCATTGGATATTATATATCGCATTAAACTTGAAGTTGTTGCTGCATCATATTTGCATTGTTATTTGAGTCATGTGCAATTTGCCAATTGCACAGTGCATTATGTAAATAATGAGTTTGTAGTTCACAGCATCGTGAAGTCTGACTTCCTCGCTGCCATATAAGAATTCTGGCATGAGGCATGCCATGGCAGAATCTTTATTGGGCAGAGAGTCAGAGAACTCGTACTAAGCGGCATGAATTACTACTATGACAGGACAGACATTTCAGGATATGTGACTAATAACATTCAGCACATATGTACATATAAATTAAGCAGAAAGTGTTATGTATAAATACAATGACAATGGTACACAGTTAGTCTTCTAATGCCTTGCTATAGAATATGACTTTTAGAGCCAAATCTCAAAGGTTGTGGTTATTTGAAAAGCGACAAAATGACAGGTTGTCTATTGATGAGTTTTCAGTACATTCTATTACGCGTTGTTGAACAGTCAGTGTGATAATGTACTACCCCAGCAATGAGTGAGAAAATCGGCATTATCTTGGTCAAACAGGGAAACATTGGCTAATATTCGCACCCTGCCATTCACAGTATCAAATTTATACATAGAATAGTTTCTACCTTTTAAACAATATAACCATAATATTCTTATTTAAGTCTCACAATATCATGAACATATTTCTTGAATATATTCATGCCATGCTATGCTGAGACATTCACTCTTTAATGCCCAAATTTGGTTAAGAAAAATTCAAAATTTATCATAAAGATGTCCATTTACAGATCAAGAGAAGGCAATTTTTGACATATTACCACTGGAATGGAACAAAAATAGCCTTCTCGTGGTCTGCAAATTGACATTTCCCAAGACCCCTGGGCCGTTTTTGGCCGGTTTAGGCAATAAAGGGTTGATGAGAATAGCATAGTTGCATTGTGATTAAGGTAATGATTCCAAGAAACTAATTCAATGTGAACAAAATTGTCACAAAAATTGTGTACAGGGAAGCAAAATAAGATCAAATTTCTGTTTATGTCTGCTGGGTGCAAAATGGAAAACTGCATCTCCAGGTTCTGAACAATCCTCCTCTTCTTCAATGGACCTTTCCACTTTATCCATCCATCATATGATGTCATAATCAACTATGTGACGTGTATAATTGCATCAAAATGAATGACGTCATTATGACGTCATGAATGCCGTAGATAAGTACGTCACTAACGCATATATGAAGATGGACTAGGTGTCATTGTACGAATTGTTTGTCTTTTACTACTTAATAAATATGCTGTTGAATAATTTGAAACTAATTTGACTGGCATTTTATGCATAACAATTTTCAATGAAAGCCTGACAATGAACTGGGCATGTAGGTCTAATAGACGAATCCAGTTTTCGCTATGCCCCCGCCCATCCCTAGGTAAACTCCGCCCATGTTTTGCCCGTGTTGTGGTCGATCAAACACTGAACGTCCTGAATATTAATTTGCAGAAAACTATATATGTAAGTCGTTGAATATTTTAAAACTAATTTAGGTTGGTGTTGTTTTCAAGAGATTACTAGTCCTATATAGTTGTTTTGCAATTGTGATTCTGGTAATTCAGGTGTAAGGGTATATACATCGATCCGAACACGGCTACAAAATGGGCGGAAGATGGGTTTTTATTAAATAGTAAAAACTATTAAGGGTTTATGAGGGCCTAAGTCGCGTCATTCGTCAAAAGTTGTCAAACCCAATTAAAACAAATTAAAAACCCATTAATCAAATTAATTAGTCATTACTTAGCATTTTCACGCATGATTTATTTAGAGCAATAGCGGCTGGCGAGTCACTGTACTACTGAGCTTACTCTAAAAAGTTGTGTAAAGTGGTTCTAGAAAATTGTGTGAATTTACTCTAGAAAGTTGTGTGAGGTTAGTATCGAAGGGACACGCTGTCTGCTATTGTTATGCAAATGCGCTCTTGACCTATTTAAATACTGCGTTCTGATTGGTTGATTTGAATGAGTGGGTTGAGTCTATCGTTCTAAATGAGCGGGTGTGCGCTGTATGATATTGTTAAAAATGAGCGGGTGTCCGCTATTGTTCTAAATGAGCAGGTGGCTGCTATTGTTCATGCAGGTGTCTGTTCTAAATGTCCGGTTACAGGCTATTGTCTCTTTTGACATGTGTGTGTTAATGCATAGATTAATGTGTTTTTAAATAGGTATTAACATGCATGCGTTGATCGTGTGCTTGCTGATCGTGTTTAACGTATTAATTAGATTGGCGGCGGCGCCCCCCCCCTCCCCCATCTCGTGATTAAAAAGATACTTTGAAACCATGGCACCAGTCATTTAATTTTCAAAAAATCAGAGCGAAATACAGGGTTATACGGGTAATATATACATGTAAACTAAGTGATGCTGTATGTATAATATTATATAGATAATAAGCACGTATCTATCGTATTTAAGGAGATATAGGTATTTAAAGGGGCAGTCATTTAATTAGTAAATTTTCAAAAATTGTTATTTCCATTCTGCTTTTTAATACCCTTCAACCACGAGGGGGGGGGGGGGGCGTATCGCCCACCTAACTAATATGTTAAACACGACACGGGTGCACGGGACGTCATTATTCATCAACGCTGACGGACATTGTTCAACACCAAAACAATAACGCACAGCCTACACCAATAGTGTTACACTAGATGCGGCCATTGTTCTCGTGTTGATCAACTCGTCACAACCTGACTATAGACATCATTCATTCGGACAACTGAACAATTGCCCTTGACCTCCTGCATCTCCAGGTTCCGAACAATCCTCCTCTTCTTCAATGGACCTTTCCACGTCAATCATTTAGCGGCCACCTGCATGAACAATAGCGCGTAACTGCTCATTTAATTTAGAGTGATAGCGAATTGCGTTTGACCTCGTGACCTATACCCATCAATCATTTTTGACTGGAGGGGGCTGGCTGGATGCGTTGCTATTGTTCTCCAACAATTGCACTTGAACTCGTGTCCTATACCCATCAATCATTTTGACAGGAGAATACTAGCAACACATCTAGCCGGGCCTTTGCCTACTGATGTTACTCGAGAAAGTTTTATGAAATTGATCCAGAAAGTTGTGTGAGGTTACTCTAAAAATGTGTATGAAGTGGCTCTGGGAAGTTGTCTGAAGTTACTCTCGAAAGTTGCGCGCTATCCAGTTTATCCATAAGTCATACGACGTTATAATGAATCACGTGACGTGCAGGGTGACGTCATAATGAATAACAGCACGAATGAGTCGATTTAGGCTGTTCTAAGTGGTTAATAGTCCGACACGTTGTACGAAGCGTATGCCTTTACTATTTAATAAACATTCTGTAAATATTTTGAAACTCATTTGACTGGGCGCCTTTTGCCTAGTCAAATTAATTTCAAAATATTAAACAGCTAACCTGTATAGTTTTCTGGAAATTGATAGTCAGGGAGTTCACGGGTCGATCGATCCCAACACGAGCGAAGTGTGGATGGAGCTTAACTAGAGATGGGCAGGGCATAGCTAAAACTGGAAAGGTCAATTGTGAGGTCGCTAGTTGTTTCAAGTTGTTTTAATTTGATTATGTACAATCAGAATATGTGGGCGCTGTTTCCTAAGCCAAACTGATATAAATTGACAACAAACATTAATCTTCACTGCGAATAAAGTACTTGCTTACGCATATACATACTTACTGAAATACAGACTTTCATATTGTTCATTTTAGTTATGTTATGCTTCTAAGTGATAAATATAGCAAGCACGCGGCCAAACAAAGCTCAGGCGAAGTTCGTCAACCTTTATTGTGATATGTATTAAGACTTTTTATAAATCAACTTTTGCAAGGCATCGTACATTAACTTAGATACCATATCTAAAGTTGAGTCCATTTTGTCCAACACAGACTCGTAATTCAATTCTTGATAACAGCCAACCATGATTGACGAAATCCATGATTTTTATTCACTTTTGACATAAACATCTACATAGATGTATGGTGATAATGGAGGATTGCTGTTTATCTATCAATCATATAGCGTCGTAATCAACTATACGTGACGTGTTTGCTAAGCTTCACCCACACCGCACTCGTGTTGGGATCGATCAATCCCTGCACTCCCTGAATATCAATTTCCAGAAAACTATACATGTAAGCTGTCACAATGTCTGAAACTAATTTGGATGCACACACTAGCATAGATATAAAATAAAATAGAATGCTACAATTAGAATATGTGAATGGAGGAATCCTGTTTTAGCTATGACACGACCATCAGGATTCCTCCATTCACATATTCTAATTGTAGCATTCTATTTTATCTTATATCTATGCTAGTTTGTGCGCTTTCTTTAAATGTTTTGAACATATTATATTTTGGCATTAATAGTTAACTCAATTAGAACTTCGTGTTTGCCCTTTGGGCCATGCGTTCGTGCGTGCGTGCGTGCGTGCGTGTGTGTGGCAGGGGGCTGGTGGGGTGGGGTGGTTGCGTGTGTGCGGCTGTGTACGGACAGGTGGGAGGGAGAGAAAGGGGGGAGATTAAGATGGGGCGAAGTAAAGTTTGCAGTGCAAATCAATGATATACTATTATGTACCAGGGCTTGTTATTTTGCTAATATATAACAGCAATCTTAAGTTTAGAATAACAATATATACCATATTAATCATAAGTTGTGTGTTTATAACTGTATTGTAATGGTCACCTGCCATTTAACCCTTTCATGTCGAAAACTGACAAAACCGGTGCAGTGGTCTTGAGGGATGCAGATTTGTGTGCCGGGCAGAGACCGTTTTTTAGATTTTACCTCTAGAGTAAATGGCTCGATAACCGCGCCAGTCTTTCCGGTGATACAGTTTCGTTAATAGTCTCCTGTTGGCCCGCAGATGGACATTGAATAAACAAACAAAACTATTTTCATTCATTAACCGATTTTAGTCAATAAAGGGTTAATTTGCAGCATAAATTACAGTAATTTTGATTTCTAATTTTAACTACTTTAGCTTGTTCTAGTTATTCGTCACAGAACGCGCGTGCATATGTGTAATTGTGCGTGCATATATGTATAAGTGTGCGTGTGCACGTGTAAGCGTTTATTTGGCGGAGTGTGTGTGACGGGTGGGGTGGGGTGTGTTGGGGGTCGGGTTTGGAGGAGGGGGGGGGGGGGTCTCAATGACGTCTTCCTACAATAATGAGACAAATGTCGAGAATTATTTATGTATTGACTGTTAGATTAACGGTTAGAAGCCACCGGGAAAATGTGAAAAATCGTCTACAAAATAATAAATGCTAAGATGTAGATTTTGAAAGTAATTTGGCATACGGCTGTTGCTGCATAGCGCTGCAACGGGTTCCTGTCAAATTATCTTCAGAATATTAAACAGTTCACCTGTACAGCTTACCTGTATAGTTCCCTGAATTGAGATAATGGAACTTCAACAGTTAAATGGTTAAATATGTAACTGTGACTGTGGTAATAAGAGGGTGTATTTGACAGATGGAGGGTTTCATCTCTAGCTAGGCCCCGCGCATCTCTATCAAAGCTCCTCCCATTTTGTACCTATATTTGTATCGATATATAAATTTTGAAACTAATTTGGCTGAGCGCTGTTGCTGCCTGTGACAGCTACATCGTCCAGTCAATTTAGTTTCAAAATAGTCAACAGAATGTGTTTTTTAAATTGAAAATTTATCAAAGACAAAGAATTCGTACACTTAATGGACATTTAGAGCCTCGTGACGGCGTTATAACACGACCATATGAGTGTGCCGTCAGCCTTCGTGTGACGTCATTGACTATGATGTGATATAGTTGACTGATAGATCGGATCCCTCTATTGTAAATTGTCCCTTTTTATCTTTAATATATACACTGTGTAGTGTGTGTGTGTGTGCTTGAACCTGAGAGCATAATGCCTGTCACAGTAGATCGAGAATGAAATGATATTAAATGTGCATATTCACACCTAAATGCTTCAAAATAAAATTATTAAACTTAAATACTTTTACAACGTTAAATTTAACCCTCTAAAAATATTTTTTTAAATTTTTTCACGCATTTCTGTGTGAATATGCACCTTTAATACAGAGCCACGCTTGGTCTCTTATGCGTGATCAATGCGTACATATTAAGTTTAAACTAATTTTAAAATATTTACGATAAAATCTGTTATCTTTATTGCTTATTAATCTTCTTACGCCCTTAGAACTGCCTATTTGTTTTGACTTGCGCCGTCCTTCAATGGAAGAGTGAAATAACTTGAGCTTGCACAGAGTATGCGCATCTAAAGGAGGAATCCAGTTTTTGCTATATCCCGCTCATCTGTAGCTAAGCTCCAGCCTCGTTTTGCCCGTATTGGGATCGATCGAAACGTGAATTCCCAGAATCCCAATATCAAGGTGCCTATACAGGTAAGATGTTGAATATTTTGAAACTAATTTGACTAGCACCAAGTCAATTTGTTTCAGAATTTTCAACAGAATTGTTTTAAGTAGTAAATCCATCAAAGACACACAATTCGTACACTTGGCGAACTATTCCTGCTTCATGACGGAGTATTTCTGTCAATTGTAATCGTAACGTAAGAATATATGTGACGTAAGTTATTGTGACGTCATAACCATGAATACCAGATCGGATTCATCCATTGTTGCACTACTTCCCTAAAATCATCCACCTGCTTGCCAGGTGAATCACCAGCGAGCAGTATCCATGATAGCGGTATCAACAACAACACCAACACCAACAACAACAACGACAACAACAACAACAACAAAAACAACAACAATAACAACAACAGGATATAAAATAAGAGAGTAATGTTCTCACAATGGTCAGCGTTCAATCCAATATGTGCAGTGATCATGGTGACTATTTACAGTTAAATGAGAAACCATGACCAACAAATTATTATGAATCAAAACATGACCACTGCACATGGAATCGGGCGTCATCCCCAGAACATTGTTTAAATCTAGATGCTGCCAGGGGATCTCGTGCACATATGGTAGGGGCGGAGGGGGGGGGGGTGGGGGTGGTAAATGTTGGCAATTAGTTGTCTGCGAAATTATTCTATTTTACCCATTTTCTACCCTGCTAAGGCTGCTATGCAGACAACCTATTGAATATCAGGCCCGTATGGTGGGTTGTGTGTTCTGGGGGTTCGAACGGGGTTCGAACGAACCCCCATAAAATTTGTCAATTTTTTGTTTATATCTGTGTATTGAATTTGCCTATATTTAACAACGACAGCTACGACAACGACACCGACAACTACGACATTAGGAGCACCTCGGACACACACCTCTCTACTACGACCAACGCAACAACCACGACTCCAGCACCAATATGCTACAATCATCACCACCACAACCACCACAACAACAACAACGACAGCAACAATGCAATCGACAAGGATATAGGATGTTGACAATGACAAAGAAAAAGATGTCAAAACAAAATATTTCAAATACGCAACGGCAGCAGCTAATCGCAAAATAATCTCAATAATAATAATAAAATAATAATAATAATAATAATAATAAAAATAATAATAATAATAATAATAATAATAATAATAATAATAATAATAATAATAACTACCGCCATAGTATAAATATGTATAATAATAATGTTTACCCCATATGCTGCGTACATGGCCTGGGTAAATAAAGACAACTGAAACTGAAACTGAAACTGAAACTGATATAAATATGAGTCAGATATGGCTATGTTGATATCATCTATTTTGTTTACCTTCCCCATACCACCCTCATGACCACCCTCCTACCCCTTCCCACATCCACCCCCCACCCCCCCCCCCCCCCCCCCCCCGCTTCAGAATCCCACCGTACGCCCTGATAATATTTTGTCATAATTTGACTGCGGGCTGACATTGTTGCATATATCAGCAACAACTCCGTGTCCAAGGTTTCAAATTAATCAACAGAATGTTTATTAAATTGTAAATTCATCAAGGCTATGTAATTCATATAGATTCGTGACGGAGTTTCCGTCTTTCGTGACAGATCTAAATTATTCTGATTTGTGAGCTCACGACAGAGGCAGAGATAACACAGCGGTGAAGTAATAATTTATGGACATAGTTTATCATAGCGATCACTGCACGCGCATCTTCGATTGAAAACAACACGTGTTGGTAACACTCCACTCAGTTTTATACCCTAATAAAAAGATTCTAATTTTAACCTAAAACGAGATGATATAAAGTGAATTGGCGTCTGTATGAAGTATAGATTACACAAATATGTCGTAAAATATATACGTCGAAAATCCAAAATAGTTACGACGAGAAAGGTTTTGAGCTGTCGACACCAATTTGGGGTTAACACGTAAACTGATATTGTATGAGCCACTCTGCGGATCAGGTTTCTGTTCATATCTGCATCAACATGGTGAAAGTTGACCCTGACTGCTGAGATTTTGCAGACAACACATTTCATACGTTATATCTCTGAACCTGCCAAATATTTTGAAAATAATTTGAGTGAAAGTTGCTGGTCTCTCTCTCTCTCTCTCTCTCTCTCTCTCTCTCTCTCTCTCTCTCTGCCATAGGCAGCAACAGCACCCAATCAAATTAATTTCAAAATATTCAATAGCTTACCTGTACAGTTTTCTGGAAATTTACATCATGGAGATCAGCGATCGATCGATCACAACGCGGGCAAAGCGTAGGTGGAGCTTAGCTAGAGATGGATGGTACATGGCTAAACCGGATTCATCCATTATGTCAAAAATACGTTGCTTTGTTTTTTAAATATGTTAGCTCATGTGTGAGCTGTACTGTAGACAAGTGCATTATGCGCCATATTCCAAATTATGTAGTGACTCTACATGTATATATAGTATATAAGTACTTCCAGAAAATATATTAATATGTTTTGAAAAATAAACGACAAAAATGTGTTGCTCTCTGCAACAGCAACTCGCTCCAGTAGAAATATCTTCAACTACCCAGTGCTCCATACCTTCATGCAATTCAGATTTCCGTCTGGTCAAGAAGGCGGTCGCTATACTCAGCGCGTTACTCAAAGCGGTTATTAACCTCACACGAGGATGAACCTAATACAGCAGATCAAGTTCCTAAACGAACGTACAGACGGTCTTCTTCCCAAACGCTTAATATATCTATTTGGAATTGATGACTGATAGCTGAATATTTGCAGACGGCATATTCCAAGGGTTATATCTCAGGAACTGCTAAATATTTAGAAAACCATTTGACTGAAAGTTGTTGGTGGCTTATCCACCAACAACTTTCAGACAAATTGTTATCAAAATATCCAGTATGTCAATAGTTTTGGCTCGTTGGAATTATTATCCGTTGGTGTGTAGCAACGAGACAGTTAAACGTGCATATTCACAGCAGAATGCTTGAAAATAAAATTCTCAAAACTGCATACTTTTAGAGGCTTAAATTGAGGGCGTATACGTAGCGAAACGAAATAAATCTTAACATATAATGATTGCATTACGTATAAATTAATATAAGTTTTATGTTGTGAAATTGAATTAGAGACACGAGTCCCTAATTCAACTTCGCAATTACAAAAATTAATTGGTACGGAATGAAATCATCATAGTTTAAGATGTATTTCGCTTTATTAAATTGCGGTACATAAATTATACATAGAAAGCATACGAGTTAAACAACCTTATTCTCGTGGATTCTGGTGTGAATGTGCACCTTTAATATTGGTGGAGTTATAGTCCAATGAGCAGATGCATACACCTCTTAACACTCAGCATTCTCTTTGGCCAGAGAAGAAACAGGACAAGTGGACACCGCACAAGTAATCACCAAAACAAAAAGAGTCCTCGAACAACAATATACCGATGAGTGGAAAGCAACCATAAACCAATCGTCACGTCTGACATTCTATAAACAGATCAAAGCGAATATAGTTTTTGAGAAATATTTAAAAATCCTACCGTACCGAGAAGCTCTTATCTTATGTCATTTCCGAACACTTAACCACAAACTAGCGATTGAATCCAAAAGATGGCTTCGGTATTGACAGATCAGAAAGATTGTGTTCTGAATGCAACTGCATAGAAGATGAGATGCATTTTCTTTTCTCATGCTCTAAATTCAATAGACAAAGGCAGAAATTCATACCACGATTCTATACAGAAAACCCTAATACCGAGAAAACTAAAGGATTGTTTGCAATATGCAATAAACCGCTCCTTATCAAACTCTCCAAATACTTGTTAGTATCAAAAAAATTAAACAGCTAGACTAATTCATCCATCTTCTCACCCAATCATACACCCGAGTTATCTATCAGCCCAGGTATCCATCGTCGTCATTGTTAAAGCGATGGTAATCTCATCTCAAATGCGATAGATTGTACGATAGATTATAGTTTATGGATTCCATATCATTCACATCCTGTTACATTCCCTTACATGTATCACAATCATTTGCTTTGTAACATGGTGTAAACATTGAACAGTGAGCACCGTGATGTTGTTTACTCAAGCGATAGTGTATGGTGTCATGTAAGTGCCAATGCATTACATTCTTTACTATGCAAATCATCTTGGTGAATATTTTGGGGATAATTTGATTGGAAGTTGTCATTGCCTATGGCAGTAACGGCTTCCGGTCAAATTGGTCTCAGAATAGTCATCAGCGTACTTGTATGATTGTTTTCATATCATATTGCCAAATTATATGTGACACCGCTATAACTGAGCGTATTGACCAAGGCAGATACGCTAGTTTTTCCTTCTGATTGGTTGAAAAGTAAGGCATGACAGCCACCATCGGTTTTGGAAATGTACCAACGTTTAAACTACTCAAGCCTGAATAGCTTTCTTTAGCGGCATGATAATAAGCTTAATATTATAGTATAGTTTACGAATGACGTGTTAGATCAGCTGAACAACTATTGTATGAAGTTAGTTCTCCTTTAATACTGCCTGAAACACTGCAGGGGCAAGTGGCCCCAAATAGTTAATAAATTGATTATTGTTGTTATCATTGTTATGTAAGCGATCCCACTGTCGTAGCCCTCGTCGGCAGCGCGGCGAAGATGGTATGATAATAATAATAATAATAATAATAATAATAATAATAATAATAATAATATTGTATTTCTACCGCCCTTGTCAATGTACAAATAATCCTCATATGCCGTTGTCAAGGCCTGAGTGTAATAAAGAAAATACGAAAAATACGAAATACGGACACTTAACCATGACCCATTTCCCTATGTACACCCTGACGTTATTTACCGCACACTTCAGCTAAACTTACCCAGATAATACAACTTAGCTGAAAGGTGTTGGTATCGAAATCAGCACGACGTTTGAGTAAATTTTCACTCAAAAACTGTTTAACAAGTTTTATATTTAACCACCCTCTTGAAGAAAATCGTATTTTTCCTGAGTTCATAATGAATTGTGTAAAGGAGTTCTAGATTTTTGTAATATATAGTCCTATCATCTTCACTGTGATCATCACAGCATACGATAACCGTTTGGTTAGACAATAGTATTTCCGAGTAAATTAATTAACATTTTATCTGCAACCTGATGTCTGCTTTCACGTTTTTACTCACCTGTTACGCGGTGTGCTATGAATTGTTGGCAATTAATGCAACGGTCCACAAAGAGGACGAATCCGTAAGACTGGAGGAGAAAATCAGCACTTTGCAGTCATGGCAACTTCTTCAACAAAGGATAGTGCTGAGAACAGTCAGCGACCTGGCTCTGGAGATGAAAAGACGAATAACATTGGAGAAGACGTTGATGCAGACCAAGAAAAGAACGTCATTAGAAGCAATTCAGCTTCAACTGGATAATGGTCTGTCACTCGAGAAACAGAGACGGATAGTAGTGGAGGATCAACTCGATTATTTGCAGAATGGCTTATCATACGAAAAGCGGAGACAGACTGAGTTCGAAGATCAACTCGCGAAACTCAAAGGCGGTAAGTCGTCATATCATTGGCAGTTAGATTCATAGAGGAGAGATCATGGGAGTAAACACGTATTCCTCTCTGAAGCGCAAACCATCTCCAGCGGAGGGTGGGTGTGGTGGTGGTGGTGGGTGGATGGTGGTGGTGACATCATAAACCAGACGCCCGCACAGATGTGGGGGTTTTCTATCACACATTCACGCGCGCGCGCATGCGCGTCCACACGTTTTCAAGATGATAGTAACTCCTCCCACCGCCCCATATACTAATCACGCCACGACAGCTGCTTCAAGGTTTCAAGCTTGGTGTATTTACTAACTACGCGAACTACGTGTACAGTATAACTCAGAAATATCCTGGAATGTTTCCAGGTGTTGTGCTGTGCCCCGTCGTCACCCAAAACAAATGATAAGTATTTATCATATCATTCTTCCTAAAGAACAGCAGCAGGCTCTAGCCAACCAGTATATCACATCTGGAACCATGGTATACGCACGACGTAACCTTACTGAACACTATTTCAGAACGAGCATCACAATTGACCTTTCCATTTTTAGCTATCCCCCGCCCATCTCTAGCTAAGATCCACACACACCTCGCTCGTGTTGGGATCGGCCGATCTCTGAACTCCCTGAATATCAATTTCCAGAAAGCTATGCATGTAAGCTGTTGAATATTTTGAAATTAATTTGACTGGTTGATGTTGCTGTCTATGGCAACAGCTCCCAGTCAAATTAGTTTATTAAAAATTCAACAGCTTACCTTTATTGTTCTCTGGAAATTGATATTCAGGGAGTTCAGAGATCGATCGATCGATCCCAACACGAGCGAAGTGTGGGTGGAGCTTAGCTAGAGATGGGCTGGGCATAGCTAAAAATGGAAAGGTCGACTGTTTCTAGAAACAGCTTGGAAATTAATAGTTATGTTTAAGTGGTACCATTTATGAACATTTCAACTTTCACCAACGACACTTATTATGGAAATACTTGACCTTGAAGACTGACCTGCACTCACCTTGATGATGGTGACACCTGGGTCAAGTTCGACTCCTGACCATAGTTAGCTATAGCTAACTAGAATACCAGTCGAACTTTAAATAGTTCACTATCTAGTCAACTATAGTCAACCGAGCACCCGAGCTCGGTTCAGATGGGTAGTGCGATATTTGCGTAAATTTCAAAATGGCGGGCACGGGGCGCTTGTCGCGAATACATGCATATACAGGCATAAATATTTCACTAAATAACTTAGGATTGATGAAATTATGCTTTCCCATTGTATGTCAATGTTCCCAAGCCCCTATTCCTTCCCACTTTATGTCATATGGACGCTTTTTGACGTTTTAGCGGACAAAAATAACCCATTTGCGTAGGTCATCAAACCAGACGACAGAAATGGTTAATGGAGACTGGTACCCAGCTCCAAAATGTCTGCAATTGTAATTCAATGGAGAATCTGGTACCAACGAACTAAAGTTAACTATTCAGCGTCCGGATTGACATAGCGACTGCGCATGATCAGTAAATCATGAAACTGACTATAGTTAGCGAGTCGAACTTGACACTGCACTCCAATTTAGTGCACTTCTTCCATGCCTTTCAGATCTTTAATTCTCACTTTAACTCACAGATCTCCTATTCTCCGATGTATTCAAGGAACATAATAAGGATGCCATATTATCGCGCTTCGAATTCATTATTGTTTTTGAGATAAGCCAATCACACCAGTCTCATTACCTCTACAGCACTATAGCATTCTCGCCACGTTTGTGGGCAGCGCACTGGCAATGAATATCTAAATCGATACAAGCAATTGAAAATACGAATTAACAAACTTATCTTTAACAAATGCATATTAAGGGTCGGCATCGATAGGCAGTTGCCAGTAAATTGAGAATGCTGACCTAACCAGCAGGTGGAAAGGCTATATTTAGAGGGGCATGACACCATCAACCACATACACATTTGCACACACTTTATATCTTTCCAGACACTTTATACCATTCCTCGTCCCTTTCAATTGTATCTAGGTAAATCATCTGTTCTTGATTCAGTACATGGTAACTGCTCACCATGGGGTTCCTGGGGGTGATTGTACAAAGACGTGTGGAGATGGACAAAGAACGCGACTCAGAACATATACCAATCCTCATCCGACTAACGGTGGTCGAGCATGTATGGGCCGAAATGAGGAGATTGGTAATTGCAACAACACAGCATGCCCACCAGATAATATATATATAACATGTTATAGCATAGCGTTTCAAAACGGTTAAACGAGAGTGGCAAATTAATACAAAATTGATGAGATAAAACTTAGCATCCTGTAGTAGACGGGTTAATACAAATTATTCGCCAGTAGAAGGCGAGGTGAAATTTGAGTCAAATTGTTTTCAAAGCTCTTCAGCAGGAATCTTTAGCATTTACGATAACTGCAAGTTTCACAATAGCAGTCGTAGATCAATGTGTTAATCTACCCCTGTGGTAAACAGATATTAAATGACAATTTAACCCCTGTCACATTAACTAGTTTCCATCCAAACTCTAGCGAACACATAATAAAGAGGAATATTAAATATCCAGACCGTTTACTAGTTGATTCGGTTCATTTTCCTCTGACGTTCTGCATCGTGTCAGTCTAGTGACCTGGAACCAGATTTGGTGCATTAGGCATTAGCGAAGTATGGAATATTAATAATCAAATATGGCAGCCAACACAGTCATCGTCTATTTTGGAAAATAGCGAATTCTAATTTACATCCCCAAAGAACAGAAGTCTAGCAATTCTCTCTATCAAAGTCCATCAAAAGTTCGAAGTTGCCACAGAAATGCTAAAATTGGATTTGTCTATGGTGACTATGGGTCTTATTTATGAGATCATCACGATCACCACCAAACCTGCCAGTCAATCACGTTCTGTTTAACAACTTTTACTTATGTTGTAATGTAGCCCATACTCCTTGAGTTTAGGATCACGCCCCCTTCCAGTTTCAGAGAAATCTTTTTCTGAAAATCTAACAGACCCAATTGACCCTTCCAGTTTTAGATATGCCCCGCCCATCTCTAGGTAAGTTCCACCTAGACCTCGGTTGGGTTGGGGTCGATCGATCACTGAACTCCGTGACGATGAATTTCCAGAAAAACTATACAGGTAAACTGTTGAAATATTTTGAAACTAATTTGGGTGCTGTTGCTGCATATGGTCAATTCAGTCTCAAAATATTCAACAGCATGTTTGTTAAAGTAAGCCACACCTTATTTTACACTAACCATTCAGGTGATAGAATTTGCCGTACATAATCCATCCCTGGCATTTCAGCTTTTTAGCATGCCGACAATGAAAGATATTCAGGTTTCAGTAACTAAATATCGATGCATTTCTACAGTCTATGATGGCTATGATGGCTGTCATGATTTACTTTTCACCCAATCAGAAAGCGTAACCCTCGGTATATGCTCTCAGTCATAGAGGTACCATCTATAGTTTGAACCTGTGGTATAAAAGCGAGCAGACAGGTAAATTGTCGAATATTTTGAAAGTAATTTGCCTAGTGGTTGTTGCTGCCATAGGCAGAAACGATTTCCCGTTAAGTTACTTTCAAAATATTCTAAAAGATAATTATTAAATAATAAAACATGCAATGCATTGGCACGTATATGACATCACACACTAACACCCGAGGAGACAAAATGGTGGCCCTTACTGTTCAATATTTACGTGGTATTTTAAAGTAGGTAATTGTGAGATGTATAAGGGAATATGATAGGATGTGAATGATATGGAATACATAAACCGTGATCTATCAGTGCAATACAATGTTTGAGATGTGATTAGCAGCACTTTAAATAGTAAAGACAAACAATTCGTACAACAACCCTTAGTCAGTCGCCAACTATTCGTGACGAACTTATCTACGTCATTCATGACATCATAGACTATGACATCATCATACACGTCACGTAGTTGATTATGACATCATATGATGGATGGACATGCTGGAACGGTCAGATTGATACGTGTTCGGCACTAATCCATAGTATTCAGTAGTAAACTACCTAGTATGAGATTGATCCTCGTTATAGTTTTTAAGGTACCAACATTTGAATAATTTGGCTGAAGAATAGTAATAAAAACTAGATCTGCTCCACGAATTAGATCCTCCTATGCTCTACCTCATGGTCAATCAAGTACGCTTGTGGCATTCTGTTTCTAGAACGGAGATTTTATATATTTGTGTTCGATTGGCTAGGTGACTTTGGAAACAATTTATACACCGACACAAACTTGGCCACTAAATTTCAGCTGGATCTATACATTGAAGATTTAGTGTATGATAATCCATTCACACGTAAACATGTTAATTCGTCAATTAACCATTCAACAGTAAAATGGTGAAGTGGTGAATGACAACTCTAGCTTTTCAAGATGCTATATAGGCATTGACTGCAGGAAATGTCAATTTCCCTTTCTCCGAGATCTAACAATACTCACCATTCTGTTACTTCTGATATACAGCTGGCCCTGACAGCGGCTCTAGGATTATAGACTTAGAAAGCTTTACCGACTCCTGGGAACCGTGTACTCGGCTCCCAACTGCCGAGTACCCGTTTACCATAGAGCTCATATTGTTTGCATAGCCACCAAACAAGAGAAAACTATGGCTTGCCTCCGTGGGGCTGGGAGGCTGGGTCCGTAACAGAATGGTGAGTATTGTTAGATCTCGGAGAAAGGGAAATTGACATTTCCTGCATTCTCCTTCGATCAATACTCACCATTCTGTTACTTCTGATATACACCATATTTGATCAGTAACCTGGTGGGAAGGGGCAAGCCATAAATGCTAATTTTGCCCCTTGGAGAAAGACTTTAGACTTCAAACTTGACTAACGGAGACCTAAAAGGACCGTCAAGTTCACGGAACCGAATCACATTCGCGTCACAGCCCCCCCCCCCTTTTTCCTCCTAAGAAAAGGGAGAGAACTAACGAACATATATCTCGCCTGAAAACACCAATATGCCAGGAGGGTTAACTACTCCCTGCATATTCCATGTATTAGCCTGGGAATGAGCATGAATATATAAAATGCATGAACATGATACATATACATAATACAAAAAACTCTCACTTATTGAATTACCTTATGATAACAGGACTTCAGACGTACCGCCTCCAACCATTCACCGGTTCGGCCATCAGTGACACAATCTGGTTGACATCCTCTCGCCTGACCATGCCTGCTTTAGGTTCTTTTCTTACCAAAGTGAAAAAAGGGGGAAAGCAGTGTGGTCACTAACTATCGTTTCAAAACAGCTAAAGCGAGTGGATTGGCTGAGTCTGACACATCCCTCATATAGTAATCCGTAAATGAGGACTCACAGTGCCATTGTGCAACGGCCATGATGTCCTCTAACGGAACACCATTGTAAAGGGCGGTCGAGGCGGCTATTCCTCTGACATCGTGTGCCCTTACGCCCTGCACCTGGTGCCCAGTCGCCATCTCGTGAGTAGTCTGAATGCATTCGACTACCCAACGAGAGATAGTATCCATGGATGCGGCGCCATAAGGCTTTTTATGGCAGATCCACAGATGTCTATCGTTCGACCGTAACGAGTCAGTCCGTTTCTTGTACTTAGTCAAAGCACGGACCGGGCACCAGACACTGGCATCACGATCAAACCTAGTTAACTTCGGTATAATGATCGGTTTGCCGGGATATCTCAAAGATTGGTTCTTTGACATAAACTCTGCTCTTGGCAGAAGACGCAGACCTTCTCCAGAAACAATAAATCGGTTCCTCTCTGCCGAAAGCGCATGGATCTCACTGCGCCTTCTAGCTGAGGAAGCTGCCAATAGAAAGACCGCCTTTAGAGTCAAATGCTTTAGACTAGCCGAACGCAACGGTTCGAAAGGGTGCTTGGCCAGTACATTAAGCACTAAAGATAGACTCCAGGCTGGAATGACTACCGGTTGTCTCGGGCGGAGATTGCTCATTCCCTTCAACATCACATTTAACTGGGCCACCTCTGGACTATCCCTGTTGGCTAGACAAGGGATAACTGATGCCAAAGCTGACTTGTATCCAGCAACTGTGACGGGAGCTAGTCCTGAAAAGAACAGCTCACAGAGAAAGTCTGCTATTTGCTGAATAGTGGATTGAAAGGTATCAATACCCTTTTCTTCACACCAGTCTGCAAATCTGTTAACCTTGTTGTTATATGACTTGAAGGTTGACCTCCTTCTCGCAGCCGCGATGAAATCAGCAGCCTGTCGAGAAAAGCCTTCCGACGTGGAACGTTGTTTGACAACATCCACGCAGTCAATTTGAACATTTCGGGACGCTCGTGTAGGAAGCGTCCCTTGGCCTGGGAGATTATGTTCGGAATCTCGGGCAACTGCACAGGATTTTCCACCAGCAGATCTAGAAGATCCGTGAACCACGCCCTGCTCGGCCAATACGGCGCTATTAGCAGGACGAGACACGGTTCCTCCCTGACCTTCACCAATACCTTCGGTAGAAGAATGGTGGGTGGGTACGCGTAAGCGTGCATCCCTCTCCAGCTTATCGCCAGAGCGTCTGTATCGACGGCATTTGGATCTGGAATCGGCGAGACATATGTCATGATTTGAGCATTTTCCTTTGTGGCGAACAAGTCCACGTTGGGTTTGCCCCAATGCTCGAAGATCCGTCGCAGAACCGGAGGGTTGAGGGACCATTCTGTTGGCAAGATTCTCTGTCTGCGAGACAAAGCATCCGCCAGAATGTTCAATCGGCCAGGAATATGAGCTGCTTTCAAAACAACCGAGTAATTCCTGCACCATTGAATCAAGTGCCACACCCTGATGCACAGGGTGGGCGACCTGGTCCCGCCTTGGCGATTTATATATGATACTACTGTCGAATTGTCCGACCGTATCAATATCACCTTGCCCCTGATCATCGGAAGGAACTCTTCCAACGCCAGTTCCACTGCCATCATTTCCAACAGATTGATATGCAGCTGACTCTCCGGGAGAGTCCATGTGCCCGAGACCTGGTGTTCTCCCAGGCAGGCACCCCACCCTTCCAGCGATGCATCCGTGTAGACGGACAGCTGGGGGTGGGGTAGGTGCAGCGAAACCCCTAATAGGAGATTCTGACGCTGTTTCCACCAGAGAAGATGCGATATTATCGGCTCCAAAACTGGCACCAGTTTTGACAGGGGTTCTGTTCTCTGTTTCCACAGAGACATCAGATACAACTGGACAGGCCTTCGCATTAGAGCAGCGTACGGGATAACCTGCTCCATGGAGACCATCATGCCCAGCATCTGAAGGAACCGCCTCGCCTGAATGTGGTTTCCCACTCGAAAACTCCTGAGGATGGCTAACAGAGACACCACTCTGGGCTCTGACGGGTAAACCCTGCCCTCCTCGAGGTCGAATCGCATCCCCAAATAAACGAAATGTTGAGTGGGCGTCAACTCGGATTTCTCCTCGTTGACTATCCAGCCTAGATCTGAAAGTAACTTCAGAGTCAGAGCAGTATCCACGTTCAACCTGGCTGCCGAGTCTGCCTTGAGCAGCCAGTCGTCTATGTAGGTGTGTAGCACCACGTTCTCTTTTCTGAGAAACGCTGTCACCGCAAGGACCACTCTTGTGAAAACCCTCGGAGCTGTCGACAGGCCGAACGGGAGAACTGTAAACTCCCATACTTGATTCTGAAACGCAAATCTCAGAAACCTGTGCCAACTCCGATTCATAGGAATGTGGAAATATGCATCTTTCAGATCGATCGATACACACCACATTCCTTTCCTCAATCCCGCCATTACCGACCTCGGCGTTTCCATCTGGAACCGAGGCGTATGGATAAACCAATTTAATGGCCTGAGATTGAGTATGGGTCTCCATCCCCCTGTGCTCTTGGGGACAAGGAACATGTTTGAATAGAAGCCTGGAGTGTTTCGGTTTGCTGGTTTTATTGCTCCCTTCAGAAGCAAACCCGACACTTCCTTTTGAACGGCTTCTAACTTGTCTGGCTCCCTTGGTACGGGCGTCCAGACAGGTGCCAAAGACAGATTTTGTGGTGGAAAGTCCCACCACTCCGGCATGTAACCCTGGGATAACCATCCCAGGACCAGACTGTCTGACGTCACACCTCGCCAGGCCTCGACGAAACGCATGAGCCTTCCACCCACCATAGACGCATCGACGTCTAACGGGGTTGTCCGGCTCGCAGTCCGCCCCCCCCCCTTTCTTAACGAGAGAGAGTGAGAACCATTTCGTTCTAGGCACGACGGGTATAACTGGCACCGCTGTTCCTGTGGCACAGGCGCGGTCCAGGCGGATATGAAGGGAGCTTTCGTACCCTCAGGTACGCTTCGGCCCCTTCTGTCCGCCCTTTAAGGCCTTACCCTTACCCTTCCCCTTGCCCTTCCCGCCCCTAGGGCGGTCAGGAGCAACATTGGGGAGGGTAGGCGCCTCTACAACCTTCCTGGGCTTCTTCGCCGGCGGCGGCTCTGAAAACCCAGCTGAAGCAGAAGTCGCAACAGGCCTGGCTTTCGCCTTGCCCTTATGCTTCTTCTGCTTCTTTGAAGGCTGTCCCGTTAGCGGTTTCCCCACAGCCCCTAGTGCGTGCGCTTGCCGCACTAGCTCTAGCTGTAGGTTTACCGCTAACCGATTCTGCGCGATACTGGCGGTGTCCTCTAAGATGGCCCGCGCTTGGCCACCGAAGATGCTAGGCCCTGTCAGGGGCGTCCCAAGAAGACGCTCCCTGACTGCCGTAGCCGGACGCATATGGTCAATGACCATTTGCCTCCTGGACTTCGTCACTCGCGCTTGCACCCTTGCCAATGCGTCCATTGACATCACCAAGCCGTCATTAACACATGAAAGCGCCACAGGTGGCACAGGGTGGCCTGCCCCCGCTTCAGCCCACACCGACTGAAGGAGACGATAAGTATGATTGACAGCGCACATCGCTGCCCTCATACCCTCATCGCATAGGGACTGGACTTCTTCCTGGTGTACTTGAGATTTATCCACTAGTGCCGGACCGGGGCCACCCGACCCGGCACTCTGGACTCCCAATACCCATCGGTCATCCTCCGTGACCGACGGGACTACACCATACCTGTCGTATTCCACCCGCGGAATACGACATCTTGTCCGCACCTCCCTGGAGGCCGCAGGGAGCTGACCCTTGGTCATTAGTTGTTTGCTATAAATAGCATCCAACAAATCTATGAACCGTGGATCCAGTCCCACTGACTGGATCCGGGCCGCGGGCTAAATCCCCATCCTAATCGACCCAACCGACGGACGGGGCGCATCTTCATCGGCCGTGGCCGAAACCACAGACGGGTCAACCCTGGCTAGCCATGCCAGAGCATCCGACCAATCTACCTCCGACGAAGACACCCCCGCAAACACGTCACCCGTTGACGTGCTCACGGGTCTGCCAGCCACGGCCTCCCGGCAAGGAGCCACGGCTGACACGCCAGGCACTCCGCTACCACACGGTTCCGCCGCCACCCCATGAAACACTCCGGTCCATGGGGTAGGTCCGCACGGAAAACCGTACGGACCCGTAACAGTCGCGGAACCGTAGCCGGACACGGGCGCCAACGGCACCCCACGTCCGGCTGCCGGACCAGGCGAGATAGGTGAGTACCACGCCTGGCCCGGCACACCCGTTCCCTTGACGGCTGGTGACAAACCAAGCCATCCGGAACCGGTGCACGGTAACGGATTGGCCTCAGCCGCAGGCGGAGCCGCTGACCTGGCTTGCGCCAAACCAGACAAATGGAGGCCGGTTCCGTCCAGGACGGAATCAACCTCCATATTCTCCACCTGCGGCTTCACGGGCCGCAGCAACCTCTCCTCCTCGGCCTCCTCGTCTTCAGACTCCGAAGAGCCGTCACTAGACGAGTCAACCGTGGAGCCGTCCTTGCGGACGGCTCCCACACCTGACGGACCGGCCACCGCTACTGGACCACCCGGAGGTGGCCGCAGAGAGACAGAACCCGTCTGGACGAAGCCAGACGGGACCGCCAGGGGGCCGTACGAGACGGCCCCCTCGGTAACCAGTCCAGAATCCTGTCCGAGGACAGGATCCGTACCAGGCATGGGGAGAAACTGCCCCCCAACCTTTGGTAGCAGGGACGACACCAGCGTGGGCAGAACGCTATGCAGAAAACCCTGCATAGCCGGACCAAACCACGCCGGCGGTGCCATCTCCGCCACCTCCAGCTGGGGACGTGGAGCACCCCCACCGGCCGAACCGGGCGCTCCACGATTTCGTCTCGGACCGCCTGACCCCGCGTCAGACCCAGCCAAGTCCTTCTGGGCAAGGAACTTAACCATCATCTCGACGGACCACACTGCACAAACATTACACCTATGATCTATATTACACAGGGAACACCTAAAACAAGCATGGTCCTTGAACACTACACGGACAAACTTATGGCATTCGTCACATGATGGCGGGGCTGGCTTGGCCTATAAAATAAGCAGAAACCTACAATAAACAAGCTGAACGAGACCCGGATGGAAGGCAGACAATTAATTTTCAAATAATTTTGACTCATAAATTAACCGTAACCTCCCCGCACCCCACCCCGCCACGTTACAACAACGATCGCATTGATTATGACGACAAGAACGCGGCGGGCATCAAACAAACCCATAATAGATCCTCCAGGATGTGTAACGGCTCCAGGAATCATATCGCATAGCATTCGGGGTATATTTACTAATCAATATAAATTATACTCCTAACGAAAGCAGCACGATATGTGAAGAAAACAACAAAATGTATAACAAACTGCTGTATCACACGGTAAAACCGCAGACCACGCATCTACTCAAGAATTTTGAAACAAACGATCATTGCAAACCGATCGTGATCACACGTAAACTTGATCATTCTAAAGTTTCCGGTACCATTTTTAGTACGCAGCACCCAGAACAAGATGCGCGAATTAATGAAAAAATTTTCTTCACATAAACATCCGAGCGACCGGGTGTGACGTCACCCGCTCGGATCCTACGGAGAACGACGTCAGCCGATATTCGTGTTAGAAAAACCGTAGCAAACACCTATTTTCATATCTGCCGATCGCCTGTTGGGGTTTAAAGAAGGCGATCGTCTGGCATATATCGTTGTTAGCACACGTCCCAGATTCTATGGGGTCAGAAATTGGAACATGCGACACAACGAAATTTAGAGACTTAAGTCTTTTAACTATGGATAATAAAGAACGATACAACCTGGTTATCTTCGGCGGTATTCTCCATAGTCCTTAGTTATCCTTCCACGAACACACAAACTATCACAGATTAAAGACTTAGATCTTTTGTTTCACAAAAAACCACTAAAATCCTTAATGCAGAAAGCATGTATTGCTCTTGTTGCTATGCAAACAAGAATGAGCTCTATGGTAAACGGGTACTCGGCAGTTGGGTGCCGAGTACCCGGTTCCCAGGAGTCGGTAAAGCTTTCTAAGTCTATAATCCTAGAGCCGCTGTCAGGGCCAGCTGTGTATCAGAAGTAACAGAATGGTGGGTATTGATCGAAGGAGAAAAATTAGTACACCATTGAAAGTTAACATTCTGAAGTATAAGGGTTAATACAAATCTATTGACGCATCAGTCGAAAGGGTAATGAGACGGTGCAAACTTCAGTCAAATTGTTTTCAAATATATTCAGCGTTTATCCTTAGCATCTGCCATAAGTGGAAGATTCATATTGACATCTCAATTGAGCGATCAGATTTCTCCAATATTGGACACTAGTTCATACTAGTCACTAACAGACTCCGTAGTTTGAGATTAATACTGATGATATATTTGAAGGGGCAAAAAATAAAAATAATAAAAAATAAATGAAATAATCCCTGTAGCCTTCCAGAGCTTCGCTCTTGAAATGCTGGTAATAAACAGAACAGTCGCTGTAGTCTTCTAGAACGTCACCATTGGATGGCTAATAATAACTAGAACAATTAGTTTAGATCTCCAAACTTCGCTCTTGGAATCCTAATAATAATTCGCTTTCACAAACAGCAACAGCGCGCGCAACGGCGCCCAGTCAAATTAGTTTCAAAATGTTCAACAGAATATGTATTAAATAGTAAATAATAGATCATATAATTGTACAACAACGCATAGTCCGTCTTTAAATATGCGTTCGTGACGTACTTATCTACGTCATTCATGACGTCATAACGACCTCATTCATTACGATGTCATTCTACACGTCACGTAGTTGATTATGACGTCATATGCTGGATGGATAAAGTGGAAATGTCTATTACGTGCGCTTTCGTCCCTCTGGACTGTTAGTTATAATACATGTATGTACAATAAAACAGAAATATATTTAAGCACTACATCGATACGTGGTGGTCTAGCACCTTATGTCAAAGGGCGCCGCTCTTAATTCACCTTTCCAGAGTATCCATCGATGTGTTGACGTCATATGACGTCATAATCAGCTAAGCGGCGTGTATGATGACGTCATATTCATTACTTCATAAATAATTATATTAGGCCCGTCTTTAATTCTTAATAGTCCAACACGTTGCAAGAATTGTATGTCTCTACTATTTAATAAACATGCTGTTGTCATAGGCAGCAACAGCACCCAGTCAAATTAGGTTCAAAATATTCAACAGGTTAGCTGCATAGTTTTCTTGAAACTGGTAGTCAGGGAGTTCAGAGATCGATCGATCCCAACACAAGCGTTGTGTGGATGGACCTTAACTAGAGATGGGCGGGGTATAGCTAAAAATGGGAAGGTCCGTTACCATTTGGCGACTTCCATGGTGGATGCAGTGAGTCCTACCGTAATACCATACGAAATGAAACTATATACTGTGCACGACTCTGCGGATAATGGAGAGATCCGATGTGTCACCCAAGTATTTGACGTCATAAAAAAAAATCAAAATGACGTAATGCTCTGTCGTTAATATACGAATTGCATGTCTTTGGCGAATCTACAATTTACTAAACATTATGTTAAGCATTTTGAAATAACTTGACCGGCCGCTGTTAATGCCTATGCAGCAACGCCGCCCAGTCAACGTACTCTCAAAATGCTCAAACAGCTCATCTGTATAATTTCCGTGACATTAGATTCTAGGAATTCAAGTTAAGATCGATTCCAACACGTCGTATTTACATCATGTTTACCACCTTACAGAAAACATTTATTATTGAGAGGTAAGCTTGGACATATCGTCCAATACTGATCTAAACGGCAAGTGCCTTCATAGAAGTTTTGCTATAGAGGGATCCCATCCGCTACTCAAAATATCTGGCATCATAATCAATTACGTGACATGCATGGTGGCGTCATAATCAGATTGACGTAAACGTGGAATATATTGATTCTAGAAATCCCTGTTTCACATTGTTTGATCGATTTCAACACGCCTACAAAATGGATAACGCTTAGCTTAAATGGACCCATCCCTTATGTTTGCGAAATCCAAATAAAAAACCCTACATAATCTCTCCTTGACACTGAAGAAAATGCTTATTCTGTGAGTTCATTACTTTTTGAGAAAGACGCATGTATAAAAGCAGCAAGTTTTCTTAAAACTATATCGTTTGTTGAATTTAGAAGTTGCGTTTTGCTTATAAACACTTGGGTGCTTCCAGTAATACTGTTTGATACACATTTTGCGTAATTCTGAATACACGGGGCATACAATTATGAAATGGTACTCATTTTCAATGCCATCACAGAAATGGCATGTTCTCTCATTGAATGGTATCGGCATAGGCGTGTGCCATCTACCGGCTTCTACATTAAGTCTATGAGATCCGGTACGGATTATACATAGAGCATGTGGATGTTTGATAAATCTAACTTTATTTAAATACCATTTATAAGAAAATTCCTCTGAAATATGCTTATATAAACGGGACTTATTGCTAGTTTCTAACTGGCCTCTCCATTCCTGAAGGAAAACATCTTTTGACTTTTTCTAAATAACCCTATGAAATATTCCCTATCCATATTTTGGCATTGCGTTTCTCATATGTAACTGAATCCTCGTGAACATAGCATATCGCGAAGACGTTTGACTCAATTATTCCAGTAATTATTGGTAACCCGGTCATTATACATTGCAATATAAAGACATTTAGCTATTCTATTTTCGCTAAAGTCTAATATCGTAAACCAGTATTTCAAGATTCGTATCTCTCGTGTCAAAATGAGTGAGTACCGTCCCAACTCTCCGTAAACAATAGGACTCATAGTATACTTCTTGAGATTTAGCTCTTGCTTGCAAAAGCGAAGATGGTATTTTTCCACATCATACCCTGTGTTAAAAAACCCCATACTTCGAACCCATATGATAGTACCGGTAAAACCAATTTGTCAAACAAATTACAATAATGATCGGATGTTAAACCTATGAATTTGCTACATAACTTGTGCAATTCAAGGTCAGTGGACATATTAGAAGATACCCTATGACATCCTTTCCTGTTCCCATCACCCCAGGGTCACATTGCCCAGGTGGGAGCTCACTCCTTGTCCCTCAAAATTACCAGTTTTCATTTTTACATAGATGACCTCAATTTACCCATACAAGCGGAATGACAGAGTCTTAGATTGGGTAAAATAAGTATTTTTGGTACCCATTCGGGGATCCATTCATAACTTTGCAAATATCTTTGTTATTTGATGACCAAACGTGTTTCATGTGTTCTGGAAACAATGGTGATGGTTACGAAAAGATCAAGGTCAATTTCAGCCTGTAGGATCCCAAGATACCAGTTTTCATTTTTTGCAGAATTCAACTTCCCGTGGTGAAAAATGACAATTGGCGGCAGATCACATGTTGGCCTCAAAAATAGCAGTTTTCGTTTTTGCCATAAACGAAATCCCCATGCTGAAAGAATGTTGGAAAACAATATTTTTATTAGGACGCTGCCGCAGGCTATGTAGTCACATAGAAGGTATTTATGATTTCTAAAAATAGTCAGATTCATTGTTGGGACTTAGTTTAGTGGGGATAGTAGTTGTATTATGATAAACATGTGAAGTTTGCTCTTAACACTAGCTCATGAAGTTATTCATGAAAATTTCAATTTTTAAAAATGTTCATTTGCAAACCAAGAGACTACTGTTTTTGACAATTTTGCACTGGAATGACTGGCTCAGTTATCGAGCTAGAGTGATACAATTTCAAAAGGTTTTTTCTTTTGTCTCCAAATGAACATCTCTCAGGACCACTGCAAAAGGCATTTTTCTTCGTCTTGTGTGCTAAATGTTTAACAATATAGTATATGAATTTAAGTGTAATGGTCTATGAGAACCATAACATGTCTATTAACTTTATTTTATCAATTCACTATTATAGCCCTCCATACATAAGACTAAAATTCAACAAAATAATGTTTTATTCGTTTTTTTAAATACCACCCCACCCCTCTGCAATCTAGGCATATGGCAAAGTAGTTTCCTGATGATAAAATTACTAAGAATAATCGAATCAGTTGGTAAAAGGTTGAATCCAGTGCAAATAAGAGGGTATTGAAATCGATTATCTGAAATTCAATGTTCTACACGAATATACCAAGTCACCTATCGTCCCAATTATCAATTAAACGGCTGATGACAATCAGCTAACACCTATTAACTAGACAAAAATGATGTGCAAATTTAACTGTCTGCTGTTTCTCCATCATATGGTTTGCCGCCCATCAACATTTTCTTTAACAGATCCTCAAGAACAACTGGCCTGATTTCAATTATATTTCACAGGAAGCATCCTTAGGATATAGAGATTCACGTGTGTTCAGATGAACACGTTCAGACTTGGTCAACTTGTATTACACATTCAAATTATTAATGTTGCATGCAGTATCTATTTTAAAAGAAAAATGGTTTTGCAGCAACACAAAGAACAAACCGGTAAAGAGATGACAGTATATTTTGATGAGATGACCAGACATGGCTTAGTATACGTATGGATAATGCTTCAAAATATGGAAGAAGCTAAGGATATAAAATGGTATTAGTAGAAAAACATCAGAAAAACATGTTTGAATGAGATATGGGAGTTGAACAATGAAATTCTTATCTGACATAGCTGAGCTTATAGATCCTGTATATAGAGGTACAGCGGGAAATGAACAAACATAGGATTTCAAAACACTACCTACAATCCATACGCCCATGCAACTGGACTTGGTGATATAACACATTGCTGAACATTATCTGTTATTTTGTTGTAGTGGATTAAAGCTACAGCTAAACTTCATGTGGAGTTATTGAGTGGAAACAACGGACAGTATGAAAGAAAGTGTCTAAATAGTGATGACACAATGGATAGCATAACAAACACGTTTGCTACGTTATCCAAAATCTCTGAGTTGATATATTCTCTGTAACTGATTCTTGTTAGTCAGCTATTTTATAAACTAATGTGATGCTTACCTGTGCATGCTTACATAATGCATGAGCTCGAGTACATAATAAAGTTGACTAATTCACCTTTCCAGAGTATTCATCTATAATGTGATGACATTTGATGTCTTAATCAGGTAAGCGGTGTGTTTTATGACGTAATAATCATTACGTCATAGATGATTCTATTTGGCCCGTCTGTACCTCTTACTAGTCCAACACGTTGTACGAATTGCATGTCTCTATTATTTAATAAACATGCTGTTGAATATTGTGAAACTAATTTGGCCCAGTCAAATTAGTTTCAAAATATTCAATAGCTTACCTGTATAGCTTTCTGGAAATTGATAGTCAGTGAGTTTAGAGATCGATCAGATCCAAAGTGAGCGATGTGTGGGTGGAGCTTAGCAAAGGTCCATTGCTCATACTATTAACAGTATTTTGTTTAGAATGGACCTTTCCAGTTTTAGCTAAGCTCCACCCACACAGCGCCGTGTTGGGATTGATCGATCCCCGAATATCCTAGCTATCAATTTCTTGAAAACTATACAGGGAAGCTGTAGAATATTTTGTAACTAATTTGGCTGGGTGCTGTGGCAGCAACAGCGCCCAGTCAAATTAGTTTCAAAATATTCAACAGAATATTTATTAAATAGTAAAAGCAAACAATTTGTGCAACAACGCATAGGCCGTCTTCAAATATGCGTTCATGACGTACTTCTCGACGTCATTCATTATGATGTCATTCTACACATCACGCAGTTCATTATGACGTCATATGATGGGTTGGTACTCTGGAAAGGTGAATTAAGAAATCCAGTTTTATCTCTGCCCCACCTATTCCTAGTTAAGCTTTACACACGCTTTCCCGTGTTGGGATCAATTGATCCCTGCACTCCCCTGATCTAAATTTCCAGAAAACTAATCAGGTAAGCTGTTGAATATGTTAAAACCAGAGAGCCCAGTCAAATTAGTTTCAATATATTCAACAACATGTTTATTAAATAGTAAAGACATACAATTCGTACAACCTGACAGACTATTAAGCGATCATGGCATTAATGACGTAATTGATTACGATGTCAGCGGGCATGTTATGTTGTTGATTATGATGCCATATTATCGATTGATAAATCGGATTCATCCATTAGCTGTGCATGTGTTACTTGCTGTTTCTTTGTGTATTACATCATCCGAGCAGGCCAATTTTGGAAGAAAAATGTAGGAGTACACATGTAGGAAGAGTTTATATTGGAGCGAAAACGCTGATAGACTGGAGACAGCAATACGACACTATTGAACGCCGTGATGTGGTTGCGCATATTTTTGGAATCGTTGGTGTATTTAATGTGAAAGATAATACTTAGTTAAATGTACCAATTCAAACACAGTTGATAATTACCCATGTAAAGATAAACCATAGAGCTTGTTGGAAGATGTGTATGTTCAAAGAGTGTTTGGTGGTCCCCTAACGAGCAGTGCCTATTTTCAGAGTCTATGAAATTAAAGTAGATAAAACCGATTGAATTTAGTAAAAAAACAGGTGTGAGCAACGTAAGAAACATTGCATAAGTTATGAGAAAGTTTGCTTTAGTTTGGCGTTTTCATGACAAAGTGCAGTAAATGGTGTGACAAATTTTACTGATCCATTTCCGGTGACTAGATTATTTAGAAAATAACATATAACAGACAGATTCTTGAAAAATTTTCTTCAGAATATTCGAACTATGCGTTCCATTTTTGGGGAATTACCCATTGCCATTTAGAACACTAGAGGGATCCATTTCTGATTGGTCGAGAGCAGGCCATGTGACCTGTGATGATATCTCATTTGCATATTATCCCACCAGCCCCTTTTCCCTGCCAAAAATGTCTCGACCAATAATAATCTAGTGCTATTGGCGGGGGTGAGGGAGTGGGCGTGTCACAGTATGCAAATGAGAAGACGTCACATGTCAGGTCACCTGTTATCAACCAATTTCAACAGCCGCATATCCCACCACCCCACTTTATACGTATTTTGGAATTGATTTTTATAATTTAACCTATGAATTCCCAGAATGTTGAATATTTTGAACTAAATTGACTGGTTGGCTGCTTTTGTCTAATGTTTAATGTGTGCATAAGACGGCCTCAGCTCGCAGTCTAATTAGTTTCAAACTATTCCATAGAGTCTTCATTAAGATGTAAATTCATCAAAGACATACAATTCATACACACATGGCTGACTTTTCGATTTCCGTTAAGGATCTATACGTCATATTGATGGAGATGTCAGCCTACACGCGGAGGCATAGTGGCCGAGTCCGTTAGGAGCGAGCACTTGTAACTCAAAGTTGACAGTTCTCCTCCTGGCCGACCATGCTGCTGCGTTGTGTCCTTGAGCGAGACACTCCGCTCTGTCGCCCTCCAGTCCACCTAGCTGTAAATAGGTACTTGGGAGGGAAGGGTAGGTGATGTAAATGCGTAGCTTATGGTACAGCCCAGTTGAATGCAGTTGAACGCTCCCTAAGGGAGAACAGGTCCAATGACAAAAGTGGTAAGAGATGTAAAGTCGCTGAGCACTTAGGTGACAGTTAGACTGTAAAATGTAAACTTATTTTCTTGCTTGCTTGCTCGCGTGCTTGCTTGCCTGCTTGTTTGTTTGTTTGTTTGTTTGTTTGCTTGCTTGCTTGCTTGCTTGCTTGCCTGCCTGCCTGCCTGCCTGCTTGCTTGCTTGCTTGCTTGCTTCCTTGCTTGCTTGCTTGCTTGCACGTGATGAAATTGATTTTGATGTCAGATTTTCATTCATAAGAATCGAGAGTACCATTTCTTTATCGTTTGCCAAGCTTTTTCACAATGCTGAGTTGTTGAGAAGAGAGAATCCAATAATCAGTCGGCAAATACATGTTATTAGGTCACAGACAATGTGTTTTATATCGCCACGCGGATGCCGTAGTTGATCAGTCATACTATAATAGCCAATGCTTAACTCCTATCAGTATTATAGTGTTACTGATAAATTTCCGTTTTTCAGTAGCTCTATTCTGAGTCCGGGCAATGATACATTTAACAAAATCGATCAACAGCTCAGAGCCACAATAAAATGATTACCTCAGTACAGTGAGGTATCAGCCAACTAGCCAATGTGTTATTACGTGTGCATTTGACAGAATCACTACACGGTGCAGTGATATACAGAGCTGCCACCCATGTATTTCTAGTGCGCATTCGGGTAAATACATAGCGGCTGACTCTCAGAGCTATTCACTGAGCAAATCCTTTTATAGCGAGTGAGGAATGTTAGGTGTGTCTAGTTTAAATCAACAATACCTGGACTCATAATAGAGTTGAAACGGAAATTTCTTCACAACACTATTGGCCGGTTGCGCGCGTATAGCTCAAGCCCCGCTCACTGTGATTCCGGGATTAAACATAGCTCAGTTTTCGCGTCCACTTGCACACGGAGTTGACTTACGTAAATCCCGCTCAGATTGCTGTAAAATTTGAACCCGCTATTGACCAGCCTCAGACCTAAAATCGCCGTAGTAAATGGCAGGTTATTAAATTATAACGGGCCAAATCGATGTTATTAACTACAAATAACTGCTGCTGCTACTGCCACTGTATCTACTGCTGCTGCTGCTGCTGCTGCTGCTGCTGCTGCTGCTGCTGCTGCTGCTGCTGCTACTGCTACTGCTACTGCTACTACTACTACTACTACTACTACTACCACTACTACTACTACTACTACTACCACTACTACTACTACTACTACCACTACTACTACTACTACTACTACTACTACTACTACTACTACTACTTCTACTTCTACTTCTACTTCTACTTCTACTTCTACTTCTACTTCCACTACTACTACTACTACTTTTTTTTCTTTTTTTTGGGAAATCCATAATACCCAAAAATAAACTGCCTTTAAGAACATTAAACATAGAATAAATCAAAGAGAACAAACGATTATATCAGTCATGTGTATAAATAAACAATAAATATATGGTGGTCAAACAATTAGTTTAAAAATTCAAAACAGCTAAATATGTCCCTTTAAAAATTCCAAGTAACTAGGTCAACAACATTCTATTAAAATTATAAAAGCTCACACGAGCATAGGCTGTGAAACAAACACAGCGATCGGACGTATTTAACACACACAGTCAATCGGGAACAAATTAATCAATAATCAACGCCCCACAGGATAATCTATAAAAAGTAAACGCTAAGATATTACACTGAGCTCAGTGAAGCGACAATGCAACCTACATAGTTGAAGAGGGTTGAAACTTAACAAACGATTTAAAACAGTACAATTTACTTTGAAAAATTACCCCGGGACAAACACAATTATATGTATACATGCTAAGTATTTCCAATCTATTATTAGGAAGCAGTAGATTGAATGTTAAATTTATTTTAGTCGAATGCAATTTACTTTTGGACTCAAATTCTAAAATTACCCCGGAACAAACATTATTAATAAAAAATGTTGGATTGTTTATTACCTTTGCCAAAAACAAAATGGGTTAACCTGTTCAAACGACCACCTAAATTTAGGGACATGGTTTAACCCTTTCAGAGCAAACACTCGAAATTTTCATCTCAATCTGATTAACAGAGTTTTAGAGTGCATGCACGTGTTGGAGCTGTTGCTGTGTGAAGTAAATGCTGCTCTTTCACATAGTAAAAGTCAGCGCACATGCATGCACACGCACGCACACTCTAAAACCACTAATGTTGCATGTGCATTAAAAATAATAATTAAAAATGTATAGTTAGCGTTTATATATAGAAAACATCAAAACAAAGTAGTTTGAAACAAAATCACAGCTCCAAGCGCACAAATACATGTATATTATTTAATAACTCACTCCAGAGGCCAATTATGGTGGGTAGTAAATAATCAAATGTGTCGAAACAATGGAAATCAAATCACCAGAGCACCAAATAACTTCAAAAGAGTGAAGTCTATTTTTACTCACTGCATCATGAAATTCACATTTAAGGCAATATGAGAACAAGGCACGAAAAGCGCACTTCAATTTTTCAAAGCTGCTGGGGTTAAACCATGTATATGATTCACCAACTATCATATAACGATGCTTCCAAATGTCCCAGACCGCCACACTCAAACAAAATAACAAGATCTTCATTGCATTATTAGTCAGATTATAAGCGTATAATTCATGAAATGGAATTGCATCTTGGATTATGTTGATATCAACTGTAAAAATTTTCCTAAATATCTGTTCAATGTGCATCCAAAATTGGGAGACGGGCAAGCACTGTAAACAAATGGATAATGGTTTCCTCAGTGTCTGTACAAAATAGACAGTGGTTATTATTTGCTATGCCAACTTATTGAGGAGGGGGCCCACCCATAGTTTTCTATGAAGCAATCGCCAGACAACATCCCTTGCTCGATTAGGTATGTGTGGTGAATGGATATTTTTCAAAACCACATCCCAACTCAGGGGAGAATGTTCAGTCCTTTCCTATACCACGACAGACTTTGGAATAGTAATATTCTGCTGCATTAAAATATTATACCACCCCTTATCCCTTAACGTATATGAAAAACGTACATCAGTACTTTCCAGGATTAACTTGGAGCAAGCATCATTCACAGACCCATTAGTGAGAAGAAACCATTCCATTGGAATTGCTTCCTGTAACCGTTTTAGAAGGCGCTGCACCTCAATTGGGCGTAAAGTTGTTACTCGTGATATGTCATATAGTGATTTCCATTTTCGAGTTTTCAGATATACAATATCACACAAATTTTGAATACCATGCTTATCAAAAGAAGTGTAATATAAAACTCTGCCATCATATAGAATACGATCATTCCCCCATAGGTACTGGCTGGAGGCATGCTCCCAGGAAAGAGGTGAATCTTCTTTGCAGTCAAACTTAGCTAAAGCAGCTTTAATGTCCAAAAATACCGATGGAATCCGTATGTAATTCGGTGGAGGTTTAGAAGACCAGAAAAAGGATTTAGCTGAAAATGGCCCAATACACCTTTCTATAAGGCATCTAGACACATTTGCCCACTGACTATCTGAATGAAGTAAATCATCTAATAATTTCAGCCTTAATGAGACGCATTTAATTCTTAGGTCTGGAATGGAAAGCCCACCATCAAGCTTATTATTAGTACAGACACGTTGTGAGACAAGGTGTGTTTTACCCTCGCACAAATAATCAAATATCATCTTGGTAATTTCCTTTTTAACATGTTTTGGCATATTAGCAACTGCAGCAATATACCAAAGTTGTGACAATATCAAATTATTCATCACTAAAATAGTCAGACGTCGATGTTTCCATTGAATAATTTTCTTGCTCATTTTAGAAAGCAAGTTTGTCCAATTAATGTAATCATGATATGTTCGACCGAAATGAATGCCTAAAATCTGTATTATGTCAGTGGATCAATTGATGCCTAATGGCTGATCATTTCGATCTTTCCATGAACCCAAAAACAACCCTGATTTTTCTTTATTAATTTTGAGACCTGACGCTTTTTGGAAATTCTCCAAAGTAAGATGTAAACGATTAAAATCACTATTTTGGCCAACAAAAATAGTTGTATCATCGGAATATTGTGATAATTTCACTGGTGTCATAAGACCACGAATACACAGTCCATGATAATTTATATCTTCTCTTATTGCCGCTCCCAAGGTTTCCATACAAATTACAAATAATAGTGCTGACAGTAAGACAACTGGCTGGCTTATAAAATTGCTCACAAGGTATCTACTAGTAATGCCATTGTACAATATTCGGATCCATTTAATAAAATTGGGCCCAAAGCCGAATCGATTTAATGACATCAACAGAAACTTCCACTCCAAACGATCGAAAACCTTTTCATTATCTAATGCCACAATGGCACCTGGAATGTTATCCTTTTCAACTAACTGAATCAGATCTCTAATAAGCACAGTGCTGGTTAATATTGATCTACCAGGTATTGAACATGTCTGAACAGGAGTAATAACGTCGCACAGCACATGACCTAGTTTTAGTGAAAGAGCTCTAGAAATAATCTTGTAATCAACTTCAAGGAGAGAAATTGGCCTATAATTCCGTATGTCACTCCAGTCACCATTTTTAAATAGCAGACGTACATGTGCTTGAGACATTGTCAAATGAAGTTTTCCCTGATGGAAAATTCCTTTAACAATCTCACAGAATTTCGGACCAATGAGATGCCAGAAAGTAACGTAAAACTCAGCAGGTAGGCCATCTCCCCTGGCGATTTTCCATTCTTCATTGTTTTAAGCGATTTAGTCTGGTCTTCTAAGGTTAAATATTCATCACAAATATCAGCCGACGGAGGAGTCAATGTTTCCTTAATATTAGCAAGTAATTCAGCTGCCAACTCTTCATCAATTTCTTCGGACTTATATAAACTTTCATAAAATGTCTGAACAGTTTCTAGTAGATCTGTATTTGAATTAACAATTTGTCCATTTATTTCAAGCCCCTAATTATCTTTTCCACACTTCTAGACTTTTCTAGGTCACAAAAATATTATGTCGGCTTTTCACCTTCAGAATAAAATTGGGCTCTTGATCTTACTTTTGCGCCTTCTGCTCTGCACATTTCTATTTGTGATAATTTTAACCTGGTCTCCTCCAAAGCCTCAGTCAAGTGAATATCGCCGCTTCAAACCTTACGAAAAATTAAGGTATCTAGACGAATCAACCTTCTCCCCTCTTTATGTATTTTCCTTGCCTTTTGAATGGAATATTGCTTGATATATTAGCAAACCCTAGTTTAACATCTTCTCCCCAAGAAATCAAGCTTTCCAATTCTGATATGTTGCGGAGCTTAAAACGCCAGAAACTTTCAATACATCGATGGTACTCAAAATCATTCAGCAAGGAAATATTAAGTTTCCAAAAACCTGGACCACGTGTAACCCATTCTGCATTAGCTAACACAGTGGAAACTAGGCAATGATCAGAAAAAGGTACGGGATATATGCCAGTATCCGAAATTAACCCTTTTAGCTCTCTCTGTACATAAATCTTGTCTAATCGAGAGGCTGTCTGGCGATTTACTGCTACCCTTGTATATTCACAACATTCAGGGTTTAATACTCTATAACTATCCAAAAGGTGCTCACTGTCAGATATTTCCTGTAAACGCTGATGAGACGTATCAGAGTATATCGATAATGAATGCCTATCCTTCTCTGGATTTAAAACACAATTAAAATCTCCACCAATAATACTATTTTCTGATCTATCATGAATTACTGGGCCAATAGCTGAATAAAATGCACCTCGTTGAGAATGGGATGCAGGGGCATAACTAGACATCAAATTTAGTGTTGAACCAAACATTTCAACAGTCACCACGACCCATCTGCCATTACTATCAGCTTTCGATGAAATGATATTTAATAAAATCAAACACCTGGGTAAAAATAAAATCGCCACTCCTGTATTTAAATCAGTGGCATTGGAATAGAATATTTCACCCTTATAGAGTTGTTTAAAACTTTCTAGTACTTCAACATTATGGAACCTAGTTTCCTGAAGCATGACGATATCAGCTTTCAAATCAGATAATTTCTCTAGCAACATGCATTGCTTCAATCCATCATCAAACCACAGCAATTAAGTGAGCAAATTATCATTATGATTAAGAATCTATGCATAGTACCCATAATGTCTAGTTTGGTTTTGTCTTCTTACTGTTTTAATCCCGTTTAGCCCATTTGCCGATCTTCATAGTAAACTCTGAATTTGTAAGATCAGTAATGGTCAGATGTTGATACCGTGAAATGTCTGAATCACCATGCAAATGCCTATAGCGAACACCTAAGCGTGTAATGTATGGAACTAAAATCTCGCCCTTCTCTGAGCGATACAGTGCCATTTCATCGGGCTGCTGAGATTCCTGCGTTTGGATCGAGGTGTCAGACTCTGAAATAGAGATAGAGTCGTCTATAGCTTCATCCTCCCTGTCCTCCGCCCCAGAGCTCACGTCTTCTATCACTCTGTTAACCCCACCAGCAATAGTATCCTGTACAATTGCCTGTGTAGAATGTATTAATAACACACCAGCCTCTGTTATTGGTGACAAATCAAATGGTACATCAACATGTATTGACTGAGATCCAAATTTTGTTTGTCCCAGTACTAAACTCTGTGTATCATCAACAGCGTCGGAGTCATCATTTTCCTGGACCATTTCAGCTGTTGCTGGAGCGGTAGCAGATATACCTGTCTCCAGAACCTCAATCAAATCAACGTGTTTTGACAGTACTGGATCACCAGTCTTACTGCCATTGTGGTCCACAGTTTTACTATCAATGGGATATCCAGCCTTGCTAACAACATGTGCATAGGTGTGTGGCACATTGTTACTACTGTGTACTTCACTGGAATTGAGAGAAGCAGGATCCATATAGCTAGCACTCGCCGCTTCCACATTACTTGCAGCATTCACCTATGATCTTTTATAACATCGAGATTTAAAATGATCAAATGACCCACACAAAAGACACTTATTCTTGTAAGGACAGGTACTAGCTAGGTGTTCAGTACTTGTGCAGATACGGCACTCTTTAACCTGGCCCCTATACCACACAGGGTGGAAGAAGCTCCCATCAATAGACAATCTACCTGGAATTGGTTTATCAATTTTTTCCACGCACACCCGTCTTATCCCATTTTCAAGTGTTCTATCGAAGGCATACGTCTCCCTTTCAATTTTTATCACTTGGCCAGATTTTCACAGCTCGGATGTAATACGTTCATTCGGAATTTCAAGAGGGGCCTTCACTTTTACAATCAATTTATCCGAATCAACCTCTTCGATCTTACATATTTGTCCATTGACAATCAGGCACTCTTCCAAAAACCTTTCTTTCACTCCTTGCGAACTGACCGTAAGATTCCAGACATTTTTGCTAATATTAATTAGCCCCTTTAAGACATTTGGCCCAACCCCTACAGCGTCTTTTATTCCATGATAGACGTCAATAGCGCCAACATTCAACCCAGCAGTGGTAAGCCTAATGCTAAGAGTCTGTTTATAGCGATTTGACGTGTTACTAGCTAGCATTCACATTGACCTAGATTACGCCTGTCTACTGCAGTTAATATAAATGCACGTACGAAGCGCGATATCTCGACAGGTCAGCGAGATAGGCCTAAGCAGAAAACTCAGCCCGCCAAGTACAAATGCGCTTATCAATAACGGAGATATAGTAGACAAAAAGCCACCTAAACTTATATACAAAATGTAACAAGACGGTTGCCAATCAAATACAATGGCAGTTTACTTGGCGACGCTAGTTCTCGAAACCAGAAAACTAGTCACAAAATACGACAAACAACGACGAATAAAACACAAACAGAAAACATCAAACTCAACCAAAACCGCTTATGCAGCGAACAAAACAAAAATTAAGTGTAGGCCTATACGAGCAGCAGTGATGAAAATATTCGTCAGAATTTGCAGAGCCAATTTCAGCACAGCTTTCAATGACTACTACCACTACTACTACTACTACTACAACAACAACAACAACAACAACTACTACTACTACTACTACTACTACTTCTACTACTACTACTACTACTACTACTACTACTACTACTACTACTACTACTAAACTACTGCAGCTACTGCTGTTGCTGGAGCTTCCGAATATGACTTCATTAAAATGTGTACAAACAATTCGTTATTGTGGTTGAGCACACGACCACAACCCACCTTACCCAAAACCACCACCATCGTCAGCATCAGCATCATCATCCGAGTATATGGATTAGGCAAGTGGATCTGGTGTAGTAGCATCTCGGAAACGCTGAGTGAAATCACGTCCAATTACCGTGATTCAAATGTTTCAGTGTCATTTAACTAGTTTACGTCATCTATAATGGCTTTCCATCTCCGTCCATGCTTGCTCTGTAAAACTGGGCCTTTTTTGCGTTAGAAGACATTGTGAAAATGACTGAATCAGAAGCGGGTTTGAGCTTAGTTCGCGTAAGCCAAACTCAGTTTGCCAATCTACAAGCGAAGTCTTTCTCAGTCGATCTCGGCTCACGTTAGGTTTAAGTCGCGATTACCTGATCCCCCACTCAGCCGGTAACTTAGGCTTACCTGAGCCGTATGTGTGCAATCGCCCATGTGTTGCTGGTCGTCGTTGATAAAATGACCAGGGAACTAGCAAATGCTGTTTAATAATCATTTTTTATAATCAACCGATAACCACTAGTAAAAACATAAATAAATCAGAATAATTTGAAAAATCGGCTAAATACCATTTGTGTCACTCGGGTGGGAACCAGTTAGTGACACTCCTGGTTTGTTGCACTCTGTGGTATGCAGGTGAATAAATAATATCCTCTACAGCCGATCATAATACTTGGAAAAAAAACCGCGTCCATATATATATATATATATATAAATATATATATATATATAGATATATATATATATATATATGAAAAAATTTCAATTTCTCTAATGTCATAGTGATTTTAGTCTCAGTTTTATCGTATTTTTTTTTAAAACAGTCAAATGATGAATATCGTGCTATGATGAATGGGTTTCTAGGCAACATGACCGGGCCCGCTGGTGGTTTAATTCATACTGCAGGACATAATGATCAGCTTCCAAAACACGTGGACTGGAGAACGAAAGGAGCTGTCACACCTGTTAAAGACCAGGTACGATAAAATTGACGGCGACGACGACGACGACGATGACGACGTCCTGAGGGTGATGATGATCTGGTGGAGGGTGGCTATGATGATTGTAAAGATGGCCGCGATGACTACGACGCCGATGAACACAACTCCACCGCTACCAACACCGCCGACGATGACAATGACGACTACATCGACGATGGCGACAGCAATGATGGTAGGTTCCTGTTCGGGTGAGGGTATTTGTGGCAATGTTTGTAGTGACGACACTGGTGACAATGACGATGACGACGACAAGGATTTTAATTTGCCTGGCATACGTTAACGAATAATTAACAAAAACTATGTTTAAAAGACATTTGCCCTGTTACTATCTTTGTTTTTACATATGTCTGCTACAGGGTGATTGCGGCTCCTCTTGGGCATTCTCAGCCACGGGATCTTTGGAAGGACAGCTCTTCCGCAGACATGGGAAACTGGTGTCACTTTCCGAGCAGAATCTTGTAGACTGTTCACAGGCCGAAGGGAACATTGGTTGCGATGGTGGCTTACCAGATTTCGCATTTACATATGTCATGGTCAACAAGGGCATGGATACCGAGAAATGCTATCCATATGTCGCTCAGGTAAGATCAAGGTATCTATTCGGTCTTCAGCCAACATCCAACTATTCATTGCGCTTTCTACAGTTTAGCGTTAACCAGAACACTATTCCCGGCACAGGTTCTGGTTTAACGTTAAACAAAAGTAATCGCAATGCTTTGGGGGGTGTTGGCTGGTGACAGAATTAGCTATCGGCGGACTCATATGACAAAATACTGTCATTTGGTAATTTTCCCAAAGGAGAGAGAGAGAGAGCAAGAAGGAGAGAGAGAGAAAGAGAGAGAGAGAGAGAGAGAGAGAGAGAGAGAAAGAGAGAGAGAGAGAGAGAGAGAGAGAGAGAGAGAGAGAGCGAGCGAGAGAGCGAGCGAGAGAGAGAGAGAGGGAGGGGGAGAGAGAGCGAGAGAGAGAGAGAGCGCGAGAGAGAGAGCGAGAGAGTGAGAGCGCGCGAGCGAGCGAGTGAGGGAGGGAAGGAGGGGGTGGGGGAGGGAGTGGGGAGGAGAGAGCGAGAGCGCGCGAGAGAGAGAGAGGCAGGGAGGGAAGGAGGGAGGGAGATGGGGAGGGAGGGAGGAAATGAGGGAAGGGGGAGGGGGAAGAGGGAGGGATGGTGGGATGAGGGAGGTAGGGAGAAGGGGAGAGGGGGGAGAGGAAGGGCGAAAGCGGGAGAGATGACGAGAGGGGGGGAGAGAGAGAGAGAGAGAGACAGAGAGAGAGAGAGAGAGAGAGAGAGAGAGAGAGAGAGAGAGAGAGAGAGAGAGAGGATGCTGGGAGGGAGGGAGGGAGGGGTGGGAGAGAGCGGGAGGTTGTTAGGTGGGTGGGGGGGTGAAGGTAGGCGAGAGAGGGAGGGAGGAAGAGGGAGGTAGGGAGGGAGGGAGAGGGAGCGAGCGCGAGAGAGTGTCTATCTTGTTTGATTGATTATTATATGTATTGAAGTCATTCACCTAATGGACCGTTCCAGTTTTAGCTATGCCCTGCCCATCTAGAGTTAAGCTCGACCCATACCTCGCCTGTGTTGGTGGCTGCGGGCGGTGGTGGAATAAAACCGAGTCCGGTGGCATTGGAAACACAGAGTAGAATAACATATTCAAAATCCCCTAAGGAGAAATATGTATAGCAGTTAAATCTGACTTCTGTTTTAGTACTATGCTTTTATGGTTCCTGTCAGTGTGTTGCTCAACACAGTACAAAAAATAAATAATACAACGTCTATTATGATCACTGGTACACACAGCAACAGCAGCACCGGAAACCACCCACAGCAGCACCACTACCAGCAGCAGCGGTAGTGATAACAAGAACAACCATAGTGACACTCTTAGGTAGCTCTTCTTTCATAATGATCAATTGCATCCAATGAGATGAGACAACAGAATCATCAGCTAATAAAATGCCAATTATGAAATCACTTATATAAGTATTCACGCAGTTATTTAGCTCCTAGTATGTCGAACGTATTCTCCACGATGAGATAAATGAGATTCTTAGAGTAATTTATGCAAGAGAAATACAGACTGCCATTGAGAAAAGTGCTGTTCTGTTACAACATTTGCTGTAAATATAGTCTAGCGCTTTTAGCATAATTAATGTAACCTGTTGCTGCAAACAGGTTTTACATTTTGCTAACCGCTAGGAGATGCATGTGCCAATTCACCTTTCCAGAGTAGAAACCCATCACATGACGTCACAATCAACTACGTGATGTGTAGAATAACATCATAAAAAATGGCGTCATGAATGACGTCGATAAGTACGTCACGAACGCATATTTGAAGGCAGGCTATGCGTTGTTGTACAAATTGTATGTGTTTACTAGTTAATAAATATTTTGTTGAATATTTTGAAACTAATCTGACTAATCAAATGTATAGTTTTCAGGAAATTGATAGCTAGGGCATTCGGGGATCGATTAATCCCAACACGGTGATGCGTGGGTGGAGCTTAGCTAGTGATGGGCGGGGCATAGCTAAAAATGGAAAGATCCATTGCCAGTTCATTTAGCATGTATGAACAATTTTATTGTTTCCACATAATCCACATATTGTAGGCAAAGCTTTGATGTTCAGGAACATTTTACTATATCTTTAGCAGTTCTCCAGTTCAACTAGTGCCTTAGATTCAGCGATATTTGCAACTGATATAGATTGATAGTGTCTTCCATCATATAAGTCATGTATCTTCTCCAAATCTGATTCATCTAAGTTATCCTGTATATCTTTGGCAACTTTTCCCTCTGTGTTCTTATCGTTACATACATCGTCACATACGCGTGCGTGCGTGCTTGCGTGCGTGCGTGCGTGCGTGCGTGCGTGCGTGCGTGCGTGCGTGCGTGCGTGCGTGCGTGCGTGCGTGCGTGCGTGCGTGCGTGCGTTTACAGTAGTCTGATTAGGAACATTGTCAGTCTCCATATCATATGTTTCACTTGCCGTGTCTTTCTGCATGCTACTGTTTAATCATTCAGTTTCGTTAGTGTCATCTGCCAGCCCCCACTAAAAAGTGCCCACGCAAAGCTCTTGCAATAGCATTTCTGAAATAGTGTGCTTCACCGTATTTGCAATATAGACCGTCTCCAATGCATCTTCTAACCCAGAGCCACTCATCATTAAACCGCCTAAAAAAGCTCATCATCATTTGAACTCCACCCTGTCTGCACGCTATCTTCATTAACTTTGCTTTGATTATTTCTACTGCCTTTATCCACAATGGCTAATCGAATGTCACACAGGGGGTTACGATATTTGATTTTTCTGACTGACCTCGGATGTAGAGCAATGTCGAATACAGACAGATTTCATCTGATGGGTTAAGATCTACAATAGACAAAAGTAGTAATTCAGACTTAAAGTGAGAGGTGCCAGAAAAGGTATGTTGCACAAAACCTGACCAGTTTGGTCTGAACCTAGCCACACTGCTGAATAACCAAACCGAATGCCACAATAGGTTTGAATATATATCAGGTGGAAAAGTGTAAGGCGATGGCAGCTGTTGAAGAATGGGTTTATACACTCTATTAATAATAACGTTGGCCTAGTGGACCTATGAATGGCACGATGGGTACTCCTTTATGCTTTACTAACTAACTAACCCTGGTACATTTTAGCCTTTCTATTATACGTGATTGATGAATCCGTGGTCTGTCGGTGCTTGGTGTGCAGATAGCTATGATCCCCATGCCATGGAATGTGGCCTGTCCATCTAAGGTGGCTGAATTGTGGTCGTCATTGTCGGCAACCCACTTGGTAAATGTGGCAGCAAACTATCGAGCTTTTCACTTTGGATGACAGCCTGTTTATATCTAGTCACTTCATCATAACTGACTGAGAATCCTAACCTGCATAATTCTTTTACTAACTACTTTGATCCAAATACATGATCCATCTCAACACCTAAACCAAATACTGTTGGTGTTATAAACGATCGTGGTCTCAATGCCTGTACGATATAATGGTCAATCCTGTTCTGCTTCAATTCGGATGAGGGTTTTCAGCAACATGTTAAGGCAGTGTGGAAGCCATTGTCGGCCTCTCTTAATGCGTCCAATGCCCTCATTAGACGGATACACTTCCGTCTGATTCTCCATTTCCCTAATCTCTGCTCTAATAATTTTTGCCGCAGCCGTAATTACGCGTTCAGAGCTGCTTCTTCTCCTACGTTTTATTCATTTTGTCAGAGCACCCGTTATCATTAATTATCTAGTTTGCCATTTTTCTAAAACACACAACATTTGCACGACCTGCTACATCTGCAAAGAAAATAAATTATTTATATATTTCCAATAACTTTTACTTCAAACTCTTAATAGTGTATACTTCAGATTCCCCAGCGAGCTCTGTCATCTTGGCATGCAGTTTTGCAAGTATGTATAATTCTGCATTAGCTTCATTTCAAGGCATTGGCATATATTTCAAACCAAACTAACGTTCCTTCAGCCTCTGGACGACCTTGTACCGTTTTATTACTAGTAATTATGTTAATGTTTTTCTTAAGGGCACATCTTGAGCAGCAACTGTCATGACAAACAGTTTCCGCGGGTTCCAGGTCGATGCGACCATGCAGCCGATATTGGACATCTAAACCCCATGAGTCTTTTTCATTTTACAACACTCCAAAAGCGTGTCCCGAAATGGAATCGTTGTCACTGTGTGCATGGATTCTCTTTGAGGATGTCGGGCCTCTACAACATTACCACTTAAAATGCAATCTGTTTTCCAGTTGAATGACAGTATACTTGATCGCAATTTCTTTGAATTTGATATTTCATAATCTTCTTCAGAGTGCTTTAATCTTCTAGGGTCAGTAGAGGGGGAGAAACGGATAGCGAGAGAGGGGAGAGATGGGGAGAAAGAGGGGGTGGAGGTAGCGAGGGGAGAGAGCGGGGGTGAGAGGGATGAATGGAAGGAGGGGGGAGGGGGAGTGGAGGGGTGGAGAGAGAGAGAGAGAAAGAAAGAGGGGCGGCGCGAGTGAGAACGAGCGAGAGTGAGATGGGTGTGAGAGGGATGGATGAAGGGAGGTGAGAGACGGAGAGTGAGATAAAGAGCTAACAATGCCTGTATGATCAGCACAAATAATATATTTCCCTTGCTTCGCTCAGGGAAGTACACATACTAAGTTTGCCTAGATCGTACAAGCATACACACACGCACACGCATGTAAGCTCATGCGCGCATTAGGCGGGCGCATGCCGCAAATGGATAACCAATAAAATTACTCACTCTAGGCCCAGAACTGCACATTTAAGAAGTCATGTTTCGGGGTTACTGAAAATGGCTATATTGACGTTGAGAGCGGAGTGAGTTCAAGCTTCAGACAGCTGTTGCCAATGATGGCCCCGTCTCTGTAGGAATTGATGCTGGCCATGTCTCATTCCAGAACTATAAGCATGGGGTGTACAACGAGCCAGCGTGCTCATTAGTGGAGTAGCTTAAGTCCAAATTTAAGTGATATGGTGACCTGCTGGAGCAAAGCACCAAATTTGGCACATATGTAGTTTAGGTTAATACGGAACTTTCTAGAGGGGGCTGCCAAATTTTAAAGGTCACGGTCACGCTGAGATCAAGGTCAAAGGTCAAATTATGGGTTTTTCATATTTTCCCAGGGAATGAATGTGATATTATTTAACAAAGCACCAATCATGGCACAGAAGTACTGTAGGATACTACGAAACACTCTTAGAGAGGGATGCCAATTTTTAAAGGTCAAAGCCATGCTGGGGGTCAAGCTCAAACATAAAAGTATGGGGAATTTTTAAATCCTTTACCAGGCAATGGCTGTTAGATGGCGTAATAAAGCATCAGTTTGGCATAGTGTAGTATTTTAGTATAATAAAAAAAATTTAGAGGTGGTTGCCAAATATTGAAAGTCAAGGTTACAATACAGTCAAGATCAAAGGTCAAGCTGTGTGGAGGTTACATTTTTTTTCATGGAATGGTCGCAATATGCTGTAGCATACCATTAAGGTACAGATGTACATTGGGACAATATAAAATTTAAAAATGTGTTTATTGATATACAAAGCTATCTATAGTTTGAAAAGAACAAGTGTCTGAAAATAGACCACAGTGTAGGGCACAGCATAACACAATTACATTCATAACGGCTGTGAAATTGTAATAGTGTGAAAACGTTTAAACAAGCAATTAAAATAAATAGCAAAACATTAATGCGGTCATTCCACATAAGAACGATCTACAGACACTTTTAAGATTGCCATGGAATCAGATTAAAACACAAATTTGACGTAATTTAATTGAAACATCAATAACGAGATGTATAAGCATACAATAGTATCGGTATCCATTTGATTTTTATAATAATGCACGGCCCGGGGGTAATTTTATAAACTGTTATTCAATTTAAAATGAAAACGCGTTATCGCTTAGATTACAATTCTCTCATTGTCGTCTGCTATCATGTGTTAGACAGTTGTATAAATTGATGGGAATTTTCGCCTGTTAGTTGCTGGTGACTAAATTCTGCGCTAGCAATACAATAGACTGTTTGAACCGTATATATTAGACCTTCCAGACAGAATGGACTAGACAAATTGCATAATATGTGGAACGGACGATGACATATTAAAATTTCCCGCATTCAGACAAGACGGTAAAGGTCTACAATCATATGAAGACTTTATGAAAAACGTAGAAGGTTTCAGAAAGTTACATTTAATGCCTGTTGATGTATGTTTTCCTGAAAGCGTTAATGCAAATGACCTCCATGCCAACAAGGCAAAGTAGCACCTTAATTGTCAGCTTAAATTTGCTAGTTCAAAACTGCAGCGAGCTCAAGAACACATGACAAATAGAGAAATATTGAACAATGTAGGGATGATATCATACAATGAAAATCAAAACGCACCACCCCCTCTGATGAGTCTAAACACTCAGATAGGTGTATCTTCTGTGAGTAAACAGAAGGGGTACTTCATATGTGCAGTACATTAGAACTTGACACCTCGCTTAGAGAACAGGCAACGGAAATCCAAGACACAGATCTGTTAGCCACATTTGCAGGGGGTGATCAGTCCCATTAACGCTTACTGAGCAGAAAATGGCCGAGTCGAGGGTATTTGCTGAACTTGTATCATTCATTGGAACCAGTTTGGAAGACGGTGTTTTTATATTCAGATTAGCAGACTTACATAAAATGTATGAAAATCGGCTTACACCATTAGGGCTTCAAAAATCAATAAACAAAACCCGGTTAAAGAACAGGCTTAATGCTTTATGTTGCACTATCCCAATGACTGCCAGGAACACACAGATGGCAAGAACACACTTCTCGTCTTTATCGAAGGTCTCCAAGTGCTGCTGAAAGAAACACTTGAAATGCGTAATTTCGATAAATATGCCCTGTCATTGGCACATGTAGCTAAAATTATATGGAAGGAAATGTTTGGGACAGAATTTCTCAAATTCTCAGGTAGTTTTACTACAGATTGTCAAGACAGTTCAGTGCCGAATTCCGTCAAAGTCCTGGTTTCGATGCTACTGTATGGGTCAAATATCACAGAGCAGAATGCTAGCAACTCGCATGCATGCCTGACTATAAGCCACCTAATCAGATTCAACACTAAGCAAAAGGCTAAGGGAGCAGAAAGGCCACGTCATCGCATGGAAAAAGAGCCCCAATTGCCATTATATATATATATATATATATATATATATATATATATATATATATATATATATATATATATATATATATATATATATATATATATATATATATATACGGATTTGTGCAGGACATACTAAGTCTTCCTCATTAAACCGTTGACAAACTGCATTTGTGAGCCAGTCTTCCAGTTCTAATACACGCTCATAACTCACACTGACACCATGTTCATGAAGTTGATTCACAATTTTTTTACTTCGGGTTTGCGTGTGTACATTCAGACCTATATATATATATATATATATATATATATATATATATATATATATATATATATATATATATACATATATATATATATATATATATATATATATATATATATATATATATATATATATATATATATATATATATATATATATATATATATATATATAGGTCTGAATGTAGCTATTCCAGGATTAGACTGTCTATGGAGCTGGAACAAGCTAATACTAATTCCATGAAAAAAACCCTTCAGCAGTTTGTGATGTGGGATTGTGGTCTAAATTATCAAGGGCTCACGGATTTGTGCAGGACATACTAAGTCTTCCTCATTAAACCGTTGACAAACTGCATTTGTGAGCCAGTCTTCCAGTTCTAATACACGCTCATAACTCACACTGACACCATGTTCATGAAGTTGATTCACAATTTTTTTACTTCGGGTTTGCGTGTGTACATTCAGACCTATATATATATATAGGTCTGAATGTAAGTTACCACCTTACTTTGCTGGTTTCCTTCAGGATCCTAGAAACAAGGAAGAGCTATTTGCTCTGCTGACAGAAGATGTAGTGAATCATGGATATCCACATAACAAACTGGTATTCATTACCTCTGGCCCGACAGTGCAGTCAATTCACTCCAATATCACAATGGGAGAGAATGATCACGAAGAGGCAGATAGTAGAATATGCCTCCATTTGAATGATGCTCTTAAAGAGGATGCAACTTCTATCCTCATTAGAACCGTTGATACTGATGTGATTATGATTCTGGTGGGTGTTTTCCATGTTCTTATACAGTGGCATCCAGATATGCAGCTATGGCTTGGCTTTGGTAACGGAAAACAGGACCGATATTATGATGATAATTCAATCTGCCAGGAACTTGGTGAGGACAAAGCTCGTGCTCTACCGTTTTCCATACCTTCTCTGGTTCTGATACAACATCACAATTTAGCGACAAAGCCAAGAAATCTGTTTGGAAGACATGTAAAGCATATCACACTGCCACAAAAGCATTCATCATCATAGCACTGTCTGCATTTGTTCGACTAGACATCACATATCCAGTATTCAGAATAATAGAAAGATTTACCTGTATCATGTATGACAACACTACTTCACATGCTGATGTGAATGAGCTTCGACATGAGCTATTCACAAGGAGAGTGAAGATGATGGAGAAGCTTCCTCCCACTCAAAAGGCACTGCTCCAACATGTTAATCGATGTCTATACCAAGCCAGTATTTGGAGAGGAAGTTTGAATCCAACGATATCTGCACCTACTCCTGAACGCTTTGGGTGGACCAAAGGAGACACTGGGTGGTGCCCATTGTGGACAACTCTACCAGCATCCGCTGTTAGCTGCAAAGAATTAATCAAGTGTGGATGCAAGGCGACGCCTAGTTGTTCAAAGAATTGCAAGTGCAGGAATGCAGGTCTCACATACACAGCATTGTGCCTTTGTCATGGCAGTTGTGAGACAATTTGACTTTGATCGACTGACTTTGAAACCACGCATGTAGTCTCAGTGTAATTGCCATGATTGGAATTACACAATTGAACATAACACTGTTGGTTTAGACAGCACGTTTATATTTCTATTTTGGAAATAAGACCCCACCACAATTTTACATTTTGACATTGACCTTAGTTTGGCAACCCCTCTAGAGAGATTTGCATTATGCTAAACCGTGTTGTGCACATTTTCCAACAGAATACAAATTTACCATTTAAATTAACATTTCCTGCATTTATTTATAATGGGAGGGGCCAAGACCTCAAATTATCCTATTGAACAATGAACCCAGGAACACCACTGACTAAGGTACATCAGTACACAAAACTGGCTTTGATACAGCATGTCATAGTAATTCTATGTAAAATATGAAAACAACACACAATTTGATCTTTCACCTTGCCTCTAGACATGACCCTAACCATTAAAACATAGCAGACCCATCTGAAAAGTTATGCATTGTACTATGGTACATCTGTGTCAAAACCTGTGCTTTTTGCAGCATGTTACACACATTCCCAGGGAAGAAATATAAAAAATTCCACAAAATTTCACCTTTGACCTTGACCTCTGCATGACCTTGACATTTAGACTTTGGCAGCCCACACTAAAAATGTTTGTATTGTCCTCTAATACATCTGTGCCAAATTAGGTTCCTTGTTATGGTGTGTCACGGTCATTCCATTGAGAAAATATAGAAAAAACGCACAATTTACCTTTGGCCTTGAGCTCTGTGTGACCTTGATGTTTAGACTTTGGCAGCCCACTCTAAAAATGTTTGAATTGTCCTCTAGTACATCTGTGCCAAATTTGGTGCTTTATTACAGTGTGTCACGGTCATTCCATTGGGCAAATGTGAAAAACCCCACATAATTTGACATCTGACCTTGACCTCTGCGTGAGCTTGACCTTTAAAATTTGGCAGCCCCCGCCAAAAAGTTTCGTATTTCCCTCACCCTCAAGTACATCTGTGCCAAATTTGGTGCTTTGTTCCAGCAGGTCACAATCATTCCCCTAAACCAGTCCACTACATCAACTATACTGGACCACGGCGTTCTTGTTGTTGGATATGGTGTCAAAAGTGGAACTGACTATTGGATTGTCAAAAACAGGTAAGCATTAAATGTATGAAGCATTAAACAGGTAAGGTAGCCAATGGATGAATCTGATCTGTCACTTAAGTATATAACGTTATAATCAATTACGCCACAAGTAGGCTGACTTCACACTCAAAATGCGTACTGAAGGACACGTCTAGGTCCGTCATGAATGCTGAATAGTGTTAGGTCGACGACGACGATGACGATGCTGACGACGACGACGACAACGACGATGACGACGATGAAGATGGCTTCTATTGTCTTCCCTTTAAGTCTTATACCGCTCTCACCGTCTCTCTCGCACCCACTACCCTCACCACCTCACCCCACCCGCATCTCCCCGCTTTTTCGCAACGCCCCCTCTCTCTCTCTCCGTCTTCTCCCCTGTCTCTCCTCTCTCTATCTCTCGGCTCTCTGGCTCTCCCTCTCTACATGCGTGCGTGCGTTCGCGCCCGCTTGCGTACATGCATGTGTGCGTGCGTGCGTGCGCGCAGGTGTGTGTGTGTGGGTGGGTGGGTGGATGCGCGCGCGTGTGTGTGTGTGTGAACGTAGGTGTGGTGCGTTCCACGTACGTGAGCTGGTGCATGCATAAGTGCGTACATCTGTCTCTGTCCCGCGTTCTCTCTCCCTCTCTCTCTCTCTCTCTCCCTCTCTTTCTCTCTCTCTCTCTCTCTCTCTCTCTCCTTCTACCCCCTTCCCCCCCTCCACTGCCTCGCTATCTCCGCCCCTTCCACACCCGCTGTCCTCTCCATCTCTCATTCTAATTACTTCTTTCCTTTCACCATCTCTGTATCTCCTATTCACACTCACCACCTCGTTCTACTCTCTCTCTCTCTCTCTCTCTTTCTCTCTCTCTCTCTCTCTCTCTCTCTCGCTCTCTCTCTCTCGCTCTCTCTCTCCCTCTCCCCCATCAAGCACCAACTTTATATCTCTCACGCGTTCCCTCCTTCCCTCTCTCACACCCCTTGCTCCCTCTCTCTCTCTCTCTCTCTCTCTCCCACCCCTCGCTTCCCTCACTCTCCCCCTCCACCCTCTGCCGTTCTCCCTCTCTCAATATATCTCTCAATCTCTCTCTCTCTCTCTCTCTCTCTCTCTCTCTCTCTCTCTCTCTCTCTCTCTCTCTCTCTTTCTCTCTCTCTCTCTCTCTCTCTCTCTCTCTCTCTCTAATATGTGTGGCCTATAAATTGCTTTGCCAAGAACATATCTAGAAATAAAAACTGCAGCTGCAAAATACAGTAATTATCTTTAAAATCTACTCCGACTCTATTTACTTGTCACACTCGCCCATATAACTGCTGGCGAGATCCAAGGTGCAGAACCATGCAGCTGCAGCCAAAGTATTTCGGGCTTGGTCGATGCGTGGAAGTGGATACCCGCCGTTAATACTGAGATTGTTCAAACGATGGTAGTCTAGGCAAAATGGAAGGGAACCGTCGGACTTCGTTGCCATTGCAATCAGGCTGGCCCATGGATCTCAGTGGCCCTGCTTATCGGCTTCTGTTTCTTTGTGAATTTACCTTTATGTATGTACCCATCATATGACGTCATAATCATCTACACGGTGTGTAGAATGACATCATAATGGATGACGTCATGAATGACGTCGATAAATACGTCACGAACGCATATTTGAAGACGGTCTATGCGTTGTTGTACAAATTGTTTGCTTTTAGTATTTAATAAATATGCAGCAACATCACCCAGTCAAATTAGTAACAAAATATTCAACAGCTTCCCTGTATAGTTTCAGAAAATTGATAGCTAGGGCATTCGGCGATCGATCAATCCAAACACGGCGAGGTGTGGGTGGAGCTTAGCTAGTGATTGGCGGGGCATAGCTAAAAATGGAAAGGTCCATTGGAGGACGCCATACAATTTCCCTGATAGGATAATGAAGTCTGGTGCCTGTGTTGTGTTCTAATAGTAGAGGTTGTCCAAGGGTGGGGTGGAGATACCCATACTAGCACAAGCTATGCTAGGTGCCTTTTCCACTACATGTGCAGAAAATACACTAAAATGTAGGGGAGCGAATAGGACATTGTCTGAAACTCAATCCTTGACTCCTTGCACCACTAGACCTCAACACCTTATTTGTGGGATCATGGAGGACCGCGTAAGAGGCGGCTATAAATACCATGATGGTGTGGTGCGGTGTACCTGCTCCCTGGCATTGGGAATCGCCGGCAGTATGAGAGGTAGGTGTTGAGTACCAAGTGGTATGGATTACATCACCCATGGGTAAGATCGAAGGTAGGATGCTGTGCAGATGCATGCATGTGTGGCAGTGTTTCCAAGTATATGGGAGGAATAATAGCCAGCACGTATATTCCTCCAGCTTCCAAAGGCATCACATGTCCTGATGTCTGATCACATGAGGCATGACTCGCAATACAAATGGTCGCCTTGGCTTGACTGTTCATGGAGCCATCTTGATTACACATAACCTGAAATGGGTTGATGTAATAACATAATCAAGACACCTGCTGGCCATCTTTACTAGACTTTCCTTCTTCGTCTGTTAAATATATCCTGGATGTAGACTGTTGTTCACGCAGCACGCATGCTCACTTGCAGAGATGAGATGATCTCAACTCTCAGGAGTCAACACAATACACCGATTTGTACCTTTATCAGAATAAAGACAGCGTCTGTACACCAGTCGGTCAAGTAGAAGCCTCCTCCTGTCTCGGCTCAATCATTTCTGAAGTGTCGATGGTGAAGGGAACACATGTGACAATGCTCCAATCTATGTTCTATTTCGGAGTGTGCCAGTTCAGATGGATTAGTCACGAAGCGGTCAGTTCACCTCCTTCACTGGAAAACCTTCGTGGCACCTAACAGTTGATTGTCTTGGAGACAATGGTCGGAGGGCAGGAGATGGCTCATTAAATGCAGAGAGAGAGCTTTTAATTTGGGCACTCATAGGACAAGTATGACATTCCTGGCCACACTGACTGCAGCACCAGCAGGGCCTATAGAGAAAACGCTGAATGCTAATCCATTCATACGTACAATAGTCAATGGGTAATAATTTGCTGTTTTTATTAGAGCTGGGAGAAAGATAATCTGTGGGCCGCCTGACACCTGTAATTCACTCTAGTTTAGCGGATGTTGTTCCCTTGCATCGCATTCTAGCAGACATTCAGTGATCTCCAACAGATCATCGACATTTGTGGCTGTTTGAGGAGTCATTCTATGGCAAGGGCATGTAGGGCAGTTCTGTATCCAATGTCAGAATTTTCGGCAGTAGAAATACAGGGCTTGATATTCGAAGATGTAATCAGAAATTTGAAGTACAGCAACGGTGGCGTTATGAAGCTGTAAACCGCGAGCGTTATTTGGTCTCGTCTGTAATCGTCAGGATGGTGATGGTGGAACCGGCAGAGGAGTTTGGACGACTTGACCATACATGGGGCAATTAAATGCCGAGCTTAATGGTGAGTGTAGCTTCCGCTGCATCTGATACATTTGTTGTGTAAGTTGTTCGACCCTGTTCTCCAGCTTAGTTTGCGGCTGCGAGATCACATTGAGGCGTTATTTGCCTTTGTTGCCTTAGGGTGTGGCTGCGAGTATTCCATCGACGGTTCTAGTCTTTCAATGGGCTGTGTATCACATTTTGTCTTATCCTCTTCAGAGATAATTCACCTTTCCAGAGTACCCACCCATCATATGACGTCATAATGAACTGCGTGATGTGTACAATGACATCATAATGAATGGCGTCATGAATGACGTCGATATTTACGTCACGAACGCATGTTTTAAGACGGTCTATGCGTTGTTGTACAAATTGTTTGCTTTTACGAGTTAATAAATATTATGTTGAATATTTTGAAACTAATTTGACTGGGCGCTGTTGCTGCCATAGGCAGCAACAACACCCAGTGAAATTAGTTACAAAATATTCAACAGCTTCCCTGTATAGTTTTCAGAAAATTGATCGCTAGGGCATTTGGGGATCAATCAATCCCAACACGGCGAGGTGTGGTTGGAGCTTAGCTAGTGATGGGCGGGGCATAGCTAAAAATGGAAAGATCCATTATCAAGTCGTATCATTGTATTCGTTCATTTGGCCAAATCCTGCATGTTTGTTTAGCAAATGCGGGCCTTAAACCCTACTTGACTGCTTAGCGCCTCTCTTAATGCATCGATGGTAATGAACCACTGGGCATACACTTTGATCTAGTTATATGCCCACGTGAGTAGTAAGCCTATTCTGCTAGCCGGTTCAGGGAGGATTTCTTGGAGTCCCCATCTAATGATCTGGAAAAGAATGAAGCTATTCTCAGCCTCAGCCTCGTTATCGAAGTGTTCCTGTAGAGCAGCCCAGAATTGACAGTATGTAGGTGTGTCAGCATCTATCATGTCTGTAAAAATTTGGAAGGCTTTCCTCTTTAAACAGGCTGTTTAAAGGTGTGCTAGCCAGCTGTTTGGCTGTGCGATCATTTGAAACTGGCAACGGTAGTTCTCACAATGCGTATTTCAATCACATTATGGAACTGCTTTCCCTTGAGATTGTTTCGATGGTGTTCAGGGCCGTCACAGTCTAGGGACATTTGTGGTCTGTATCGTTCCTAGGAATGCAGTAGATGTTCCTGAGGGGTAAATCTGCTATCTCTTGGACGTGGCGAACGAACGTAGTCGCTGTCATCTCTGCATCATCATTAATATACTAGTGTGTGGGATAGACGTTAGGTATGTGTTCACTGGCGATTCATGCTAGATGCTGATATGCCGGTTTGCAAACTGATTGGTGTGTAGCTTGATGAAGAGTCGAAGCACATGACTGAGAAGCAAGTGTCGTGTTTTCAGAAATGGAATGCTGGTCTTCACAATCCATTTAAAGTGTATTCGCATTGGAAGAATCAGAGTAGTAGGGAGGTTGATCATGGTCGAGCGCCACATCTCGGGTGTCAGGTATTTTCGGTTGCTTTGCCATCAATCTGGTTAGCAGGAGGTCCGGCAGAGCGGGCTATGTTTCGCCATACGTCTACGCTTCGACTGCCGAACTGTACCATATTATTAGATGAAGCCATGATCCCTTAGTAGAGAGCGAGATATAAAATTCCAGTTCCTGCCACTTCACAATGCCTTTCTCCAGCTGGGGAGCATGTTATCCAGTTATGGATCTTGTTGGGATCCCTAAGGGCTTGTTCTTGTCCAAATTAGGTGGATTATTGTTGGCAGTCTCGGATAACCAATGAAGGAAAGGTAGTTGCGGCACTGGTTAAAGACACAGTATGGTACGATCGTTACGGTCGCTTCGACTGACTTACGTTAAGCTTTGTATACGTGTACTAATTGCCGCAAGTTGATGTATGTGCGTTTCGGTAGGCACGTGCAAATTATTTTAATTACTCAACGCCGCAAGACCACCTTATTGTAGCCATAATATGTACGGCGTTTCTGATTCCAAATCAGGCTTAGTGCCATACCACGGCCTATCTAGTGTTAAGGATCGCGCTGTAACGGGTGGGTATACGTTGATAACTAGTCGTCGACAAGCTTTTAATTTTAAACGTGTTTAATATTTTTTCCAATTAAGTCTTTAAATATGATTTAGTCAGGTGTGAATCTTATATAGTTGTTCGGTAATTAGCCAATCCCGAAATACATTTGAGTCCCGTGCTTATTTAGCCAGGATTCTGAAATCCAAAAGGAATATTATTTTGTAAATGCGAATATCAGCATCATACAGCCATTGTCCAGGTTCTGGGCAGAGCAAACAATAGTGATCTACGTGTTGACCAACTGCTATATGTTTCTTTGAAAACTATACTATGATACGGTGATTTAATCAATGTACTGTTGTTATATATCCAGGGCATCCATCCATAATTGTGTAACCTGTTGAACCCGAAAGGTCAAGTACTGAAATACGAAAACTTATTTAGAATTTGTTAAATCTTCTGTTGAATAGTTTGACGCTTATTTGAATGGTAGTTGATTATGACGTCATATGATGGGTGGATACTCTGGAAAGGTGATTTGATTTGGGGCAAAAAATGTACTAATGGTATATCAGGAAACAAACAATGTCAGATCTTGAAGCGACATCGAAAGAATCAAATTCCTTTGCCTTTGCTGAATAGGACTTACGGAATAATGTGACAAAGTCTATTGCTCCAGACCATATTAAGGATGGTAATTTGAAACACCTACAGAGAGAAAATTCATTAATGGATACATCCAGTTTATCAGTTAGTCATATGACGTCATAATCAACTACGTCACCAGTAGGCTGAAGTCATAATCAATTATGTCATGAATTGCATATATTAGTCCGTCATAAGCGCTTAATAATATGTCAAGTTTTACGAATTGTATGTCTTTACTATTTAATAAACATTCTGTTGAATATTTTGAACGTAATTTAACTGGCCGCTGTAGCAGCCATATACAGCAACAGCACCCAGTCAAATTGATATTCAGGGAATGCATGGATGGATGGATTGCTCCAAAGACGGGGAAAAGCGTGTTTGGAGCTTAGTGTTAGATGGGTGGGGCATAGCTATAGCTGAAGTCTGCCATTCCCTTGGGGATATCATCATTGGTAGCGCTTATTTGCGGAAAGTTAAATCTGAAAATGAACAACACCAGAAAAACAAACAACTGTATAAGTTGGGATTAAATCATGGACCAGAATCTCAATTCCCAGGTAACTATGTAGGTAAGTTATTGAATATTTGGAAAACGTATTTCACTGCAGCAGCAGCCGTCCATCAAATTAGGCTCAGAATATTTACTAAAACGTTTGTTAAATTGCAAATTCGCCGAAAACATACAAAACATATTATTACTGTTGGACGTTCACATCATTGATGGCAACGTTAGCCAATATGTGAAATATTTAGATTATGACGTCAGATAATTGGGTCAGATCCCTCCGTAAAAAACAAGCACATGTTTCAGTTCGTTTTATACTCACCTCACCGTACACCAACATCTTCGTTGTGAGAGCAGTCGTGGTCTCTCTGATAACTGCAGTTAGCGGGGTCGGATTACACACTAGGCTACTTAGGCTACAGCCTAGGGTCTCGCCCTTAAGGAGGCATCACGCTTTAAAAAAATCACTTTTAAAGGTTTTTTCTTTGGGCTACGGAATGCAACGAAGAGACATCTACACTACAGAAAAGCAGTCGTCTTGATTATTGTCCATTTACAGTCCAAGTGAAGAGGATTGTAGCCTCCGGACGTGCGCGCTGGTCCGCCGGATACTCTCGCTCCGCGGCACCGCAAGTACATGGTACGTTGGGGCGAGGTCGCTGGTTAGCGGAAATTAAACCTCACGGTCTCATCCTCGCTATTTGTGTCGCCGGTGTGACGGTCCATTAGCTCCATCTAGAGCCTAGACATAATTAAATATATACAATAAATACACGTAACAGACAAAAATGGTACTCGTTTGCTGCTACAATGGAGAAGTCAAGTACATAAGGTCAGGTTGATGACTCGTCATCATGGTCCTCGCCAGAGGTACCTCACAGATTATAATCCGTGAGGCATCCCCGCAAAGGAAGGTCCTAACACGGCTACTTAGCAAGTTTAATATAAACTAAATTAACCCCTAGCACAAACATTATTTGTTGCGAGAGGAAAGTGCCTCGCACGGGCCTCCGTCACAGGAAAATGCCTACCACGCTGAAGCGTAGAAGGAGAGATGGCAAAAAGGACCACCCTCTTGTTCAAACTATGCTATGTAAAAGAGTCAACCTAGTGAAGTTATAAGTTATTGTGATGCACGCTGTATTACGTGAAGATGAGGTGGATGATTTCCGCAGAATTCAACACCATAAACTTATGTAAATTCAAAGATACTGAATTAGTGTTTCTGCTTTATTTATGCGGTTCTTCTTCTAGATCCTATCCTAAAGTTTAGTTTTTGGGTCCAGATCAAGGTTAGGCCGCAAATGGCTGTGTAATCTAAGTATCTTTAACACATAAGTCTGCCCCGCGAGAATGCCCGGTGACCGTGCGCTCACCCTCACGCAGCATCCCCCTCAGTTAGACAGCATGCGGAGATGTCATGATGTGGTAGCTCCTGAATCACCACATCACGACCACATATAACAGCACAGGGACAAGTCACATTACATAAGCATTGAAAAGCACATACAAGTTTATGGTGGGGACAAAGATGCAGCTATCCAACTATAGTGGCCTTCCCGTGAGGGCGTGGTGGGTTCTAAAACCGCAGCCAGTCCCTTGTAGAGTTAGATGGAGAGTTGCGTCCTGTCCGTCACCAGCGTGTCGGGGGCGGATCGTGTGAGACTAAGCTGTCGTTAGGGTTATTTAAGTTCGCCCAGAGATGCACTGTACGCCAGTAATTATAATATGTTCGCAGTGCTTCCTACTTTGGCGTGGTTATCTAACTAACTAGTATCCGAAGATACAGGTAAAGTGTGTGTAGTCATCGACACTTTGTTTCTAACCGCTTCGAATCCCCTAGTTTCAAAGACAGCTCTAAGCAACGTGGCGGAGAGGGGGGGGGGGTCAAAACAATTAATAAACCCAGAGCCTGGATGAGCGTAGAAAGAGATAATCACTCTTATATGCATAAGAATAGGTATATGGCCAATTTATATAACCTAGCCGGTGTGCGGTGTTACATAACCGCTACTCCTGGAGAAGAGACTTACGCAAAATGTCTCCTACAGAGTAATCATCCTTACTACTATAAACCTATCTTGTTGAGCTAAAATCGTCAAAGTTTAGTCGGCCGCATCTCATGTTCGTGCAATGAGAACATGAACATCGACCTCAATGAAAATTGATGCTGTTGGGGAACAAGGTTGTTGTTGCTGTATTGTGTAGCCTAGCGAACTGCGGTTCCAATGTTTTTATGTAAAATAAGAAAACCATATATAACTAGAATGGCTACTGCCATATATCTATCTATCACAGTACAGTAAAAATGGAGGCCAGTCGATCTTGATGGTGCCTGTTAGTCATCGCCACAAAAGTAAGTATGATTATAAAATAAACTATTAAAATGCGGACCAGACGACCGTGAGGTACCTGTTAGTCATCAGCACCTGTTACAGAAAAGTAATATATGAATATAACAATATAATAGGAGAATACCCATTAGTCATCGGTACGAAAAAAGTTCTGGAATTACAGTAGTTGAAGCGTGATGTATTTGGAAGGCGAGGTGGCACGATGCGGAAGTTAGTTGCTGGGAAAAGCTGCAGGCGAACTGTCTGATGTGGCTCATTCTCAGGAATAGTGAAGAAAACTGTTGCGGGTGTGGATGGCTAGTACTTAGTCACGTCTATGCACAGAGTAAACAATTTAAACAGTGTTTAGAAAGCTCTGTACTGGAGCGGAAGTTTGAAGCTGTCCTGTAGTTATGAATGGCTACTGTTGAAAGTGAGTAAATGCGGATGCATTGTGATGGATCACAAGACAAGATGCACCGCATAGCTCCTGCGATGCATCGGGCAATGTCCCCTGACTGTTCCCAAAATGTCTAAAACTGGGCACGACACATGTGTGGATTTGGAACTACCACTGGTCAACGTGGTATGCCAGATCTGGCGAGTTATCCACCGAGAACATCACTTGCCCTACATAATTTGACGAGCTTTACATCGGGGCCAATAGACTCATCCGCAAGAAGGTTCCTCTGAGGTGGCGGTAGTGTGGGTTGCCTTACTTAAATTTCGTTATTGCCCCCCATCCCATAACTCGGTTATTTCTGGATCGATCTTAAAATGGTAAAAAGATTTGAAATCCTCGCTTCATTCTGGTCATGATCGATACCAAGAACGACGAGGGGAGTATAATTTAAAGGAATTACATTACCAACTCGGTACAAAATATGATGCTTTTCTCTCCAACGCTAACGCTCGTTGGCAACGAATCTCTGACGCATGCTCATGCGCGCTAGCAGATCTCACGAACCTCAACAATATGGCTCTATACACACGTACTGTCCTACCCGGGGGGGGGGGGGTCGTGCTTGGAACCTACCCGGGCCGGCCGTTCCGCACCAAGACAGGCTGGGACAGTTCATACCTGACCGGTCGATCTGCACTACTGGACCACTGTACCTCCTGGTGAGAGGAGGTCCGTCACCCTCTCGAGCTCTGCCCGGTTAGGGGCTCCAGCCTAGGGCCTGCGCACTACGTTAAGCCGACACTGGCAGTTAGTCAAAGTAGTGTCATGCTCAGCACATTCAACTTCGTCCAAATGAATTGGTCCAGTGCCCTCCCCGAAATAAGCTCTGTCAAATTGTTCAGCCCCTCGAGGTCCGTAAATGTACCAACAAAAATGTGCTTGATGAAGTATATCGACTGTCATATCATCATTTATGTCTTTTTCTGAATTTTGCTTTTAATTTGTTAGTCTAAACCCCTGTCTAAGTAAGAAGACACATATTATAATTGGATGTTAACGGTGAAGCAATAGTGCGAATGTTGTGAATTATTTGTTTTATATGACTGTGACGTCAGCTAACTAGTGACGTATTTTATTATGACGTCAGATACTATTATAGATACGATTTATTATAGATCCAGTCCCTCTATTACAGTTTGCATATGCATAAAGTGGCATACACCTATCCAGGGTGCATGATTCCGCACTATTTTGATTGTATATGATTTTTAAACAATAAAATAAGCTCTACAAATGTGCACACTCAAATTATTTTGAACAACATCACATGTGCAACGTTCTCCCACCGGCATAGGGTTAATCCTCCGTGACGTCGTAATTCCAGCTAGACCCTCTGCCACATAACTAGCCAGAACCACAGCGCACCGTGTTTGCTCCGCATCGTTTTAGCCAATCAACGCGCGGTGTTACTAAATTGAGCGTCCCAATCAAAATCGTCGTTCTATCTACATTTCGGCGATATGACGACTTCTCGGCATGAAGTCGCGGCTCTTGCTTGTATCAGTGTAAATAATCGAGTGTTGAATATGTGTGGGCCTAGTGACAGTAGCAAGAGGTAATATTTGAGAACAATTCGTGGAGATTCCAGCATATTTAGGTATATACATATAATATAACACTGTTTTCATGAAATGATTTTAAATGCCTCAGATACCAGTGGCAGGCATACATAACCTTTAACCATTTTAAGTTTTAATGGTCAGGGTTTGCTAAGAAAATTAAAACTTGTGTTCAGTGGATGTCCAGTTACAGGCCAAGAACAGCAACCGGTTCCAGTTAAACTAGCCTTAAAACATTCACCATGTCAGCAGCAAGACATAAGGTTGACACTTTGATGTTTCATGGGCTAAAGGATTAATGCTAGTCCACTACATACTTGGTTTAAACGTGATTTATTTGTTCAAATGGAAGCACGATAAGACTTAGAGTCTTATGCCCATGTCTCCCATACACATACAGATTATTCAAAACTTTTTTACAACAAAATGGCGGCAAATCATAATAGTTTAATTAATTGTAGTCTATTGGTGTGCATAAGTATGTGAATGTTGAGTGTGAGGTGGGGGAGAGTAGGAAGAAAGACCGAGACAGAAAGGGAGAGGGGGAAAGGGGAGGGGGGAGAGAGGGTGAGAGATAGAGAGAGCGAAGAATAAGATCAAATGGAAGAATAGCAGAGGTGAGCTCTAGGTGCTGCCTTCGCCCCGACCTGTACGTGTTGGGCTGCTGTCCATTTACCCCTTAAACTATAAGTTCGCAAACAGGAAGCTACTGAAAGCGGTTGGTGTTAATTATGTATTGACATACCGTATTACAGATCAGTTTGTTCATTTCCAAGTTGGTAGTGTAAGTCCCGTATAGAAGCTGGTTGACCGTAAGATTAGCAAGAGAAATATCGTTCAAGGCAAGCTGATTTTGGAAAACGACTCTTTGCTCGTTAAAAAGGGCACATTGTAAGAGGTAGTAGTTTGTAGATTCATCATTGTGCCCACAAGAACAACTGGCAGATTCCGACAGAAAGTTGTCAAATAGATGTCGGTTTAAAGAACTACAACCATTTCGGAGCCTGCATAGCATTATGTTGGCAACCCTCGGGCCTACGTAATACCACTCAGGGGGTTGTCGTATGGATGACATAGCCTTGAGTTTGCTTTTAAATTCTAGAAGAGTGACAGAATCTCTCACCGGCACAGGAAGCATATTCCAGGCGCAGATCGTTGCTGGGAAAAAGAATCCATAGAAGAGCTCAGTACGGCAGCGGAATGGAGTGAAGAAATTTGGATGACGGATATTGTAAGGATTTCGTACTTGGGATAGTGTGGGAAGATGGTTGACCAGAACCTCACAGGTCATCCCGTTAATAATTTTAAATAGCATAGATAATCTATGAAATTCACGTCTGATTGACAAGGTTTCGATGCCTGTTTCTAAGTACAGGTCTTCAGTGCTCGCACTACGTGTCATTCCACATACCGTTCTGAGAGCATCTTTTTGGATATCCTCTAGCCGAATTACAAGATATTGTGGAATATTATCCCACACAACATCTGCATATTCTAACGATGGTCTAATAAATGTTTTGTACATGATCTCGAGACATTTACGGTCTAGAATATATTTTAGACATTTAAGTAAGGAGAGTTTGTGTTGGGCGTTTGCTATGAGATTACTCACATGGTTAAGCCAATTCCCTTTGTTATTAAAGGTAATGCCGAGGTGCTTATGATCAGTTGATGGTAGAATTTCAGAATCTTTGAAGTTGATTGAAAAGGATGTGGGCTCGTTGCACAGGGAAAAAATTAGAGATGTAGTTTTCGAGGCATTAAACTCGACGAGCCACATGTTTGCCCAATGCGTCATGGTCAGTAGATCGTAATCGAGTGTGGCAGTGTGTTCTTTTAGATCATCTGACATTACATATAGGCACGTGTCATCAGCAAAAAGTCTAATATTGTGAATTATATTACTCGGCATGTCATTAATAAAAACTAAGAATAACAAAGGACCAAGCACAGAGCCTTGTGGCACTCCAGCATGTAAACGAAGTAGGGTGGACTCATTGCCATTTATAACTACTCGCTGGTATCGGTTTCCAAGATAATTTTCGAACCATGTAAGTAGATTTCCACAGATACCAAAATTCCTAAGCCTCTGTAGGAGGCCGCGATGCCATACTCGATCAAAGGCTTTAGGTATATCGAAGAATAGAAAGATTATTTCCTTTTGATCGTCAAGGGCTTGAGTAATATCCGTGTAGATATCAAGCAGTTGATTTACTGTAGAATGTGATGGAAGAAATCCAGACTGATATAGAGTGATATTATGTCTAATATAGTTATAGATATGTTTAAAAACGGTTCTCTCCATAACTTTACTAAGACAACTCAACAGTGATATTGGTCGATAATTTGAACATAAGCTCTTGTCTCCTTTCTTGAATATAGGAGTTACATTAGCGATTTTCCAAGAAGTGGGGAACTGCGCACTAGAAAGTGAGTAATTAAAGAACCGCGCTAGTATTGGGACCAATACTTGCTGGCTCTCGAATAAGAGTTTCGGACTTAATTTATCCGGGCCAACAGCTGTAGACGTGTCCAGATTGGACAGTACGTCGGAGATGTCAGTGTTTGATATTGTAATTGAGTGGAGAGTATTGTCCGTATACATAGATAGAGGCGGTAAGCTGGCATTAGCATCGTCAATATTGGCGATGCTAGAGAAGTACCGGTTAAGGAGGCTTGCCTTTTCTAAAGAGTCGTAAGAGAATGAGCCGTCATCGCGCTTCAGAGACGGCATTTCGCTGAAATTAGAGTTAGTATCACATAGGAACGTCTTGCATATTTTCCACCACTCTTTAGAACCTGTGCGTCCATGCCTTATTTTTTCAGCTAATTTATTCCTGAAGTTTTCTTTCGCTGTTCGGACTAATGTATTGATGCGGTTTCTCTGTTTTTTAAAGTTGGCCACGTCTTGCTCTCGGTTAGTTTTTCTTGATTTCTTGAACAATTTTTCCCTGACTCTCATTTCGTGCTTTATTTTGCTGGACATCCAGACTTTATCGTTTGGGTTTATAGTTATAGTTTTATTTGGGATACTAATACTAGCAGCGGCAATAATGTTTGTAGTGATTGTCTGACACCAAATGTCGACGCCATTAGCATCGGAGATGTTGTTCCAGGGTGCGTTAGTTAAGTGATCCCTAAATAAATCCCAATCAGCTTTCGCATAGTCCCATATATGGCGAGTGTATGTTTTACGTTTAGGTATGGAGGATGATAAAACCAAATATACTGGAGTATGATCACTACAAAATGGCGCAAGTACTCCACTCTCTTTTACTATTCTGGCACAGCTGATAATAATTGGATCAAGTAATGTATTTGAAATGGGTCGGGTTGGTTCTTGTATTAACTGGTGGAAGCCAAACGTAGATATGATGTCACGTAGATGATGCTTAGATGGATTGAGAAGATCGTCGTTAATGTCGCCGAGTAGGACAAGATTTTTGTTTGGATTTAAGTCGCGAACATTCTCAATATTGTCGGTGATAGTTTGCCATTTGTCAACACTTGTGCTAGGCGGCCCGTAAATTACACACAATAATAAACCAGGGCGGTCGTGAATCTCGACCCATATCATTTCAATGCCACGACATTCATATTCGATACGACGGGTAGTTGCCACGTTGTTAGAAATATAGACACACACGCCTCCCCACGGCTGCTGGCGGTCCATCCGATAAGGCTCCTGGAAACCAGGTAGTTTTATTAAGCTGTTGTTAATATTTTGGGTAAGGTGGCTTTCAGTAATGGCAATGATGTCAAAGTTGGACAGATTAGCTTCGATAAGACTACATACTTAATGGACCTTTACGGTTTTAGCCATGCCCCGCCCATCTCTAGCTAAGCTCCACCCAGATCGATCTATCTATGAACGCCCTGACTATAAATTTCCAAAAGAAAATACACAGGTAAGCTGTTGAATATTTTGAAACTAATTTGACTGGGTGTTGTAAGGCAGCAACAGCGCCCAGTAAAATTAGTTTCAAAATATTCAGTAGCATGTTTATTAAATAGCAAAGAATTACAAAGACAAACAATTTATACAATGTGTCGGACTCTTTGAGATTTGATGACTGTCTATATGGAACCCTTTGTGACGTAATGCGTGTGGCATCATCATACACGCGCTGAGAGCTTATTATGACGTCATACGAGGTCAGATGATGGATGGATACTCTGGAAAGGTGGATTATATTGGTGCTGGAGAACACAACATTTATATGGAGTTGCTCTAGCATAGAATATAATAATCGTGTGTTTTAGAACACACAAATTTATGGGGATGTAACACTAGCCGCACTGGTTACTTCGAAGGAATACATAAATAATAATGCAAGCAGTAAGCACAGATTAATATAATAATAACAATTAGCGTGACTTATTTAACTAGGCATATAATTAATACTCTGGCTTTTTATGGGTCTCTGAGGTTAACGGCTTAGTCTTGCTCCAAAAAACTGACCATGTGACCTGTATGCGCTGTCTTACTGCTGAATTTCTGAAGATCAGAGTTATTAGATGACGGTTAGCTCAGGATATGCTTTGGCGTTTCAAGGGGTAGAGGAGCAATCTCATTCCTCGTGGTGTAGGCAACATTTTGTTGAATGTTTTAAACCAGTTTGAAGGGTAGGATGGGTGGAGGTCCCAAAATATAGCAAAATTTTGGGATTAAACGCTAAAACGCAATAGCAATAGCTTTTAGCAACATTGTTTTCAAAATGGAACTTTTGACGCAATTTTCAATAACAATAAAATTAATGGTTCTTCTCCAAACTCGGATGGAAGATTATCCGTGTGATCGATTCCGAAGAAGACTTGAAATTCTACTGACACGAGGAAAACGCGACAGTAACAATTATCATCACCAGTTTCAGCAACATTATTTATAAAATAGATATATTTAACTTCACAGCGGTCATATTGCAAAAATATATTAACAGCGCGAGTTTTTGACAAATTTGTCCTTGCTTTTATCAATAGTGTGAATACTCACCCGAATCCGAGCATTCGACAGACCACACTAGCACCCACGTCAATGAAGCTGTCGTCACAGACTGTACCCTATGCTCCAATTTCATAAACACCTCAACCCGTCCTTTATGGAGATTCGGACATTCACCAACCGAATCCGATCTACTTCAGGATACACATATGTGCGTATAAACATCTTTTATATGCAGGAAACCCGCTCGGGAATAGGACATTGTTTTGAATTCGGTCTCTGACTTGAACCAAAACAGTCATTGTCCTTTGCTGCTGCGTGATGCTAGAGTTTTACAGAGGTCTTTGTATTCAGTTTACAAATCATGCTTACATGATTTGTGAACTGAATATAAAAGCTTCTGTAAAATTGTAGCCTCATGCAGCACCAAAGAGCAATATCTTGTTTAGTGCAAGCCAGATACCATGTTGTGATGTAAAATATTGATTCAATGAAACTAACATACGTTGAATTCCTTGTATTTAATGAGATTGTTGTATGATTGGCCATCTGAACTCGAACCTAGCTGCAGATGTAACCAGTAGATATTCTTTATGACCAGTCACCTCCTCCCACTATTTTGCTACTGAATTAACACATTCGAACCTTAAAACACCAACATCTAAATTTCAAGCCAGCCATATAGGTAAGCTGCTGACAAATTTGAAACAATTTCGACAGGAATCGCCTCCTCCCATATGTGGATTACTACTACTACTACTACTACTACTACTACTACTACTACTACTACTACTACTACTACTACTACTACTACTACTACTGCTGCTGCTGCTGCTGCTGCTGCTGCTGCTGCTACTACTACTTTTTTGTGGCAATAGTAACCAAGAATATACTGACTGAAAAGAACATTAAACATAGAATAAATCAAAAGAGCAAACAATTATATCAGTCATGTGTATAAAAACGCATTAAATATGACGGCAAACCGTTTATCTAAAAATTCAAAACAGCATGATGTTTCCCTTCAAAATTGCAAGCAAACAGCTCAGCAACATACTATAAAAATCAGAAAAGCTCAGGCGAGAATGGGCTGAGAAACAAACGCAGCGATTAGGTGTATTTAAAACACACAGTCAACCCGGTACAAATTAATTAATAATTAACGTCCCGCACGATAATTTATAAACATTTAATCGCTAAGATATAATACTGTGTTCAGTGAAACGATAATGTAACATATATAGTTGAAGTGGTTTGAACCCGAACAATCAATTTATAACATTTAAGTTTACTACGCTTGTCAAATTCCATAACTATCCCGGTACGAACACGAGTATGTATATACAGGCTATATATTCACAATCTATAATAGGAAGGGGCATCGATTCAATGTTAAATGAATGAATGTTCTGCTGGCTATTTTGGGACAACTTTTAACTGCCGCTGTTGTTGCCTGTGACTGTAACAGACAACAATTGAATCAGTTGCAAAATACTCAATGATTTCGCTGTTCGCTGTGCACCTGAATGAAATTAAGACACTCTTACGGGTTAAAGGTTTAACCACCGCCATGGCAGCCATGTTCCAAGACAGTGGAACCTGTCTATAGCGGCCCCTTGCTGTCTGGATCCAGGATGTGATTGTCCTTTAAAGCAGGTTGACATAAGACCCCAGGTCCTGAAAAGTCGATGCCCTGTTGTATTACATGCCACTACCTATATTCCTAAACGTATGAATATAGTGACATATTCTTTTTTTATGTTGTATAAATGTGGTCCCTGGAGACGGGTTCTTCCGCTGTAGAGCGTCCGGTCACCAGGACAGCAAATATGTAAACATATGTTCATGTACATGATGTATGACTACTGCAGAAACCGTGTTTGGCTAATATGAGTGAAAGGGTTAATTATTAACCCTTTAGGGGCAAAACCAGCCTCTGTAATGATCTTGATGAATGCCCATTTGGAGGCCAATGGACGACTTACTATCTTTGAGAACTTAGCCCTGAAATGACTGGCTCGGTAACCACGCCAGCCATTCCAGTGGTAAATTTTCAAAAATAATCTCAGGACCTCAAAATGGACGTTCATTAATGAAATATTTTGATTTTTCTTGACTAAATTTGGCCATTAGAGCGGCTAGCCTCTGCTCAGGAAAAATAATGTTCTTAGCTATTCAATGCCACCAAGGGAGGATAGTTCACATCAATGTACATTTGCCATTTAAACTCCAAACGGGGAAATTGATTTTCAAAATTGTCCCTATATGTCTGAGAGCCTGCACTATTAATGACCATATGTACTTATCGTCTGTAACTTTTTTTTAGGTGTTCATGTGGAAACTGTTGGGCAATGACTACAGGACATGGGTATGTGTGCTGTCATGAGATAAGCTTGCTGCGAGAAAAGACTTTAGAAGATGAGCATCAGTGCATCACGGGGCATGCGGGATTTATAGGCAACTGTCTAAACCGTCATCTCCTAGAGATCGCCCTATTTGAATTTGTCTATGATGAAGGGACACTGGATGACAATGAAACGCCACATAAGTATGTATGGTTTGACAGACACCAGTCATGCTTTGACAGTAATAATTTTCTCAAACGATCCAAAATCTCCATTATGCACTTATACAACCTGCAATAGAAGCCCATTAATCAGATATATACTACGTAAAGCCGTGTCACAGATGTATATCTATCAAATGCAGCCCTATTTATATATTATCATTATCTGTTGAGGGTTGATTCACACAAGAAGACATGATCTATGCACATTTGACTCGTTTATTTAAACATACTATATAGCAGGGCTGGAAAAAAATCAAGATTTTTTCTGAAAAGTCGAAAAAATCAGGGTTGTTTTTTTCGATTTAATCAGCTTTTTCGATTTTTATGATTTTTTTGGATTTTTTAACTTTTATAACTAAATCGGGTTTTTTTTACATGCACTCATGTTCGGAACTCAATATGATCTAATCTCTAGAAGCTATAAACAGTGTTCGCCTTATTTATACTACTATGCTATTAAAATGTAGTATGACAATTAGCATCCCAGAATTTGTTCTTGTTGTTCTTAAGACATTTTTGAATTTGTTATCACATTTTGAAATAACTGTTGTTCGACTGGACGGGTCATGACCAAACATCATATACACATTCCTACCCTACCGTACCCTTGGTTTGTCTACACTTGATGGGCTACAGTTTAGCTGTCTTAATATTTTGTGGATGCAATTTTCCAGGCTTAAAACTCTGGACATGGTATAAAATATTTTGAAAACAATTTAACTGAATGTAATCGGCAATTACTGTCAGTTAAATTAGTTTCGAAATATTCAGCTGGTCTAGAGTTATTATTGTCTATTGAACTTATTGTCTATTGGCTGGCAGCAGACACTGGCAAGTCAGTTAAAAATAATATCCACAGAACTGTTATACATATTATTGATCTGTGCTGTTTACATGTCAAATAACAACTAAGGAAAGTTTCCACTAACTATAGTACTGTGTTGATAAAAATAAAGCTTCGTAATTCTTAAATAAGCATAATATTGTATAGTCAGGCCTATTAAGTATCTGAAACAATAGCTACAATAACTTTTAACAAACAAAAAAAATCTTTATAAATTTTATAGTGCAAATGAGCAGAGTTCACGAGGAAACGTTGATTTTTTTCATCTTGATTTAATCGTTGATTTAGTCATATGATTTAATCGACTTTATTAAATCAAAACAACCCTGCTATATAGGCCATCGATTAATAAAAAAGGGATCACAAAACGCTGGTAGGGTGGGTAACCTTTTAATGGTCAAGCTTGCCAGAAACATCATATCCTATGCATTGATCTTGCTGATATACCGTCTGCATTGATTGTGAATATCCATTTGCAAGCTAATAGAAAGGGTTTGTCAATTATTATTTAGCACTGAGCCTGCCATTTCAGTGGTGAAGTTTAAAAAATAATCCCTTGGTCTGAAAATGGGCATTGCTATGGCGAAATATAAGTTTTCTTTACCAAATTTGGCCATTAACCCTTACTCTGATGTCAATGTTCTACATTTTACGGTGCCAATAGCAAAGAAACTGATGGGCATTTTTCAACAAATATGATGGATGATGTTTAAGACAGCAACATCTTCCACCGAACTTGTTGAAAAATAAACACCAGTTCATCATTTAATTTCATTTAAAAATGTAAAATTCTGGCAAAGTGGTAAGGGTTAAAGGGTCAATACATCTCATTTGTTATTGTCAATACTCGTGTGGGCCGAAATGGTGTTGGTTAATAACATGCTTAAGGCAGATGATTGCATGGCCCTCTTATGACCCAGTTTTGCATGACAGGGTTAGTCAGTCATCAATTATTGTCAATACTAAGTGTTCAACACTTCAGAACCTGTATAAAAGATAAAAGATTTTGACTGCTTGAATTTGTTGGGTGCCTATCTGGGATTTTTATTTTTTTAAATGTGAATTCGTTTAAAATACTACTCATTAACTGCTGAGTCGAAAATCTATTCAGAATTTTGTTAGGTCAATGTTTTGACAGCTATCTCTAAGATTTTCTGGAAACTGGATCCATTTAAAAACGGTACTCCTTAATCGATGGCCTGCTTTCAACAAAACTTGGGTGGAGCAATCCTATGAGGCTTCAACATATCAAACGTGAATATTGATCATCATTGGTCTATTGTTTTGGTGGCGGTCTTGGATTCTCCAAAAAGTATCCATCTTGTTTTTCATTTCCACAACAATCATGGCAATATGAGTTAATTGAAATTTGTTAAGCTGTACAATCTACACTCAAGTTACATGCATTGTCATACTTATTAACCATTTAACCCTCGAATTTGTTCAAGAAAATTTCAATTTTCTCATTAAAATGTCGATTTGCAGACTAAGAGATGACTATTTTTGAAAATTTACCACTGGAATGACTGCCTCGATAACCGTAAATTTTCAAAAATAGTCTTCTCTTGGTCTGCAAACCGACACTTTTAATGAGAAAATTGAAATTTTCTTGAGCAAATTCGACATTTCTCAAGACCACTAGTGAAGCCGTTTTTGGCTGATATGAGTGTTAAAGTGTTAAGAGCCGTCAGTTTTTAAACGACTAAGTCTCAGAAACTGAGAATCTATCTGCAAGTAGAAGACTACATTAAATATTTTATTTTTCAGAATCTACAGGGACAGTATATTGACTACAGGAGATTTGCAAGGGCGATCTGGCGCGTACTTTGTCACAAAGTGAGAAACGTTTTACCTGCATGTGTCATGCACAGAAATTAATTTAACCCTAGCCTGTTACCACTGTTAGCCGAAGGCTACTACAAATTGGCAAGTGTTAAGTAGAATGTGTGACTTACACACCTCGGAGGGCTAATACTAATTTAATACCTAAACCATTTAGTGGTCAACGCAGTCAATAGCGTCATCTGCAGTGATCTTGAGCAATGTCTTTGTGTAGAGCAGGAGATTATTTTTGAAAATTTACCACTGAAATGCCTGGCTAGATTACCAAACCAATCATTACGGTGGTAAACTTTCAAAAATGGTCGTCTGAATCTGGGCCCTAAATTGACAAACAATGCATTATGAAATTCTTTTTAAATTTAACTCATTTTACGCATCCCAATATATGTATTAATTAGGGTATTGCGCTCATTGCCTCATGATGAATAAATATACGAGATGCTGGTCAACAGCGCCCAGTCAAATTACTTTCAAAATATTCAACAACATTTTTATTAAATAACAAAAACATACAATTCGTACAACGTGTCAGATTATTAAGCACTTAAGATGGGCTAAATCGAGTCAGTCATGACGTCATTATTATGACGTTATCCTACGCGTCACTTAATTAATTACGACGTCATATGACGTAATATGACGGATAGACAACCTGAAAAGGCCCATTAGCAAGTGATATTAATTACCCTCGCTCCGTCAGAGGATGGGTGTATTGTATTCGGATCTACGTGCGTTCGGGATGGCAAGGGTCTACAATCTATGATTGGTCTTGTTAAAATATGTGACCCATAAATACGGGTGCTCGCTTAATATAAGTGGTCCATATTGTGTGGACCACGCATTGACAAGCCCTGTAATGCTCAATTTGCTCATGCCGATTTCAATAGAGGGATCCATTTCTAGGTATGCCACGCCCATTTCTAGTTAAGCTCCACCCCTTTTTGCGTGTTGGAATCGATGTATATATATATATATACGCTGAATAATGAATTCCCACACTTCCAATTTCAAGTTAACTATACAGGTAAGCTGATGACTATTTTGAAACTAATTTGACTGGGTGCAACGAAAACCGTGAATCGGCCTAAATTTGAGCCGAAATTATTTCATGGTAGATAGTTTTAAATCTCACTACTCCGTAAGCGTATGCCTATACCTAGCTAAACATATGGGTGACATTCTGGGGCCGAACCCATTATGAGCGATATGCCAGGACATACCGACACCTATCCGAATGTGGTGAATGTGAACCAACCATATTATAATGGGCGCCATACGGCAAATATGTAACTACCTACGATGAGATTACTTGATGGTAGAATTGTGCAAAAGCACTAGTTCATATTGAGTTATATACATCCATATATAAAAAAAATTATTACAAATCGAGAACAGACATTCTGATACCGAATATAGTAAATTGTTGGTATTTGACAACTGTCCATGGCTACTAAATTGAATATTACAAAATTACTACGCGGTAGAAAACTCAAGATTCATTAGCGTGTTCATATTGCTATCTAACTATATCGGTGAAATTGTGGCCAAACCTATTACAGACAGGTAATAGTAGGGCATTGAAAACCCGCAGATCTGCCAAAATTGGAATGAATTTACGCGATGAAAATTCACGGTCGAATTTTTTTTTAATTCCCAATATAATTATCGTATTCAAATCCCTCCACGTCTATGTGGGCGAAATTCTGGAGCCGACCATATTACATACAGACAGTAGAGCACCGAAAAGCACGAAAACCCCAACATTTAAGCCAATTTTTGCCTAATAAAATTATTTCATCTAGAATTTGTTAGATTCGGAATATACCTAGTACAATAAGGCTCAAGTCTATGTAGGTGAAATTATGGGGCTAAACATACTACAGACAATAGGGCACTGAAAACTGTGAATCACAGGAGATTTAGCAAATTTTCGGTATGAAATTGTGCACTACGAAATTACTTCAAGGTAAACATTTTTTAACCTCAATCCATTACTTCAATAGCGTATTGATATACCTATCTAACTATATGGTTGAAATTCAGTGGCCGAATTTCCTGTAAACGTTCTTAACTTAGAATATGTATAGGCTTGTACTTTCGGTTGATTTCTGTATTCAGCAATCTGCTACAATATTATTGATAGCCGTTTTGACTAGAAATTTGGAACATTGGTAGTCTAGCAATACTGCTACATAATTGCATTGACCATACATGGATTTATTCCCACAGGTGGATTAAACACAAAAGGATACTACTGATAATCACACATCCATTATTCATTCGTATCCCGCGAGTTCTCTTTTGATACGAGATCGAGAAATGTATCTCCTATGTAGTGATTTCACGATCCACAGTGCTACTTTTACAGTCTGCTACGGAGATAGACTGGGTCCCGGTCTGTCTGGTATCCGAGGTTGAGTTTGTGTAACAGTCCAGTCGTTGTGATAACGTAAGAAGATGACAGATCATTACATTAGAGGTGTAGTTTCGAAGAAGCCAAGCCTTTATTTTTAGATGGATCCATTATTGTTAGCGAACTGTGTCTACTTTTTCGCCCTCTACAATATTATTATGCATGTTTTTCTTTTGAAATTTACCGCACACATAGTACGCCTCAAGCCTGTCTGTAACAAGTCTGTAATTTTTACCCTATCTCGAATGCAACAAATGTGAATCATACTATAATACAATACGGGAAAGGTTAAACAGACATGGTACATCATGGTCGTCCTCATAATTTATTAACCCTGTATTACCTAAATTGAGTCAAGAATGTAAAAAAAGAATTTGCTTATTGAGTGCCTATTTACAGGCCAATAGACGACCGTTTTGAAGAGTTACTATTGGAATGACTGGCTCAATTATCGAGCCAGTCATTTCAGTGGTGAATTTTCAAAAGCTCCCTTCTCTTGACCTGCAAATTAACATCCTCAAGATCACTGTAGAGGCCGGTTTTGGCGGCCTCCTCATGAAAGGGTTAAAATACAATAAGAGAAGATGCACGCAAAAATAATTGTTATGTGTAAATTTCTGTCGATGAGTCATTATTATATAATAAAGAATTCTACCCCATTCGAGATGCCTAGTTTTAACTTTAAAAGCTCGCATTCTTTCGTGTTTCAGCTATTTATGGAGGTCTCACCTTATCTTATACTAACCATTCAGGGGAAAGAATCTGCCACCATAATCCATCCCTAACATTTCAGCTTTTTATCATGCCGACAACAAAAGATAGTCAGGCTTTAGTAGCTAATTGTTGATCCATTTCTACAGCAGATGATGGCTGTCATGATTTACTTCTTAACCAATCAGAAAAGGGGCGTCTACCTCAGCATATACGCTCAGACATAGTGGTACCAGCTATAGTTTGGCAATGCGATATAAAAGCAATGATATAAGTAAGCTGTTGACTATTTTGAAATTAATTTGACTAAAAGTTGTTGCAGCCCTAGGCAGCAACAACTTCCAGTTAACTTAGTTCAAAATATTCAACGAGATGAGTATTACATAATGATGAATGTAATGCGTTGGCACTTACGCGACATCACGCTCTATAGCTAGAGGAAACTAATGGTGGCGGTCACCGTTCAACATTTTCGCGATATTACAAAGCAGATAATTGTGATACAAATAAGGGAATGTCACAGGATATGACTGATCTCAAATGTATACAACCTAATCTATTGGTGCAAAATCACATTTGAGGTGAGATAAGCATCCCTGTAATGAGTCATAACCAATATGACCGGAAGCTGATGCTACTTTCAGTCAAATTAGTTTCAAATTATTCAACAACATGTTGACACATACGCAACGAATGTATTATATTTGGTCTAGTCTAGTATGCATTGGGTTGTCTGGATCCAAGATTATATATAAAGGGACCCATTTATAACTATCGCTCCGCCCATTTCTAGCTAAGCACCGCCCACTTTATATGCGGGTTTGTATGGATTTCCTGACGCTTGAAACCTGAATGTACCTTTCCAATTTATCCATTCATCATCTGACATCATATGACGTCATAATCAACTAAGAGACGTGTAGGATGACGTCATAATCAACTAAGAGACATGTAGGATGACGTTATAATTAATTATTGAATGAATGACTCGATTTAGTCAGTCTTTGCCCGAATTGTATGTCTTTACGATTTGATAAAGATGCTGTTGAATATTTTGAAACTAATTTGACTGGGCGCTGTTGCTGCCATAAAAATTTTCAACAGATTACCTGTATAGTTTTCTGGAAATTGATAGTCAGAGTTCAGGGATCGATCGGTCCAAACACTAGTGATATGTGGCTGGAGCTTAGCTAGAGATGGGCGGGGCATACCTAAATCTGGAAAGGTCCATTGCCAAAATCTAAATTTCAAGATAATAGCACTAGCTCCAAGACTTTGGATCAAATTGGTTCAAAATATTCAACATAATTTTAATTAAATTGTAAATTCATCAAAAACATACATTTACCACACTTTAGTGACGTGTCTGAATAAGGCGTTAGATACTTGAAAGACAGCTCGCATCCATCACTTCTGGCCAAGTGTGCGTGGAAAACCCGTCAACACCACCTTCATTTGTATCCAACAACTCTTGCTCCACCCATAAGAAAAGATTTATAGGCCTAATATTTCCCAGGTTTAAGGTGGACATCCCGAAAACAACTATATGTTATCTCCAGATGTGTCTGTATTATTATCATTTCTAATGTATGTTTGATATTTCATTCATAGACATGTGGTGCTCAGTCAAGCATGGAAGATATAACAAACTCGTCAAGGCAGTAGTGAGTCAGTGAACCGTATGAGGTGTCTGACAGCTCTACAGTATCTGCTGTGCGGCCTCTGGCGTTCCTCTAATACAACATCGTGTTATGTCAGGTAACACGTTCAGTAATAAGGCCAGATACGGTCGGCGGTCACACATGCATATATTACTATTTAATGAAGACAATTCAGACATGTACGCATACGGATAACATAAAAAATTAAAGAACTTTAAGTATTTATCTCACTGGGTTACATACATATACACGCATGTTTGGCCATGTGGCCGGAAAGCGAGAAGGTAGCGTCACCAGATTTGTCACAGCGCCTTCATATCGCTAAGAAGTTATTTGATGTCTAGGTTCCTTTCAGGCCACATCTATAGTGGTTTTATTTCCAGTCTATTACGCCACTATGGCTAACTTTTTGTATACGTGTCGGTCAGCCCATGTATACGCCTGGCTGGAGACGTGCAAAGAGTGAAATGAATATCCCATGTTTGCAAAGACCGCCAGGTAGTCGGCCACTCGGACGCGAACGGGGTTCTCCAGTTAATGGGTAAATCCTGTTATAGCTATGCCCCATCTATCTCTAACTAAGCTCGTGGGCCGCTTCGCCCGTCTTGGGATCGATTGATCTACGCGCTCTCTGAATATTAATTTCCGGAAAACTAATTTGACAGTGTGCTGTTGCTGCTTATGGCAGCAACAGTGCCCAGTTAAATTAATTTCAAACTATTCAACAGAATGCTTATTACATAATAAAGACAAACGATTCTTACAACTTGACGGACTAGTCCAGGTGTATTATGGACTATTAATGGATTCCTACATTAATCCAGAGCACTAACCACTATTATTCCTTCATATTGCGACAGCTTAGAAGTCCTATGAGATTGAATTCAATGGGTCACTATTAGTCTGGTTGCCAAACCTGGGTTTTTTCGTTGTCCCAAAATATTTGGACACCCAATAATTTTGTCTGCTTTTTTTAATCTTGAGAGATCACTGATTAAGAATCTGCAAGGTACCAGTCTGGCACCCTTGAGGAATTAAAAAAATCTGAGATGGCTGTCAAGATGGCCGCCAAAATGCATGATCAGTTTTATCTTGCTTTCCTGACCAGCTAGAATGATGATTTTGGTGTTTAGATGTAGGTTTTCAGAGCCACAGATTCGGATTAATTAAAAAATTGTCATGATGACTACCAAATTGCAAGATCGGCTATAGTTCACTTCCTTGAAAAGATAGAATAATGATTTTGGTGTCTAAATGTAGGTTTTCAGGAACATTGAGTCAGGTCATGTACATTAAAAGACGCAGATTCTCTAGCTTTACTTATGACACAAATGCAGCCAGGTCACGAAGCTTCAAATAATTGTGAAGAAACCAGCCCTCGATTGTAGAAGCAAACATTACAGCTGGACCCTCTGATGCTGTATTAGTCAAATGTTATACCAGTCCTACAAAACATAAGCATCAGAATATGGAGGATTTACTACCACGATATCACACGAACAAAGGCATGCATTGAGGCCCGCAACCAGCGCGGTATATACAGGTTAGTTTAAAGCTACGTACAACATGGTGGCCTTTGCTAAGAGGAGCTTCATAACCTACATCTGTTATCATATCTTCTTCATTTGCGAGAATTAAATCAATGGTAGTTGGACGTTGCTCTGCTCTAAAGTGCGTAGGTGAGGTAACATGTTGATAGAGGAATGCATCTTCTAATTCATTCTTGAATGCGGAGGCCATGTGGTTGGGGTCAACTGTGGACATACATGTACCTATGGGCCAGTAAATTTCTGGATGATTGAAGTCGCCAGTGATAAGCATGTGTGCGTGTGTGTGTGTGTGTGTGTGTGTGTGTGTGTGTGTGTGTGTGTGTGTGTGTGTGTGTGTGTGTGTGTGGTGTGTGTGTGTGTGTGTGTGTGTGTGTCTGTGTGTGTGTATGTGTGGTGTGGTGTGTGTGTGTGTGTGTGTGTGTGTGTGTGTGTGTGTGTGTGTGTGTGTGTGTGTGTGTGTGTGTGTGTGTGTGTGTGTGTAGTTGTAGTTAGTAGTGATTTGGCGGATATAATTATTTATGGCATCATTATTTTCCACTGAGCTGTTTGGTGACATATATATATATACACCATATCAGCATACACTCCCTTTTATTTAACTTAATCTCACACCACACACTCTCTTTCATCTGACAGGATGCATTTACTTTGCCAGGGGCAGCACCTAATGCCTTCTTTGTATGTATAAGCAAACCTCTCATTGATAGGCCAAGATTATCGAAGCAATTATATCCATCCAGTTGCAATTCTGCTGATTGGACTGAAAGACGGCAATTCTTTGAAGGATCTTTGTCAGGCAGATTATATCGGGCTTGCGGAGTGCAATAACGTTGTTTAGTTGTGTACGTTTGTTTAATATATTGTCAACATTGGAATATATACAGTTTAATTTGCTATGTTGTTTAATATCAACGTCTGTACTTTTATTTATTTCCTTGTATACATTAGAATATATACAGGTTGACATGCTACTCTGTTTATACAATGGTTGCTATGCTACTTTCTCTGCTGCGGCAGTTTCGGGTCTTTTTTTCACTGGTTCTCTGTCATGTTTCCGCCTTGTGCCATTTACAACCATTCCTCCTCATATGTTTGAACTGTTCCTTGTGGGGGTGGGGGAGTGTGGGGGTGTGTGTGTGTGTATGGCACACGGTATGATAAACCCATCAATTATGATAGCGTTATGTTATTATAGCATTCGGGCAGATTGTATGTATGTACAGATTTGTATAGCGCCAATTCCAGACTAAACCACTCAAAGGCGCTTTACAGGATTTAACAATACCCTCTTTGAAAGAAGTGGGGGTTTACCAATGATTTAAAGGGTTCTCGTTTGGAACAGTTTCTGATGTGATGGAAGGCTGTTCCAAAATTTGGGTCCAGCTCTTGAAAAGGCACGATCTCCGGTGGTTGAGTTGGAAGGTGATACGACATACATCAGCTCTGCACTCGACTTAATGGCTCTAGGTGCTGTTCTTTGACCAATTAATGATTGCAAGTATGGAGATGCTAGGTTACGTCGACATTTAAATACTAGAAGGGCGACATTGTAGCCGATTCGGTCCCTGATCGGCAGCCAGTGTAAATGTCTGAGGACAGGCGTGATGTGGTCGTGTAGCTGTGTACGAGTGATCATTCTGGCTGTTGTGTTTTGAGCTCTTTGCAGGCGATCTAACTGATAGGATGTTATTCCTATCACTAAAGAGTTCCCATAGTTTAGCCTAGATGTTATCGTGGCGTGGACTAGCAGATCTACTGCACTGTCACCAATCAGCTTCCTGATCTTACTGATGATTCTAATGTTAATGTATACCGAACGAGAGACCGCTGAGATGTCACCGCTTTCAATTAAAATAGACGTATCGATAGGCGCAAGCTCATGATGAAATATGTTCTCAATATCCAAGTCACGTGAGTGTATCAGACTCATTACCCTGGAATATATAAGTTCAATGTCATAAACAGGATCCGATCCTACATTCACATGTAACTTACATGGTAACAACTGTCTTACGCACTCGAGCATGAAAACATCCAGCTCACGTATCTTGATAATCATTCATTTGTCTCTGGCCTATGGCTAATGTATTCTCAACGTTACTTTATCATGAGATACCCTACCTGTCACTATGTTTATTATACTAGCAGGGTGTTCGCACGTGTTCAGTGGATCAATATAAATTGAATTATTTTGCGGACCATTTCACTATCTTTTGTGCCTGCATAGAAACCTGCAGGTTTTCTTCTTTGTGTTCTGTGATCTGATGCATTTCCCATATCTGAAATGTCTTTGGTGGGCCGACCACATATCATTCCATAACCCACTATTACGCTGCATCACATGCTCACCTTTGAGAAAACGTTCAAGCAAATTCGATGACAAGAGTTCTATCGACGGGAGATAATAGAGTCCATATCCGGCATAATTGACATGTCCTCCAGCAAAGAAATACAGTGGTATATGTTTATGCCTACAAGGTGCAAGAACAACTCATATTCTCTTTCCGGTCTGATATACCGAAAGATCACAAGATTAGAAACAATCAGGAATTTTACCCAGCGTTTGGCAGTTCGACTTTGCTCAAGCTTTTTCTGAAGCAAATCCATTATATCGTATCCATGTTCAGCGCAGATTACCACATTATAGAGGAGCTCTTCTAATACCAGCCTACGGTCCGGTGTATAAGTACAACTTCTCTTGTGCCGTGCCAGCCAAATTTGCCTGAACATGACAGGGTGCACTATATAAATCACCCAGTCGTCATTAGCGTGGCGTAACAGAAAGTTCGACTTAGAAAACGGGCCTAAGAGTACTTATCTTATGCGGGAACTTCTTCCCAGTGAGCATAAGGGCAAAGCGAGCATAACCTTTTCCATACGACTATTTGCCATCAACACTCCTATCTAGCACACAAAACTCATACGCATATGCATACCCCAAAGTCGTGGAATAAAATTAGTGAACATTTCTGGAGAATCTAATACAATTAGTTTGCTTATACATCATGATCTTTCATCTGGCTGGTGAGATAGCGCATATGTGTCTTTATAGTTAGGGCCATTCTTTATTAATATACAACTTACGATGGGGCACTGTCACTGGGTCGTTTGCACAGTTAGTCACAATCCACAATTTGATAATAACGTCGTGGAGTGGGACCAACTATCCAAAACGACAAGTGAACGTACCCAACGCTACACTCCAAATGACTGCCGTCCCATGTTATATTCCAAACGTGTGACGTCAGTCCATAGTCACAAACCTTGGTGATAAACAGTTTCACCTGATCCGTGACAACACATTCAGTATGCACAGTATATATTTATAGATTAAGTGCAATATTAAAGTGTGGGCATACTATATTAGCCAATCCTCTTTCGTATAAGCCTAGGGTGTATATAATCCGTAGTAGTGTGTGTAAGTCCAAGGAAGTGTGTGTCACTGTCGATGTATGTGCGTTCACACGTGTGTTTATATTGGGTGTGGTTTGTCCATTTCTTTGTGCATATGATGAGACTGTCCAGTGCGTGCGTTCTCTGGATCCTCGGTGCGCTCATCTATGGCCGTGTGTGTATATATCCTTTCTGTCCTCGGATTTGCTGTATATATCTCGTGTCTTGGTGTACATGTGGTATATGTTTGTCTATGGTAAAGGCGAAACTCAAATAAGTGTTCAAAACATCAATCAATGATTTATCAGTGTATACTAATCAGGCCATATGGCATCTCTTAAACAAAATTGACAATCTCAGGTGATAAAATAAGCAAAAATATTCTCCATTTTTTTCAATTTTGAAAATTCTGAGCCGGTGCGTTTACAATATTAGATACATACATGCCAGTGGCAGTTCCGTTATTATATTACTTTATAAATCCATAACTTGTATATAATATTCGTCTACATCGTCAGGTAATCTATCAGTCCTTCATTAGATCCACCTAATAAAAGTTACATAGAAATCTCATCTTCTCCACATTAATGGTTAAATTGAACCTATTATTACCTTTTGAATTGCATGATTGTTTGAGCCAGAAAACTGTCATTCATCCCATCCTTCCTCCCTCTATCCTTCCCTCCACCCGTCATTTCCTTCCTTCATTCGTTCATTTATTACCTAATTTCTTCATTCTTTCTAGCCTTGCTTCCTGCTTTCCATCCACTGGCATTTGTTCATTCATTCATTCGTCTGTCCGTCCGTCCATCCGTCCATTCATCAGCCATCCATTCGTCCATTCGTTCATTCATTCGTTCATTCGCTCATTCGTTCGTTCGTCCATTCCTTCCTCCTCCCTTTCCTCCATCCTTTCCTCCTTCCTTTCCTCTCTCCTTTCCTCCCTCCTTTCCTCCTTCCTTTCCTCTCTCCTTCCGCCCTCCTTTCTTCCTCCCCCCTCCTTCCTTCCTTCCTCCATCCATCCCTCCCTCCATCCTTTCTTCCTCCCCCATCCCTCCCTCCCGCCTTCCTTCCTCACTCGCTCCTTTCTCCCTGCTGCATCCTCCCTCTCTCCATCCCTTCATTTATTCCTTCCAGCCGTCCATTTTTCCTTCCTTCCTTCCAGCCTTCATCTCTTTCATCTGTCCTTCCTCCCATCATCCCATCCTTCCTTCAAGCCCTCATTCCTTCCATCTTTCTTCCCCCCTACACTTCCTTCCATCTGTCCTTCCATTCGTCCATCATGGTTGGTTGGTTGGTTGGTTGATTGGGTGGTTGATTGGGTGGGTAATTTGATGGTTGGTTGCTTTTTTGAGTGGTTGGCTGGTTGGTTGTCTGTCTGGGTGTGTGTTTGGTTGGCAGGTTGGTTGGGTGGATGGTTGGTTAGGTGGTTGGTTGGGTGGTTGGTTGGTTGTCGGTTTGGGTGGTTGGTTGACTGGGTGGGTGGGTAGTTGGTTGGTTGGCTGGGTGGTTGGTTGGCTGGGAGGGTGGGTGGTTGGTTGGTTGGTTGTGTGGGTGGATGATTGGGTGGTTAGTTGGGTGGTTAGTTGGGTGGTCGGTTGGGTAGTTGATTGGTTGGGTGATCGGTTCGGTCTGTCCATCCTTCTTCCCTTCTATCCTTGTATCATTCAATCATGTGATTTGTTTATTCATTAATCTGTTTTAGAGAGAAAATTACACACAGAAAATGACTTTATTTCTCAACACAATGATAATCTTTGAAATCAATACCTATGGAAACCGCTGACATTTGAATAACTATATTACAAAGCAAAAGTTTTAATCAAAATTACTCATTCAGATCAAAGATTTTCAAACAAGGCCATCAGTCACGTATATCTTTGAAATGTTTCCTTTGCGTTCCAAACTATTTATTATACTTTGAAAAGGTCACTTAAGCACCTTTCAAATGATCTCACGGTTCACATCAAAGTCAGATTATTAGTTCTCTTTGAACTAGTGAGCAGTCCGCCGCTAAGCCATTGAAAGTAGCTCAATCTTTAACACCTTTCCAAACTGAAACTAACTTATTTATCCAGAGCTCAATTAGTCAACAATACATTAGTACAATGAATTATAACACCTTATTAGCGGCGTGTACTTCAAAGCAAACAACTTAGTAACTTTAAAGAAAATGATTAAGTCTCAAAGACATTCACTTGCCCAATAAATAGTAGGGCAAACTGTTGGACTGGTAGATGTGTCTAATAGGCTGCTGAAGAAGTGTGTAAACACGAAACGCGTCCACCCCTCTGACGATGTACTAATTCTTATTGCTGTTTCTATTGCTGTATTACTGTGAGTACGAGTAATTTAAAGATATTTATATTGATATTCTTGTATTGCCTGTCCTTAAATATTAAATATTATCATGTCACCACTAATCATTACTACTAACCACATTTCTCTTATTTCAGCTTTGTAAATTAAGCCCTCTTAGATTAGAAAAATATATATAGACAGACAGACCAGCTGACTTACCTACCACCTGTAGAGTGTGCGCCTAGTAGCAATTTTGTAGTGATTGACTGTCTGGCTGCATTAGAGTTTGATTGATTGATTGATTATCTGACTGATTGATTGTCTGATCTAATTGGTTGCTTGATCTGATTGATTGCTTGATTGGTTGCTTGATCCCTACTGGATCTGACTGGTTATTTACGCACGCACGCACGCACGCACGCACGCACGCACGCACGCACGCACGCACGCACGCACGCACGCACGCACGCACGCACGCACGCACGCACGCACACACACAGATATATATTTATATATATATATATATATATATATATATATATATATATATATATATATATATATATATATATATATATATATATATATATATATATATATATATATATATATATATATATATATATAGTGAAATGTACCACGGTCCAGATCACTACTTTCCGGAATGAGCTGTGACCCTTGTAAATAAAACAAAAATGTATATAAAGTTTGGAACATTCGCAAATCAAATGTTCTGTATAGCAGACATAAAAACTTTTGTAAACTCCGATACACTAGTGGAGATGCAACTAGACTTGACAAGCTACGACCAGCTGGCAGGCTACACCAAGCCTAATTCACTTAACGATATCATATCATATCATATGCAGATGGTTTGCTGAGATACATTATGGAGAGGCTTCACCTAACAAATGCGTATCAAGTATTTGATGGCTATTATGCTTACATCACCAATAGTGGTACCAGGGCATCTGGAGCTGGAGAGCAAGAGTGTTGGGTGTACAAGGTCACACTTGATACAACACTATCAGACCAGCCAGTAGTGTTACCTGTCACTGCGATAAAAGAACAACTTATAGACACTATTTATGATCACCTTATCAAAAATCTTAAAGATTGTCATACGCAGACAATTTGAGGCCACGGATTAGTGATTATAAGATGAGCACCTCTTCCTAGGGAAGCCACCAATGGCATTGTGATTGAGAGAAATGGCATGAACACAACCAACAAGGAAGCAGCTGTTATCATGGTTTAGCAAATGGTAACTATTGCAGCGAACCAAGAACTTGAATGCATCAAGAAACTATCAGATGTTACAGTATTTACCCTATTGGTATGTCACCATATGTCCACTGGACTCATCTGCAAAGTATTCATGGATGCCACTCGTTCCAGTAGGACTATGCTAGATACTGGTGCGACATCACAGCAACACAAGGAGAATATCCCTAGTATGTTAGGTATGTGTGCAAGTACTTGGTGTGATACAGTAGCACATATGTACAGAAGCGGCAAAGCAACAACGCTTAGGTTTCTCACAAAAAGGCTACAACCTAGCATCGAAGACATGACAATGTCAATGCCCATTTACATCAATGCCTCAGCTGAAAATGTTGCCGCCAAACAACATAATCAGATATAATGCATGTGAAACGCGCTCATTATTAAGCAAGTCTTTGCAAATCTGCTATTATGCCTAACCCACTGGATCCCACAACGTGGATGCTACCAAATTTGGGTAGAGCACAGACGATTCCTCACAGTCACTGTTTCCAATAATGGATGCGACAGGAGTAGATCTAGTGCCATCCGAAATTCTTAAGATGATACGATGTTCTTGTGCAGCCGAAGATGCATGTTCGTCCTCAAGGTGTGGATTTGCACCAGCTCAACCATGTCAACTTTCATGAGCATGTTATAACTGTATGAAGAGCACGAGCTTATCACACCACAGATAACATATGGTCAAAACATTTAGACCAACAAACCGAGGAAGATGAGAATAGTGATAAAAATGAGTAGGAAGAGGAAAATGAGGAAGTTTTAAACTAAATGGATGAACAATCCATGGCTGTTAAAGGGATAAGACCTCAGGAGCAGCAATAAACGGTGCATGATTTGAAGTTTGTTGTTCATTCAGTGTAGATCCGTTATTCCTGTGTAGAAAATTTTTTCTGGTATGGATATTTTATTCTGGTGCATTCAATTATTTGTTTCCGGCAAAACATTGGCGCCATATACGACTGCTGCATTTGACAGTCTTGTATATATATATATATATATATATATATATATATATATATATATATATATATATATATATATATATATATATATATATATATATATATATATATATACACCTGTGCAAAAGTTAAGCATCAGCAAAAACAATAGAACGTAGAAACATGATGGTACAACTAGGCTGCCATACTTTTTGTCCTTCGTTAGCTGACATAATTCCAAGTACGAAATGCACATGCATGCATGACTTCACGCCGCTTGATGTCCGTGCGTGGCGGGAAACAGCACACGTGTTCAGTTATGTAAAAGTCCAGTTTGAGGTGTAGAACATTACATACAGATTTAGGCGACAAGATTAGGAATTTTGTGTTCATGCCCGTGGTTTATTTGTACAGAGAGAATTAGCTCTTGATTGTGAACCGCTATGGCAAGACGAAGGTTAAGTGATCGTGTGAAATGGCAAATCATAGGCATGCATACCACTGGTATGTCATGCAGAGAGATTGGCAGACAGCTGAACATTAACCATACTGTAATCAGTCGTTTGATTGCAAAACATGGGCAAACTAACGAGGTGAAGGACAGGCCTAGATCTGGAAGACCGAAGAAGACTACTGCCCGTGATGATCGAGCCCTAGTACGCCTTGTTAGGAGATCTCCATTCACGCTCAGCTAGCAATGGGAAATGCGCAATAGAGTGTCAATGTCTACCGTCAAAAGGAGACTGTATGCTGCTGGCATGAAAGCTAGGAGACCTGTCAGACGTCCTCTCATCACTGCACACCACAAAGAGGAGCGTCTGAGGTGGTGCAACGAAAGAAAACACTGGAACATGAGATCCTGGAGACGGGTACACTGGTCCGATGAAAGTCGGTTCCTGCTTCATGCCACAGATGGTCGAACTCGTGTATGGAGGTGCAGACGCACGGCGTACGACCAACGTAACATCATGGAAGAAGTTCCAGTTGGTGGAGGTTCCGTTATGATATGGGGGTGCATCACATTTGATTGTAAGCTGGATCTGTTGACTGTACCTGGAACACTAAATGGACAAAGATATCAAGATTCCATACTGGATAGAGTTGTGTTCCCTCATTTTGTAAATCATGCACCTGGAACCCACCCTATATTCATGGATGACAACGCCCGACCACATCGTGCTAGAGCTGTGCATGAATACCTCCGCCAGAATGCCATCGAAACCCTACCATGGCCAGCAAGGAGCCCTGACATGAACCCTATTGAGCATATCTGGGACATTCTGGGAAACATGGTGAGAAGGAGGGATCCTCCTGTGCAGAACCTACAGGAATTAACAGACGCACTCCATCTTGAATGGCAACGAATACCACAATGGCGTATCAGTCGGTTGGTGACCAGCATGAGACGTCGTGTCCAGGCCGTCATCCAGGCACAAGGTGGATATATCCGGTATTAAAAATGACAGTCTCAAACTCGTGCACAGATGTTAAACTTCGTTTTCAGACACCATTAATGACAATCTAGCCACGTGTGTCAACTGTAGGGCAATAGTTGTCAGTTGTGTCAACGTAACCATATTCAGGCCTCGTTTTCAAGTTCAAACAAAAACATACAGTGTTTCCCCACCATCATAATCAGCATTCCTCTAGTTGCATTATTACCTCTTGCACTAAGATGGATGGGTACATAAATGTTTATGCTATTGCTTTCTTCATAGCACATGAATATACCCTCGCATGTGCGTAAAAATAGGGTGGTTCTTAACTTTTGCACAGGTGTATATATATATATATACAAGACTGTCAAATATATATATAGAAGGAGAGAGAGAGAGAGAGAGAGAGAGAGAGAGAGAGAGAGAGAGAGAGAGAGAGAGGGAAGAGAGAGAGGGGGAAGAGAGAGAGGGAAGAGAGAGAGAGAGAGGGAAGAGAGAGAGAGAGAGAGAGAGAGAGAGAGAGAGAGAGAGAGAGAGAGAGAGAGAGACAGAGAGAGAGAGAGAGAGAGAGAGAGAGAGAGAGAGAGAGAGAGAGAGAGAGATTTACTTGTGTATATAATACAGTGCGACATTGTGATGCATCAGGATATCTGCAGACACCAAAAATTATTTTTCTTTGTGTTATATAATAGGAAATCTAAGTATACTCATGTAGTCCATTTTCATATCGTTGTTTTATTTCTTAAATGTTTACCCTTGCAAAATGTTCCCAAAGCATTTTATTGTCAATGCATTCAATCGCGTAATTTACCCAATGCAGTTATCTTTCTAGATTCCGTAGAGAGTAAGATATTGCTACGCTTGTATTTTAGGTGGCCATTTGAAATTTTCTAAAAACAAGCCAAATATAATCAGCAAATGCGGTTTTTGTTCGCTGGTGTCTAAACACCGTTTAATGGATATAATCACACTCTGTATCCCTGGAAACCTACATTTAGGTACCAAAATCATCATCGCATCGGTCCTAGACTGTACAATATAGTTACTCGTGTATTTTGGCTGCCATCGTGGACGTTTATAAATTAAGAGTTATCATCCTTGGTATTTGCCCACCATAACTTGTCCTATTGTGCATAATCCGACTCTGTGCGCCTGAAAACCCACATTTAGTCACCAAAATCAGTATTCTACCTGTTCAGGAAAGCAAGACAGGGCTGATAATATATTATGGCAGCCATCTTGGAGTTTTCAAATTCCTCAAGGGTACCAGCGGGGCAACATCCAGATTCTTAATCAGAAGGCTTTCGCGGTTCATAGGCAGCAACACCACCCAGTCAAATTGGTTTAAAAATAGTCAACAACTTATCTGAATAAATTTCTGGACATTGAGATTCAGAGCGCATGAATCGATCGATCCCTAAACGGTCCAAAATTGAGCGGAGCTTTACCAGAGTTGGAAGGGGTATAGATGAAATTGGGATTCCTGCCTTTAAAACCAAGCTTCTCCCGGTCGTTGATTTGGTATGAGCACGGCGACATATGTGAAACCTATGGACGTATTATGATGCCACTACAAGGGTGTCGCAGTGTAGGATTACGGGGGTACAAGGCCCTCGGCTGGGGTACCTAAGTGGGCAGAGCGCGATAGGATGACGGACCACTTCTCACCCGGGGGTACGGGTCCTCCCATGATCATTTTTTAAATCTAGGCCTTCTGAGATGCAATCTGACGCCTATTAATTAAACATTTTTCAAGCCCAGATAAGACAATTTTTTGTAAATAATGTACTAGTGAAATTTAAAGAAATGTCATTCTCTCGTCAGACCAACAGTTACCGAGCCAGTCATTCTAGCGGTAAATGTTTAAACAAATACACTTGTTTTGGACAACAAATGGGCATTAATCAAAACGACTGCATTACTGTAGTGTAGATGGTACCGAGTTTGTCTCTTCGTTGTGTTACGTAGCCCATAGAAAAAAATCATAATTTCCTTTTGTTTAGGCACGAACCTCCCCACCCCCTCATCCTTAATCCCGAGACCCTAGGCTGCAGCTTAGGTAGCCAATGGGTAATCCGGCCCTGGAGTGTCGCAGAATTCGCCCACAAAAAATGGTTAGTCCGAAATTTGCGTAAATTACAAAAGGCGGGGCCCGTCGCTTGCCACGAATAAATGCACATAAAAGTGTAAATATTTCACTAAATAACTTTGATGAAATTTTACGTTGCTATTGCATGTCAATGTTTCAAATGCTCATTTACTTCCCACTTAATCTCAAATTTTCTGTAATAGTAATTCAATGTAAAATCTGGTACCAACAAACCATTTAAAACTATCCAGCGTCAGACAGGGCATATCAAATGCGCATGTTCAGTACACCAATTAACTGACTATGGTTAGCCAGTTGAACTTGACCAGTGTTGTAACGTTAGTTCAATTGAATGCTCACAAAGGCCGTTCTACAGTTTATATATATATATATATATATATATATATATATATATATATATATATATATATACACACACACCATATCAGCATACACTCCCTTTTATTTAACTTAATCTCACACCACACACTCTCTTTCATCTGACAGGATTCATTTACTTTGCCAGGGGCAGCACCTAATGCCTTCTTTGTATGTATAAGCACCCCTCTCATTGATAGGCTAAGATTATCGAAACAATTATATCCATCCAGTTGCAATTCTGCTGATTGGACTGGGAGACGGCAATTATATATATATATATATATATATATATATATATATATATATATATATATATATATATATATATATATATATATATATATATATATATATATATATATATATATATATATATATATATATATATATATATATATATATATATATATATATATATATATCAATTGTGTAATTCGATCTAAGAATAATATAAGACAAGAACTCCTAAAGCAAAACAATACAAAACCCGGTTCAACAAGAAAACTCTTGCAAAAAGAAAAAGAAAACAACGCCTATGGACAAACAATCTCAAAAACAGGGACGAAAAAACATATCAAGAATACTATAGAACTAGAAATCAAGTGCGCACGCACGCCCGGAAATTTAATAAATGCAGGAAAGTATATATATTATCACAGGTAAGGATAAATCCGAAGGAATTCTGGAACTACGCTCGATCCAAAACAAAAACAAAATCCAGTTCACCAGACTTAGGTAAGGACCAAGATCCTGCTGAAATAACTGCATCTGATGTAGAAAAGGCAGAAGTACTAGCCACATTCTTCCCCATTGTGTACACCAACGAACCCCAAGGAAACCTTCCAACGTACCAGTCTTAAACGACCTCTCAATAACCATCGATGGTGTCGAGGATCAGCTTCGAAAGCTCAATATCTCAGGCCAGATATATTACTTCCGAGAAGGTTATACGAACTAAAAATTACCATTAATTATCCATTCCAGCACATTTTCACTGCCTCAATTACAATGGGTAAAGTGCCTAGAGGTTGGAAATCAGCCAATATTACTGTCATATACAAGAAAGGAGATCGCAAAGACCCTGGAAACTACCGTCCCATTAGCCCACCATGTATAGTACGCAAGATTCTGGAATCCCTCGTTCGGGAAAAGATCTTCCAGCACATGAAGGAGCAAAAGTTGTTCAGTGAATCAACAGTATGGATTCATTAGTGGAAAATCAACAGTTCTTCAGCTGCTCAACGTATTCGATCGCTCGACAGAAATCTTGGATAATTGTGAATGTGTTGATATCCTATGCTGGGATTTTATGTAGGCATTTGACTAAGTTACACACCGACGGTTAATACCCAAGCTAAAAAACACAACTTAGAATCATTGTACTTAAAACGGATCACCAATTTCCTTATTGGAAGAAAACAACGAATAATAGTTAATGTAGAAGTGTTAAATTGACATCACAAGTGGTATCCCATAGGCTTCAGTACCAAATCTGACCAGTAGCAGTACAGAAGTACACCTCTTCGCAGATCATTCTACAGCATTCAGAGCAATAACTAGCAATGACCGAACCATCCAGTTCCAAGAAGATATCGATCGCGTTCAAGAATGGGCAGACAAATGGCTTTTATGCCTTCTCCCAGATAAATGTACGGTAATGCGAATCGGAAACTCCACTGTTCACAAAAAGCCATAGCAACTCAGAGAAACGGCTCAATCAATGGATGCATCACCCCAGGAATAAGACATAGGAGTAGTCATCGATGACAATCTCTCCTTTGACGCACACATTAACGAGAAATAAAAAAGTTAATTCAATGATGGGAATTATCCAACGAACTATGGAGATTCTAGACATCGATTAATTAAGGATTCTATAGACTGCTCTCGTAAGGCCTCATATAGAATATGCTAATCAAATATGGAACCCACATCTAAAAGACAGATAATGGCCATGGGAAACGTCCCGCGTAGAGCAACTAAACCCATACCAGGATTATATAACAAAACCTATGAAAAAAGACTGAAGCTCTACACCTACCAACCCTAGCATACCGTCGACTCAGCGGAAATAGAACTTCATAAGATTCTCTGTGGAAAATACGACCAGGAAGCAGCGAACCTATCTATTCCACTGTAAAATAACAACATGACCAGAGGACATTCTCTCAAACTATATAAAAGACGAGCAAGGTTAAACATCATGAAGAACTTCTTCACATACAGAGTCGCAGACACATGGCACGATCTGCCCGAAAGACGAGCAAGGTTAAACTTCATGAAAAGCTTCTTCACATACAGAGTCGCAGGTACATGGAACGACCCGTCCGAAAGACGAGCAAGGTTAAACTTCATGAAGAACTTCTTCACATACAGAGTCGCAGACACATGGAACGATCCGTCTGAAAGACGAGCAAGGATAAACTTCAGGAAGTACTTCTTCACATACAGAGTCGTAGATCTACCTGAAACAGTTATCAACGCTAAGTCAACAAAAGCATTAGAATCCAGGTCAGATAAATATTAGCAACAACTACCTATAAAGTTTAACAATAGCGAGGAAATTACAACTAAGCCATCCGCTCGATCGAAGTTTAATAACAAAGAGATAAACGAAGAGCGTACTTAACCCTACAGTCAGAAGAGGGCATGTGAGTATACCTGTGTGTAAAACGATGGCCTGTAATTACATGTAATGTCTTCATCACGCATTGGGTGTGGGGGGAGGGGTCGCAGCTATAAGAGGTGACACGGGGTATAAAGAAGCCTCATCGATGTCCGGTGTCCTCTTCCAGAAAGTGTCGGCATCTGGATGCTCTCCTGTGATATATTTGTGCATTCCCAGAGGTAAATACTGACCATCAATTTGCTGGTAAGTAGCATGGTTACATTATTATATATACATATTACACATGGTTTAGGCGCCATAGTGGAGAAGATGGACTCGGGTGGAAGCAACTGCTCCACCTGCACACACCCCTCACCCATGGATACACTACTGGTCCCCTCCACCCTTCCAAGGTTGTCTAAATAGCTTACTAAAGAGCTACATTCACCGAGCGACCGCCCCGTTAAAACGACGACGATAGTCGCCAATTGAAGTCAATAATTTCACGTCGCGCTCCAGTGAATATAGTCGAGTGAATTTTTCCCAGATTGATAAAACAAGCCACTGACAGAAAACGAAAACACGAATACATGCATAGTGCGGTCTCTATTGCTATAACATTGATATTACTTTAAAAAAATTAACCCATATTATTTTGAATTGTAGGCTTACGCTACTAGATAAATGTAAAGTGAATGGCATTTTGAAAACAATTGGACAAAATGTCAGACAGCTATTACCTTATGTAAAGTAAGTTCCTTCAAATCAATAATTGGCATTCCCCCCACAGCGTTTCTTAATATGTATACTAAATATAGAAGAGAATTTACCTAAGCACATTGTCTAGTAATGGCTTAGGCATGTATGCGTGCGCATGAATATAAATGTAAAACAGGGTAACGATACGAAAACATTAAATCCTGTATAGGCAGACCACAGAACGGACGGCTATTTAATACGGAGCTTATTCTAATAATTACACTCGCGTATTTGTAGCGAGTTAGGTTATACGGTCTTCAGTTAGGATAGGCAAGGCAAAAACTTATACCCGGCTCGATTTTTTTAGTTTTTTATTATTTAAATGCAATCATTTCTTTATAAATATAAGCTTATGCTCGCAATGAAGATAAATTAACCGTATGAGTAATTAATCCTTGAACGTATATTTGCTAAATGTGGTGAATCTGTTTTAAACAAAGGTTTTCAATATCAAGTTAAACCGCCGGTTACTTAACCGATAACCAGCAGTATGGTTTAGTGCCAAATCTAGTACGTTTCAATGTTGTTCGTTTATATTTTAGACCACGGATACTAAAGCTACGGTTAATAAATTACAGAATCTACTAACACACAGTGTGGTACATGGGATCTTCAAAGACAGGTAGTCTCTTAACCCTCTACACCCTGCAATCTCATGATGACTATACATGTGAGTTGTTAAATATTTTGAAACTAATTTGACTGGAAGCTGTTGCTGCCTATGGCAGCAACAGCTCCCTGTCAAATTAGTTTCAAAGTTTTCCTAGGCGATAACAGCTCTTCTCAAGCTATTTAGTTTTAACAAATTTTAACACACAATTCATGAAATAATAAATGAGTTTTCGGATTTGACCCGATCAAAAGATTAACATAAATCAGCGGTGAGCTTAGATGTATTTGTGGTGTGACGGATGTCCTCCCATTAAGTATTGCGGTCTTGCCACCTGCCTTACGACCGCCTCTCATAATGCCCCACTATTCTTCGTACATCATGACTCGGCGAGTAGATTGGATATACAGATGTGATTTCTTACATTCTGGGCTGACGGTCGAAAGCTGAAGGAAATATACGTAATTAGCCCAGGTAAGTAATTTGGTGATTACGTAGTAAACTTACTTACAGGTAGTAATAGTAGTAGTGGTGGTGGTGGTGGTGGTAATAGTAGTAGTAGTAGTAGTAGTAGTAGTAGTAGTAGTAGTAGTAGTAGTAGTAGTAGTAGTAGTAGTAGTAGTGGTAGTAGTAGTAGTAGTAGTAGTAGTAGTAGTAGTAGTAGTAGTAGTAGTAGTAGTAGTAGTAGCAGTAGTTGTAGCAGTAGTAGTAGTAGTAGTAGTAGTAGTAGTAGTAGTAGTAGTAGTAGTAGTAGGAGTAGTAGTAGCAGCAGCAGCAGCAGTAGTAGTAGTAGTAGTAGTAGTAGTAGTTGTAGCAGTAGTAGTAGTAGTAGTAGTAGCAGTAGCCGCAGCAGCAGTAGTAGTAGTAGTAGTAGTAGTAGTAGTAGTAGTAGTAGTAGTAGTAGTAGTAGTAGTAGTAGTAGTCAATATTGTCAACGCACTGGCTCAGAATCTTCAATAATTGAAAAAATTCAAAAATTTAAGATATTTTGGTTTATCCTACTGCCTGAGATTTGTCATTTTGTTTGAGGAAAGCCATATGGCATTAATGTTAACCCTTTACTGGTTAAATTTGTTCAGTAAAATCCAAGTATGCGCTTACTTATTTAATGTACATTTGCAGGCACAGACAAGGTCATTCCCGAGCCAGTCATTACAGCGGTAAATTTTCAAAAATACTCCAATCCCCGCCGGTAAATGGACATTGCCCAAGATCACTAAATTGACCGTTTTTGGCTGACCATCAATGCAAGGGTTAATGTTGAATGATTGAGATGGATATTCTGGATAGCTATTTGAGTTTTGCTTTTACCAAGATGTCACGTAGATTCGGATTTTTCTTAAACGCAATTACTGGACGCTTGTTAAAGGGTTGTTTCAGTTTCTCCTGTAGGTTTTGATACTCATCTTTCAAGATTTTGGAAATTTCAACGTTTTTTCGATTATAGGTCAGAATGAATGGAATTTTGTCACGTTGATCAGGTAAGCCTGGGTCCGAGTTTATTCCCCTTGGCCACTGTGTTTCGAGTTCTTTAATCCAAAACGATTCTCGAAGTTTTCTTTGTTTATCAGTTTCTTCTGCCGTATCTGAAAGGGGTGGCTGTTCAATTGGCATAATTTCAAAGTCACGAAGGACTAAATGGTCAGGAAGATTAAAATGTTCGGAAACATGTGTGTCTTCCTCTAGCCTAATATCTGAGAGGTGTCGAGTTGCCCACCATCTTAATGGACATTTGGTTTCGCCGACATACTGTTTTTGGGACAATTTGCATGAAATTAGATAAATAAGTCGGGTATAACGATGGCGACACATTCATTTCAGTGCTGGATTCACGATATACTAGCTCTTGTGATGGATATTGTCTGCGAATAATAATAATAATAATAATAATAATAATAATAATAATAATAATAATAATAGTTGGTAGTAGTAGTAGTAGTAGTAGTAGTAGTAGTAGTAGTAGTAGTAGTAGTAGTAGTAGTAGTAGCAGTAGTATCAGTAGTATCAGTAGTAGTAGTAGTAGTAGTAGTAGTAGTAGTAGTAGTAGTAGTAGTAGTAGTAGTAGTAGTAGTAGCAGTAGCAGTAGCAGTAGTAGTCGTTGTAGCAGTAGCAGCAGCAGCAGCAGAAACCGCTCAGAAAATTACGAGATATCCTATTAGCAAAGATTTATAAATCTTTTTTGTTAATTTATAAATCCAGCTTAAATTATTGCATACATCTGCTTCTTGTTTATGTATGTTCAGATCCAAGCAGGCGCGCATACTTGGGATGGAAATTCGTGTCAAATATAACATACAGCCCTATACAGTTTGTAACTAGAAAACGTTGTTTGACTCAGAGGGCCCCTCAATTACTGAAAATACCTTTCTCCTTGTAGTAGGTAGCAATTTTTATTCAAAGCTTTCATATTTAAAAAAAAAACGAAAAGAAAAAGAAAAAAAAAAAAAAAATTATTTTTTAGGATAATAATAAGTATGGCAGCAACAGCAATCAGTAAAATTAGTTTCAAAATTATCAACAATATATGTATTAAATAGTAAATCCATCAAAGACAAAAAAATTCCCACACTTGGCGGACTTTCTCATGTTCACGACGGGTGTAAATACGCCAACATGTATTGTGACGGCAGCCATAATGTGACGTAGTTGAGAATGCCGTCATAAACTTGACTGACAGATCGGATCCATCCATTAGCGGTGATCTGATGGATATCTTCTGATACATATATTGTGTCATAAATAATCATCCTCACGCGATTTCTGGGGAATTCGATAACACAGAACACCCATATTCAACGTACTCGCTCGTGCAACAGCATATGGATTGTAGGAATCTACAATGGACTGTTCCAGTTTTAGCCATGCCCCGCCCATCTCTAGCTAAGCTTCACCCACACCTCGCTCGTGATGGCATCGATCGATCTCGGAACTCCATGACTATCAATTTCCAGAAAACTATACAGGTAAGCAGCAACAGCGCTCAGTCAAATTAGTTTCAAAATACTCAACAGAATGTTTATTAAATGGTAAAAACATACAATTCGTCCAACGTGTCGGACTATTAAGCGCTAAAGCCGGACTATATCGAGTCATTCATGACGTCATAATTATGACGTTATCCTACACGTCACGTAGTTGATTATGACGTTATATGACGTCATGTGATGATGGAAAGGGCCATCACATTGCTGGCCTCGCTTAGACATCAATATCTAATATTGTAGTCAATGTCATAGAAGCAAGTTAACTGATATACTGAGACCTGAAAGCATTACAGTAATAAACGAGTCTTATTACACGCTATGCCTACATATATGTGTCGATCAATGGTAATCCCTACCCACCAACTCACCCGGAAAAGACACATTACGTTGTATAATCATAGTTATGTAGCCTACTTATCCGTATAACATGACTGTTAAATTATCTAGACCAGTGTGTATATTGCTTGTTGAAAGTTAGCAAGTACTTGTGCTTCAGCTTGATCGAATATGATTTAGGTAATGAATGCACAGCAATATGTTTTCATTGCAGAGATTGTTTGGTTGATTGAACCATTGCTATAGCCTACTAACGAACAATGACGTATTCGTACAGCGCAGCTCATAAATATCTTACCATGGTTCCATAACAAAAACAGAAACATGTTAGTTAGTACAATTTTGAATACGACGTATGAAATGTGCTGTTGACTATTTTGGACGTATTTGGAGTGGAAGACATTGCTGCCTTAGACAGCGATGTCTTCCAGACGAAAGGACCTTTCTAGGTTTAGCTATGTCCCGACCCATCTCTAGCTAAGCTCCACCCACCCCCACCCGCGCTCGTGTTGGGCTCGATCAATCCCCGAACTGCCTGACTATCAATTTCCAGAGGCTTAAACTGTGAGCCTACATGTAATGAAACGAAATAAATCTTAACATATGATGATTCCATTCCATATAAATTAATATAATTTTTTTAAATTGCGAACTTGAAATAGAGGCACGGGCCTGTATTTCAATTTCGCAACTTAAAAAGGTTTAATAATTTATATTAAGAATATATTAAGATTTATTTCGTTTCATTACACATAGGCACATAATTTAAGCTTATAAAAGTATGCAATTTTAACAATTTTATTTTCAATCATTCTGGTGTGAATATGCGCGTTTAACAATTCTCAGGCAGATTCTTTTCTATTTTCTTTAAATAATATTTATTAAATAATAAACGCGTTTCGAATTAACCATTTGGGAAACAAATGTTAATGGTTTATGCTATCAGCAATCCTGGACATGCATTTATGAAATTGAGGTCAATAATGCACGTATCCGTCAACAAGAAGAAGAAGAAGAAGAAGAGGATGATGATGATGATGATGATGATGATGATGATGATGATGATGATGATGATGATACCAGAATACTAGAAATCAATAATAATACGTGACCGCATTCATGAAGCGCGTCTGCGCGATCATTTCCATCCATAAAACGCCGACGCGTTGGAAATAGCCCAATTTATTAAGCAATGTCTAACTTTACGGTCAGATTTTGAAGAACATTTGAAGAAGAAGAAGAAGAAGAAGAAGAAGAAGAAGAAGAAGAAGAAGAAGAAGAAGAAGAAGAAGAAGGTGATGATGATGATGATGATGATGATGATGAACAAGAAGAGGAATAAGAATAAGAAGATGATGATGATGATGATGATGATGGTGAAGAACAAGTGAGTGTGACTGAAGACTGATGGAAACAGTAGCGACATGATTGATTAACAGCTTATAGAGTGCATTGATGCGTAAATACATACATGATTACTTCGTACTAATTAAAGAAATTATTAAGCAAAAATGTAAATAATTAAGCGCTTTTCCAAGGCGATATTATCTATATTAACTAATGTAAATATTTATTTTCTTTCAGGGGACAACTGTGAAGGCAAATGTGCAAATAAAGAGCAAGAAAACCCCATCGACTAAGAAAAATAGGCCAGCAAAATAATCTCGTGATTTATTAAGAAAGCTAAAACGACCGATTAGAAAAGTTAATGGTCTCTATGTGGTGTGCTCCCAGCGGTGTGATTCCACGTTATAGCAAATACAGCCATATGCTCAGAGCGAACTTAAAAAGTTTCCAATACAAAATAAACTGTACTGTTGAACATTTTGAATATAATTGTAGTGGAAGACATTGCTGCCTAAGGCAGCAATGCCTTCCGCTCCAATTATGTTCAGATAACTCAGTAGTACACTTCTTACTAACTAACATATTTCTGCAGGGCAGGATTTAGAGTTTCGTAGGCTTTATTCAGTCCTGTCAACCAAAGGTTGGCCAAGTGATATAGTTCAACCAGAACGGGGTCTGGGAAAATGGAAATGAGAGGAATTTTTGATGTTGTCAGACGGCCTCTCCTGCATATCCGGAGATAAACATGGGCCGCAAATTATTACATCTGTGTCACTGGTTAGGAATGTACCTAATCTACCTCACCACCACTACCATCTCATTACGTTACAGAGTTGACTGACTCACCAGAGGGAATCCCCAAGTAATTTGTTGAAATCTAGATGCCCTCAGAGGTCATCTCCTGCATCTCTGAACATAGGCCTAACTTACACAAAGTTTGGCGTCAGCGGGGTCTGACATTCTTTGTTGAAGGTTCGTGGACCCCCGTTATTGTCGAACGCCGCCATAAATTTAATAGGTAACACAGTTCTATGTTTCTGTTTCGGCTTTTGTTTTTGTTTAGGAAACATGTTAAGATATTCATGAGCTACACTGTATACATGTCATATTTTAATCCGACTTCGAGCATATACGGTTAAAAGTCATTCTTCTGAGAAGAGATAGCTATCCAGCAATTTCATTGGGCGGATAATAGACAGAGGCCAATGAGATTGCTGGATCTCTACTTTTTGCATCGTTGTGCTATACATTGAATTAGGCTTGCTCATGCATATCAGCTTGAAATTCATTGCCTAAGGCGAGATTTATTGTTTTACAAAGCGTGACATACCGGTTTGCATATTCAGAACTCATTCTCGAAACACTTTGTGAATATAATAACACACGCACTTACATACATGTAGGCCTACGTACAAAACAAGCAGATGTAACCGTATTGATTTAACTACCAAGCCTGTGCGCAAACGGAGCAGGGAAGATACTTTATTGGAGATATTTAATAACTGTGTACAATTGCAAAGTCAACTATAAGGAGTGGTTGTTTGTTAACAAGTCATTCTCTTATTTGAAGGAGATTTCGTGCGCTGTATACTCTCCAGTGGGTCGTTATTCTAGTAGGAATAACTGTCGCGCGGTCTTGGATATCTCATAAGGTACGGTGGTGAGTATGGGGAGATGCCATATCTGTGACTTGAAGTGTCTTACATCATAATCAAAATAAATCACTTGTTAGCTGACGTCACAATTAAATGGTATAAATCGGACAGGAACGGGACAAAGATCCGACAGTAACAGGCTAAATTGAATGGCTTGTGAATTTACAATTTTATAAACATTTTTGTTGAATACGTCGAAACTAATTTAACCCTTACCACACTGACGTCGAAGTTTAACATTTTAAAACTAAATTAAAAGAAAAACAGGTGTTCATTTTTCAACAAATTTGGTGGAACATGTTGCTATCGTAGACAACAACATCGTCCACCAAAATTGTTGAAAAATGTACACCGGTTTCTTTGCTATTGACATCAAAGGGGTACAGGTTAATTGAGAGTCGTGCTTTCCATAGGCAGCAGCACATACGATTAAGTTACATGCAAAATATTCAACAGTTTGCCTGTATAATTATCTTGGAGTTGAGTTTAAATAGAGTGATACGCGTATGCAAATTGGGCGGAGATTATGTAGAAATGGGCGTGGCCTAGCCAGAAAGTAATCTCTCCATGGTCGCTTTATTTTATTTTAATCAAAGTTACGTTTTGTTCTAAGTAAGCAGCGTCCATTACGTGTTTGTCTAGTCAGTATCACTATTGTCATGTGCCCGCCCGCCCACTCGCTGGCTCACATGAGCCCACGCACTCACTCACTCACGAACGCGCGCACTCACGCACTCACGCACGCACGCACGCACGCACGCACGCACGCACGCACGCACGCACGCACGCACGCACGCACGCACCCACGCACGCACGCACATCCACACACCCGCACGCCTACACGCCCACCGTACGCACACTGACACATACGCACGCACACACGCAGTTACAGATGCGGTACGTACATGCATACACGCGTGCGTGTATTGTATTTAGATTTTGATATCTGCGCACACGCGCAGTTTGTACGCGCTCGCGTACGAACCGGTTACGCACTCGCGCACTCGTATGTGCATGCGCGTCATCCATTTGGTATACCGTATCAACTGGTATATCTTTTATAATAGCATTTACATTCCATCGGTCACTCATTTGGTAAATCCAGCATACCTGTACGCTAGATCTTGAGCTGCCTGACTGGAATACGTCCAAAACCATGGAAAATAATACTAAAATAGCATTGCAGGCTGTAATCTACCGGTATCTTAACGCTTTAACACTCAAATTTGTAGAAGACAATTTAAATTGTGTCCATTCGCAGACCGAGAGAAGACTGCTTTTGAAAATTTACCACTGGAATGACTGGCTTAGTTATCGCGCCAGTAATTTCAATGGTAAATGTTCAAAAATGGTCTTCTCTTAGTCACCTAAAGGGCATTTATCAAAACCACTGCAGAAGCCGGTTTTGGCTGATATGAGAGTTAAAGGGTTAATTTCAATCCAGCAATACAGGGAAGCTGTTTATTATTTTTTAATAACTTGATTGCATGCGGTTTTAATGTTTAGCACGGCATACAGAAATTTCTTCCAGTGGAATTCATTTCAAAATATTCAACATATTATGTATCGCTTCTTTCGTAAAGAATGTAAGTTATCAAGGCTTCACACGGTTCAATATGATAAAGGCATTAACCCTCTGCTTTACAAGAGGAATCCTGGCGCGCACATGTGCCCATTGCTGGCTACATTGTACGTATCGATAGCATCATCTAGTAGAACCGATAGATCGATAGATGGGAGACGAGTAAAGTGCGTCGTAAGAGCAGTATTTTTGAAAGGTTTGAAACGCTAAATTAAACACTGAGTATTTCGAAACGAGAAACAGTTGCCAAACAAAGGTAGCCTAAAATAAATGCAATTGGTCATTTTGCCAGTGAATGCCTGCTTTGTGTGCTGGCCCATGCCATTGCCACAGCTAAATGAAATGCAAATTTTAAATTTACTAAAAGGGGGTCTACTTCCATATAAATTGCATTTTAACAATAGTTCTACTGTAAATGTGGTCAATATATGGCTATTCACTGCTTATAAGGTCTATCATTTGAACAAATTAATAGCGCATTCATGTTGTGAGATTTGCATTCAAGCGTAACGGGGGAATTGACGCCCTAGGGATGACTATTTCGGCGTTGCGATATAGCGGTCAATATAAGTCGACTATGATAAGCTGTGCAACTTCCACGACAAACTTCGTCACCGACACCAGCGCCAGACACCAGCTACGCCTGTTGATAGACATACTTTACAACTATGCACCGTCCGTGACGGATCTAGATACGCCATTCCTTACGTATTTTCAGTGTGACGTCAGCCTACATGTGACGTAATTGATTGTGATGTCATATACTTGAGTGACAGATCTAGCTTTTATAATAACGGTAAAAGTGTCGCTAGGAGTTGTTTTCTCAGACATGTATCTCCACACGAACACGCCGTTACAGTTCCTGTGCCACTCGTTATTGCCAGCTTAACACACTCTTGTGTCAACGGTGCCTCAAAGCGCTCCAAATACTATTTATTTCAATTAGCCATTTAATTGTCAATACTTTTCAAGGAAATTAGGATTTTTGCAGCCAAGAAGAGTATTTTTGTAAATTTATAACGAAAATTAAACAAAAATTGACTTCTGTTGTCCTTCAAATGGACATTCATCAAAATTGTAATGGTAAAAAAAATCAAAGTTCTGCTTAGCCAGTGTCCAATGGACCTTTCCATTTTTAGCTATGCCCCGCCCATCACTAGCTAAGCTCCACCCACACCTCGCCGTGTTTGGATTGATCGATTCCCGAATGCCCTAACTATCAATTTCCTGAAAGCTATACAGGGAAGCTGTTGAATATTTTGTAACTAATTAGACTGGGTGCTGTTGCTGCCATAGGCAGCAACAGCGCCCAGTCAAATTAGTTTCAAAATATTCAACAGAATATTTATTAAATAGTAAAACAAACAATTTGTACAACAGCCCATAGACCGTCATCAAATATGCGTTCGTGACGTACTTATCGACGTCATTCATGACGTCATTCATTATGATGCCATTGTACACACCACGCAGTTCATTATGACGTCATATGATGGGTGAGTACTCTGGAAAGGTGAATTGCGGACGAAGAAGAAGGGTATTTTTGACATTTTTACCACTGGAATGACTGGCTCGCTTACCGAGGCAGTCATTCCAGTGGTAAACTTTAAAAAATATCCTTCTCTTTGCCTGCAAATGGACATTTCTCAAGATCACTGCAGAGGTAATTTTTGACCAACCTGACGATTAAAGGGTTAAGTTGACACAAGGGGAGTTAATGGACAGTATCTCTTCTTCATCACAATGGACGATATGACAAAAATTGAACCTAAGTTGTATTTACTTCTGGTTGATACTTCTAGCGGTTCTTCCAACGTCGTAAGAATTACCGAACTTAGCGTTACCACACGTTCGAGCACTTATATCAGGACACATTGGGTAGAACTACTTTACCAGTATTCACTGTCCATGACGGAGCTAGATACGTCAATCCTTACCTTATATCTCAATGGTGAAATAGTCATCCCTGCGTTACGATTGAATGTAAATCTCAAAACCGGTTGATAATGTTCATTTAACTCGCCCTGGCGACAGGGTATAGGAGAACATAGTGCGTATCTCGGGTGGTTATTTGACAACTATGAAGTCAATGTTTCATAAAATCTATCATAGTCATGGCCACCAACAAATGTGAAGGCCACTTAACCATGCAGGCATGTTTACGTAAAGCTAGATGAATTGGAAGTCAAATAGATAACAGAGATATTAAATATAAAAGGATAAGAAGGTCGGGTATTAGAACACCATGATTGTTCTTGCACTAATGTGCAAGAACAATCATATTGCTCTAATACCCGACCATTTTATCTTTCTTACGAGTTTTTCTTCATCATCACTACTTTGGAGAATCCACAGCTCCGTATACGGGCTTGCACTAAGCGACTCCACACGCGGTCGACGTCTAACACATCAATATGGACTTGTCATAAGTCAACAGAATTTACATATGTCCAGTGATTTCCGAGAGAGATACATTTTCCTGCCTTAAAAAAACCTAGCAAACATATATGGAATCTCAGTATGGATATTTTAACTGTGACTATATCTAGATACCCCACCGGATCGTTGACAAATTTAATCAATTTCTCGAACACGATATGCCGACCATGATATACCGTCATCTATCTGGAAATTGGTTTAATCAAAATTCCGATCAATGCCACTAATTTATGGTCAAATTGTGTAGTGCCCGTAGTTTTCAACATATTGGAAATATACCTCATGGACTTTGGGAGGAAATTTTTCCTTCTAGCACAAATAACTTCCTGTTCATTTATGAAACATTCAAACTTAGTGGCCATTGTCATCCCTTAGCAGTTTTCTTTGAATACAAAAGTGACGACCACTTAACCATGCGAGCGTATATTTATATAATGCTCGATGAATTGAAGTCAAAGAGATGACAAGAGATGTTAAATTAGAGGGTTTCGATCGACAATTGTGCCACGGTCAAACACTGGGATGAAACATACCAATTTTCGGTTTTTATCGAAACTCATTCCTATGGGACCCCTGTTGTAAATTACCAATACTGGGTGATGATATATTCAGATAATGGACCTTTCCACTTTTAGCTATGCCCGCCCACACCTCGCTTGTGTTGGGATTGATCGATCTCTGAACTCCCTGTCTATCAATCTCCAGAAAACTATACAGGTCAGCTGTTAAATATTTTGAAACTAATTTGACTGGGTGCCATGACTGCCTATGGCAGCAACAGCGCCCAGTCAAATTAGTTTCAAAATATTCAACAGCATGTTTATTAAATAGTAAAAACATACAATTCGTACAACGTGTCGGAATATTAAGATATTATATTACTATATTTATCGCCATATAGAATCATTTATGACGTAATGATTATGAAGTCATTTTACACGTCGCTTAGCTGATTATGACGTCATGTGACGCCATTACTCTTGAAAGGTTCATTAGTCTCTTCACAAAGCATCATAAGATCAGTGTAATACGTGTCCATGTATGCGTAAATGCGTGCACGCGTGCGCGTTTTATGTTATTATTATTATTATTATTATTATTATTATTATTATTATTATTATTATTATTATTATTATTAGTGTAGAGATGTCGACTATAACAGGCACTTCCGGTAGTTCCGGTCCTATCAATTTTACAACACTTAGAACGACAACATCCGCAGGAGGTAAGCACTGGGACTTCATTGTTATCTGTAGGGTTTTTTTAAAGAAATTTAACAGACAGACAGACAGACAGACAGACAGGTGGGCAGGCAGGCAGGCAGGCAGGCCGGCACGCAGTTAAGCAGGCGGGCGGGCGGGCATATGTGTACGCGAATATGTATGCAGGCAGGCAAGCACGTATACGGATAGGCAGGCAGCCATGCAGGCAGGTAGGTGGCCAGGCAGGCAGGCAGGCAGGAAGACGGACGCGCTGACAGACAGACATCCAGCTGGCATAGCAGGCTGACAGACAGCTATGCTATTTGTAATTAAAGAAACTAATACTTTCCCATGATAGCATCAATCAAGCAGTTTAGGATAGAATTTATAATGGTATTGATGATCGAGGTAAACGCGCCACATGTGTCGCCATATAGGCTAATACAACACTTTAACTGTTAATGTTAATAGGATGCATTCCCACAAGATAGATATGATTACCTAGATGTGCGTTTTGTAAAACCTGTAGGTACTAATATCCCAGCTTCCAAGACACATGCCAATTTTGATGTTTAAACATATATCTTTTCAAACAAGTACCAGTCATCATATCAAACTATGATTATTTAATAAAACGTCGGTGCATTTGTCTGGGAAGTAATTAGCTACAATGGATGAATGCGATCTGGCACACGAGTTTATGACGTCATAATCAATTACGTCACATGTAGGCTGCTGTCACAATCGTAATTGATAGAGTAGAATCGTAGCATGAAGCTGAAGAAGTCCTTCAAGTGTACGAATTGTATATCTTTGATGGATTTACTATTTAAAGGCCACATTTAAAAACTCACTATACCAGTCAAATTAGTTTCAGAATATTTGACAGAATGTTTATTAAATAGTAAAGACATACAATTCGTACAACGTGATGGACTATTAAACATTTAAGACGGACTCTATAAATCGAATCATTCTGACTCATTTCGTGCTGTAATTGATTATGGCGTCATCATTCACGTCACGTAATTGATTGTGACGTCATGTGTTGGATGGATAAGCTGGAAAGGTCCATTAATTGTGAGACAGGTGAATTATGCCTACACTGTTATTGTTTCAATGCTGCATCGTGCAATGAAACTAGACTGAGACAAATAATGCATCACAGGAACAAGAACAATATCCTCCATCACCAACAGCATGGCTTCCAAAGAAACACATCATGGGAAACAAAGGTAATCCTTACATCATGCGACCAGGCAACGAATGTGAACACACGACGACAGGCAGATAAGCAGTTTACTGGACTACCCTTTCGATAAGGTACCGAACCAACACCTGCCTCTGAAAAGTCATCTCTACGGAATATGGGGCAACACCCATCGTCCTATTTTATGGGCATCGCCCTCCCGCTCTGCTCCTGTATCGAGTACTGTGCTTGCAGGTTTTTGAGGTTTGCGCTAAGTTCACGAAATTTTATAAATATAAATGAACCTGTGTGAGGTGGTATGGCGTGGGGGTCAGACAACGTCCGCCAATGAAATTGCTGGATGAGACATAAGGGATATCTGATAAGCGGACTGAAAACCGATTATTCCACGCCGGTCGGTTCTGTAATGTTACCTCACATAGCAGGAGGCCAAAGGACTGCAAGTACGGCCACGTACAGCGGAGCTATGTTAGTGATACGATTAACCACTTGAGATCCTGAGATGGATAAGACCATTCCTCAACGAAAGAGAGTAAATGTTGTAAGGGAACGTGCTAAGTTTGAACCAAAGCACTGCCAAATGTAACACAAGGATAAGCTTAAGGTATCTTGTATCAACGGCCCTTCCACGCTCTCAAATTACTATACATATAAATCAACCATTTAATGGTCAAGATCTTTCAAGTACAATTAAAATGTGTGCATGCCAAGAGAAGAGGGTTTTTCAGATTTAGCACTGAAACATTATTACTTCCTGTAAATTAACATTCCTCAAAAGCACTGTAGAAGTCGTTGTGGCATGCATGACCATACACGTGTTAATGATAACGAAAGTTTAAGCGCCTGTATCTACAGTGTCTATTTGCTGGCCAAAACAAAATTATTCTGATGAAAATGTACCACTGAAATGACTGACTTGATTTTCGAGACAGACATTCCAGTGGTCCATTTTAAAAGATCGCATTCTCTTATCCCGCCAATGCCTAATGCATCAATACCACTGCTTACGCGGTGTTGGTGGGCTTAACCACTAAATTATCACACACGCGAGGTTATTGGCGAATCCTGTTTGGTGGCCACACTAACGACATAAGAAAATGCATCGTCATTATGATCCACCTATATGTTATAGCATGTCCATACGCTTCAATCTTAGGAATATCAGCATCCTCTACAAGCAGAGCTACGCACCATCACCCAACCCCCTGGTCTGGGAGGAAAGGAAGCATGGTAGATGAAGATCAACATACCAATGTGTATGACATTTCAGGTCACGAAGCGAAGATCATCCCTCATCACACGTTGCCCAATTATTGGGAAAGTCTGGCAGAAACTAAGTCTGAGCCATAGCATTAGATCCAACTAACATAAGCCTACAACCGGTTAAGAAAAATTGGTGAACAAAAATGGAATAAATAGCTCATATAAATATAAGTTAACAACAAACTGTTTGCCCGTATTTACCTCTGTAAATGCTTGAGATGTCATGTGAAAGGATCTAGAAGTTAATAGGTAGTATTAAGTTATTGACTATTTTATACTCAATGTTGCTTGGAAACTGCGACTGCATATGACAGCAACAACTAGCTTCAGGTTATTCAGGATAATGTCCATTGTGTCAACTTAACCCTTTAACTTTACAGTGGTCGTCAGACATGGGTATTTGACAGGCCTAGAGAAGAGTATTTTTGAATATTTATCACTAGAATAACTGTCTCGGTAACCGAGCCAGGCATTCTAGTGGTAATTTTCAAAAATACTATTCTCTCGGATAGACACTGGCTAAGTAAAAAACTGTAATTTTCTTTACCATTACCCCTTTAATTGTCAAGCCGGCGAAAAAAACGCAGTCGTAAATTTACAAAAATATTCTTATAAAATTAAAATATCTTGAAAAGTATTGAACATCAAAATATTTAATTGATATATCATTCATATCCTGTCACGTTCCCTTATCTGTATCGCAATTATCTGCTTTGTAATATCGCGTAAATGTTGACGCAACCATTATGTCTCCTCAAGCAATGGTGTATGACGTTATCTAAGCGCCAATGCATCACATTCTTTATCATACAATACTCATCTCGTTGAAGTTTTTTGAAATTAGTTTGACTGTAAGGTGTTGGTGCCTATGGCTAGAGACGTTAGTTATGACTATGGCAGCAACAGCCTCCAGTCAAATTAATTTCAAAATATTGAACACCTTACCTCTTATTGGTTTTAATAACCACATTGACAAACTACAGCTGTCATCTCTATGACTGAGAGAATATACGGAGGCAGACAGGTTATGTTTTTTTCTGATTGGTTGACAAGTAAATCATGACAGCCATCATAGGCTGTAGAAATGTATCAATATTTAGCTACTAAAGCTTGAATATGTTTCGTTGTCAGCATGATATAAAGCTAAAATGTCAGGGATGGATTAGAGGTGGCAAATTCTATCACATGAATGGTTAGTATAAGATACTGTCAGATTTCCTCTAAGCCGTTTGATTATGACGTCAGCTATCAATTCTGACTATGATCTCAGATACTTGAGTGATGTATATGTAATGATGAATATGTGGTTGATAATTAAGTGCTGACATGACACAAGCTGTCATCAGCAATATCTTTCTTATACATTGATTGCTCTTTGTCTTCGACCTGCAACGTGTTCTGCCATGGCGTCAACACCTAGTGGCACACACCTTTGAAATTGCATTTGCTTCGTTCTACCAATGGATGAATCCAGTTTTAGCTATGCCCCGCCTCTAGCTAAGCTCCGCCCACGCTTTGCCGTGTTGGGATCAATCGATCCCTGCATGTCCTGAATCTCAATTTCCGGAGAACTATGCAGGTCAGCTGTTGAATATTTAGAAACTAATTTTACTAGGTGATGTTGCTGCTTATGGCAGCAACGGCGCCCAGTCAAATTAGTTTCAAAATATTTAACAGAATGTATATTAAATATTAAAGACAGACAATTCGTACAGCGGGTCAGACTATTACGCGTTTAAGGAGGAGTAAATAAAGTCATTCATGCTGTAATTGGTTGAGATGTCATTCTACACGGCACGTAGTTGGTTATAAAGGCAGGTCAGATCTCAGGAAAGATGTTTGAAAACTGATCCCATAAATCCTCTACAACTTGAGCGCTCCATATACAGCACAGCTCAGAAATAACATTTACAATCAGTAAAACTTTGAACAGTAGGTAAGAAATGTTCTGTTGAGTATTTTAATCTTAATTTGCTTAAGCCATTGCTGGCTTAAGCAGTATTGACTTGAAATCAAATTAAGTCCAAAATATTCAACAGTACGTTTTATTTTGATTTGGAAAAATCTGAATTATTTCTGAGCGGTACTGTGGCGCGGTATCCATGGCTAATCACCGGTGATCTAACAAGCGTGACGGATAGGGCAGAGCATATGCTATTTATCATGAAATAGGGATTTAGAATGAGATTTTCACTCAGGTAGCAAAATAGCACGTCAGACCTTTAAAGCAGATGTCTTAGAACGTCTCCTCTGAAAACGGAGGTGATACGGCAGCGATAACACGCAGAAGAGCAGTTTTAACACCATATCTATCATACTTTTGTGATTTTAATAAGGGAAATTGACATCGGTAGACCCGTTAATTGATGATCACATTGGCCACACCTAGGGAGAGATTTCGCTTTTCAAATGGTTCCGCATAACTGGTTTTGCTAAGTGTGCCAACGGGCATTTAGTTATTAAATACGCTCTACAATGATTAGCATACCCGGAGGCTATAGCCTCTTCGCAATACTTATGTGTAATGTAAATACATGCTTAGATATATGTGTACATGCTTAGATATATGCTTATGATACGAGGGCCAGGTTGTCTGAATGTGCATAAGAAATGGAGGAGTCCGGTTTTAGCCATGCCCCGCCCATCTCTAGCCAGCTCCACCCAGACGTGTCCGTTTTTGGATCGATCGATCCCCGCACTCTCTGAATCTCACTTTTCAGAAAACTATACAGGTAAGCTGTTACATATTTTAAAACTTATTTGACTGGTTGCTGGTGTGCATATGGCAGTAACAGCGTCCACTCAATTTAGTTTCAAAATATACAACAATAAACACATACAATGCGTACAATTTTATGGACTATTAAGCGTTTATGACGAACCAAATCATTCATTCGTGACGTAATTCATTACGTCGTCCGCATACACGCGACGTTGTTGATTATTACGTCATATTGTTGATCGATATACGTGATTCCTCTATTAAAGTACAAGCGTCATAAACCTGAATTGCCAGAATCTCAATTTCAAGGTAACTATGCAGGTACGCTGTTGAATATTCAGAAACTATTTTGACTGAGGGCTCAAAGTCAAATTAGATTCAAAATATGCAACGTAGTATTTATGAGGCACACTCAATGTTGTGTTAGAATGGAGACGTCGGGGCAGTTATGTCTAAGTCTTTTAACAACTCAAAATGATTTATTTTTGACGAACACAAGCGTTGATTTACAAACTGTGAGAATTGAAGAAAATGATACGTTTTTAATTAAATATAATACATATTCCGTGACGATACATTTGAAAAAACTCAATTCAATTTCACGCTGGATCGGCAAATTAGAGGAAAGTTATGGGAAAGGTACGGCGAAAGAAGAGAATGGCGTGATTTTTCGTGTAAATCACTTTGTGTCGGACAATGCGCAGTGCAATGTGACAGTGACAGCTTATAAGACCACCTCTGTTATCCATGTCCAGGGCACGAACTGTCGATATTGGGTGGCCACTGATTTGGTTTATCTATCGCGCAACATAGAATATATGGACGCTTGTAATGACGATGATAACGAAACTCGTGATGTAGGCGATGACGAGGCTGGCAGTGGAGGCGACGCCTGCGGCATAAGCGACGATGACGCTTGCAATGCTGGAGACCACGGTGCCAGCGGTGTTGTTGGTGTCAGCGCTCTCGTAGTAGGCAGTAAGCACAGCTCTAAGAAAGACGACATGTCGCGCAGTAAATATAGGACTCATGTTGCTGATGAGATATCGTGTGATGGAGTGTTGGACTTATCGTTGCGTAGCCCCACACAGACCAAACCAAAGGAACTATTTTCCACAGGGTTTTTCACTAGCACACCGACATGTGCTAGTAGTACAAAGTCAGTAAAGGAACTAATTGACCAGGTAATCGCGCTAAACAATATGGTGATGGAGAAAGAAGCCAGGATAAGTAGACTCGTACAGGAAAATACCAACCTCCGAGGTAAATTAGCTACAAATATCATAAGTAAACCTACGGTGGACAAAAGTGTGAATGTACCTGAACGAGTAGCGACCCAGTGCAGTCCCTTAAACATAAATACCGGGAGCACTAAATCCGAGTGCAAATCGGTCAAGAAGACAGTGAGCGGGACGTCAACCGTGGCTATAGCGCGGACGGAGGCGATAACAGTGGTGTCTACTGACGAACCAGCAGGTACAGTGACGAACAATCAACCGGATCGTCCTGTGAAACTATCAGAAAGTGACAAGAGCCATCCCCCTCAAACCATCGGCGTTATAACAAATGTCACGAAATCGGCGACCAAACAGTTTGATGGCTATGCTTCAAATCCCGCTAAACAAACACTGTTAATAGGGTCATCAATCGTCAAGGGCGTAAATGAAAGCGGCTTAGATCCCTCTGTACAGGTTATGTGTTGCAGAGGAGCTAAGATTATGGACATTCTAGAGGTTCTATACTCCATAGACCTACAGAATTATAGAAATATCATCATCATGGCAGGTACGAACAATTCGAATAGTCCGATCGGTGAGGTGTTGCATGACTTTGACAAATTACTAAGTGACCTACACACGCTGGCACCGCAATGTCAGTTGTACATCTGTCAGCTGTGTCCACGGGGTGACGATCGAAAGCGTAATGACTTCATCACTAGATACAATCGCCATTTAGAGGTGCGGGAGCAGTTCTTGGACTTCACTCTTATTGAGTCGGCGGACTTATTTTATTCACGAGCGGGTATGATAAACAATTCCCTGTTTTATGCAGATAAAGTGCATATAAACAAAACCGGATCTTCTCTACTGGTACGTTGCATAAATGATTACGTGACCATTCTTCGAAACGCGGTGTGTAGGTTTTGTGGTGAGCCCAATCACAAATCATCCATGTGTCGTCATGGTCAACTGGTTCAATGCTATTCCTGTTACGGCTACGGTCATAAATCAAATCGGTGCCTTGGACATTAATTGGCCGGCCAAGAAGGAGCGCCTATTGTAAACAAACTGTGTAAAATTAACAAAAATATTTCTCAAACAAAGTATAATAATAATAATAATAATAATAATAATAATAATAATATTAATAATTGTACGTGTATTTATTCCACGGAATATATGTATAATGTTGTAACCAGTAACAGATATGATTTATTAAGATATTTCGATGATGAGAATAATAGCCGTATATCATCAAATTATGACCATCCACCTATCAGTTCAAAGTCTCCTTCTGTTGTATTAGGAACTGCTAGTGCTACTTGTACTGTCACTAATACAGTAACTGTTATCGCTAATGTTAATTCTATGACACCTACTACAAAGTGCTGTCTTGATGATGATACAAGTCATATACCTATTGCCATTCCAAATGATGTTCCATGCGCCCCTGATAGCGCTTGTATACCCGCCAAGACATGTGCCCCGTTTAGTGTTTGTATTACAGACAGCCTGTGCACCCCTGGTAGTGCTTGTCTTACCGCCAACCTATGCGCCCCTGATAATGCTTATCTTACCGCCAACCCATGCGCCCCTGATAGCGCTTGTATACCCACCAACACATGCGCCCCTGGTAGCGCTTGTATACCGGCCAACTCATGCGCCCCGGGTAGTGTTTGTATACCCGCAAACCCATGCACCCCTGAAAATGCGTGTATACCCGCCAACCCATGCACCCCTGATAATGCTTGTATACCCGCCAACCCAGTTGTCGCATCTCCACGCGTTCATTATAGTGCTCATATTACCACATTTCCACATACCGCTACTAGTGCTAATCTATGTTATGATAATAATAATAATAATAATAATAATAATAATAATAATAATAATAATAATAATCTCTCCTTTGCAAATAATACCATGAGTGGAGAGAATTGTAATATGAGGATTACGGATAATAATTATCTAAAATTCGTAAATATTTTCTACTACATGAACATGTCCAAAGTAAGTTTTCTAAATTTCATCAATATTATTTCATACTGTGTCGTTGGAAAGATAACCGACCAACAAACACATGCAAGTGTTAGGTCACCTCTTGATCAATGGAAATGTAACAATGCTTTTATCAAATTAACAAAACAATATGACTCCCCATTGTTCAATTCAAATGCGAAAGGCATACGCATAGGCCACTTAAACGTACAGCACTTGTTGCCCAAAATAAGCCAATTGAAAATAATGATGGAAACAAGCATAAAACAAATTGAAATTCTTGGTACAACAGAAACTTTTCTTAGCAGTATCTCGACTAATAACCTAATCGAAATTAATAGCTATAATATCGAGAGAAAAGATAGGTCAAATCGCTCGGGAGGCGGCATTGTAGTTTACGTTGAGGAGAGCCAATCATATTTTAGGAGGGCGGAGCTAGAATCTGAGACTTTGGAGGCACTATGGATTGAAGTTAAGCCGTACAAAACAAAACCATTTTTATTAGGCTGTGTTTATAGACCGCCGGATTCACCGTCTAGCTGGATTGACGAATTCGAATCTTTACTCGAGGCCGCATATTTATATAATACTGATATTGTACTGATAGGTGATTTTAATATAGATTTTAATGTTCCCATAATAGCAAAATGGCAATCATTAATGGATGCATTTCACTTAGTGCAGTTAATAGATAAACCGACCAGAATAACAGAAACGACTGCTAAAATAATCGATCATGTATATTGCACTGAAAAAAGCAAGCTTACTTCTGCGAGTGTAGGCGAGCTTGCGCTAAGCGACCATTTCCCCGTATTTGCAGTGCGGCATAGTGTCACTAATAAAACTAATAGTCATCATTCAATAAAATACAGATGTAAGAAAAAATTTAACAGCAACAAGTTTATTCAAAATTTATTAGAATATAATTGGGATATAATTAATTTCGTCAACGATCCAAACGAAGCACTAAGCGTTTGGCATGAAACATTCCTTAATATTTTAAATAACCACGCCCCGATTGTCGAGCGACGAGTTAAAAAGTACTCCCAACCTGGATGGATGAACCAAGACATCTTGAAAACGATGAAAGACCGAGATTATCACAAAAAGTTTAAAAATATTGTCAAATACCGGGAATTGAAGAATAAGGTAATGTCATTGATAGAAAACGCGAAGCGGCACTATTTCGGTATACAGCTGACAGAAAATAAGCATAATCCTTCAAATATATGGAAGATCTTAAAAAGCATCAGCCCCAAAACAAACAAAATGCCATTAATATTATTAGATAACCAGGGAAACGAGGTTAGAGATACCGGACAACATTGTGAGATGTTCAATAAATACTTTGCTACTGTTGCATCCGACCTTGCGAATGCCATACAAAATAAAAACCACGCGATTTCACAGGATCTTGTAATGCATGTTAACAGTAGAGTTCCAAACGATGTCCAGTTTAAAATACCTGGAATAACAGTAGATTATGTTTACCGTGAAATTTCCCGTTTAAAAACTAATAAATCCGCAGGGTATGATACTTTGAACGCGCATTTCCTAAAGCTGGCCGCTCCAGTTATCGCACCATCAATCACCGCCATTATTAACAAGAGTATTGATACAGGAGTATTTCCTACCATGTGGAAATGCGCAAAAGTTAAACCCTTACACAAGTCCGATAATAAAAGCGAAATTAGTAATTATAGGCCCATTTCTATTCTGCCAATTTTATCGAAAATTCTGGAAAGACATGTACACAATTATCTATATAAATTTTTGACTACATATGATCTATTATGCGAATCTCAGTCAGGCTTTAGACCCAAACACTCCTGCGAAACCGCGTTGCTAAAATTAATAGACACGTGGCGATTTGCAGTCGATAATGGAGAATTCGTTGGAGCTATTATGATAGACTTCAGAAAAGCGTTTGACCTTGTAAACCACGACATACTGCTACGAAAACTAGGCATTTATAAGTTTCATGCATTTGCGCAAAAATGGTTTAGATCGTATTTAGAAAACAGACAGCAGTATGTTTCAATCTCGGACAAAACATCTGGCATGTTACCAGTCACGGTAGGCGTACCGCAAGGCTCGGTGTTAGGACCTTTGCTATTTATTATCTACGTGAATGACCTCCATATGAATCTTACCTGTAATGTCGATATGTATTGTGACGATACAACCATGCATTGCCATTTCGATAATGTAGCAAATATAACTGAAAAATTAACAGCTGATATGGCATCCGTCCATGATTGGTGTCAAAACAATAAAATGGTTATAAATACCGACAAGACCAAATTACTAATGATAGGCACTAAATTCAAACTAAAACAGATAAATCCGGAAATTAAAATATCTATCGTCGATGGAGAAATAGAAAGTGTAGAAAATGCAAAACTCTTAGGCTTAAATATTAACAACAATCTCTCCTGGCAACAACACATCAACAAAATTTGTAGCAAAATATCTTCCCTAATTTTTATGTTAAAGAAAAATAAACGGTACATGAATGTTGAGCAACGAACCTTATTTTACAAATCATACATACTTTCGCACATTGATTACTGTTCTCTCGTATATTACGCAGGTATGCCAACATTGTTGAGCAAACTAGAAAAACTTCAAAAACGTGCAGCGAGAATCATCTTAGACGTCCCACATAGAACACCATCGCGGCAATTATATGATGAATTGAAATTGACGCCACTATCACAACGTATAACTATTAAATCAAACATTATGACATACAAAGCACTAAACAACCATACACCTAAGTACATCAGCGACATGCTTACACCCATAGAGACAGCACACACATTACATCTACGATCTAAAACTAATAGCCATTTGAAGCCTCCGAAAATACGAACCAACTATGGAAAATACAGTTTCACATACACAGCTAGTCAAAATTGGAATTCCCTTCCTACGTGTGTTATAAATTCAGAAACGCTATCATCTTTTAAGCACAACATGCACATACATACACACTTTCAATGATTTTATGCTTTGTTTCAACGTACCTGCATTAATAATAATAATAATAATAATAATAATAATAATAATAATTAATAATAATAATAATAATAATAATAATAATAATAATAATAATAATAATAATAATAATTTATCGATTGCAAAATATAATAGTATCTAACCATAAGAGCCGAATTTAACCTGCTCGGGGCCCAGGGCTAATAACTTTCTGGGCCCCAGTGTTCATTAATCTCCCGAAACTAACGGACTTCTCCGGGTTTATCTATGCCCCGCCCATCTCTATCGAAGCTCCACCTACTCATCATTCGTGTTGGAATCGGTCGATCTCCGCAGATTTTGGATATCATTTTATAGAAAACTAAATAAACTATTGGATATTTTGAAGCTAGTTTGTCTGAGTGCTGTATCTGCCTAAGGCAGAAACGACACCCAGTCAAATTAGTTTCAAAATACTCAACAGCATGTTTATTACATTAGCATAGAATTACAAATACATACTTATTATTGTCGTCTTTCCGCCATTTGATATTTGATATTGAAATGGTTGAAAATAGGTTTTCATTGCAACAATTATGTATAGTTTTGTATATATTTTGTGCATGATTTGTAAATTTTGTAAATATAATTCTAATTAGTTCATATAGTTATTTGGCGAGGGCCTCTGGGAGATCAGGGCATTGCTCTGAAGATTTACCCTCGATAAATAAAGATTCTTATCTTATCTTATCTTATGAAACGGTAAACGAGTTATCAAATGCGTCAAATGATCCCGTACATGTTCCGTGCACCGATATGATTCAGAGACATAGCAAAAAAGAAATACGCCCGCTCTCCATGAGACACCTTGGCTGTGGTGGGAGAAGTCGGGTGGGTGGCGAGGTGAAGTCGTGTCTAGTTCATTCGAAATAGTTTGAAATAGCTCCGTATGGACGCTGTTTTAGCAGAGTCCAATTAAATGAATGATGCAATATATAAATGCTTTATCGCTATGTGTAGTTTATTAACATTTGTGAACCCTGTTCTTGCGGCATCTTAATTTCAAGCCATCATACAGGTGTGCGTTCGGATCGCTTGAAACTAATTTGACAGGAACCTGTTGCCGCAAAATTAGTTTCAAAATACTCAACAGAATAATTATTAAATCGTAAAAGATTTTGGGGTTTTTTACGTATCGACTCCAAAGGGTTAATTACGTATTACAAGCATGATCTCCGCAATATGCAGTTAATATATAGGGACAAGTGCATGGGTAGATTATATTGCAATAACGAGTGGCAATGCTAATGGCTGTTCAATCATAAACCATTACATTTACTTGTAGGCCTACGTATAAACGATGTTCACACGAACGCTCCGATATAACATGATTAAACACAAATCGTTTGTCCTGACATACTAATTACAAAGTAGATTTGATTGGAAAATAATTATAATGCAGTATAGAAATCTAATGAGATCATAGATCTATATTATATTAAGAATAATAAGTTATACACTATCTTTGTCTCAATCGCATTATTCACATATCCTCTTAAGAATTATGAGCAATAACTTACTCCCTCGACACTAGATTCTAATGATAATAATATCTTCTCCATATATGGTTCTCGACAATTGAGGAATCCGATCTGTCAGTCAGTGTATCTGACCTCATAGTCAATGGTAATTTCCAGTTTATGCATCCATCATATGACGTCATAATCCATTTCATGACGTTGAGGATGATGTCATAAACAATGACGTCCTGAATGACTTAGCTGAGTACGTCACGAACGCTTAATTGAAGACCAACTAATCGTTGTTGTACGAATTGAATGTTTTTACTATTTCATAAAGATGCTGTTGAATATTTTGAATAGAGTTAGCCATCTAGATTGAGATGCTGTATCTGTTGGATTCTTGGGATACTCACGTAACGCAGTATTTCTATGGGATATAGGTTCAAGACATTGCCATTCAGCACGAGAACGACAGCCACATAATACAATCTAGAAATGCGTGTGTATATATATATATATATATATATATATATATATATATATATATATATATATATATATATGATCGCAAATAATGCAATGGATCTGGGTCAATGGAGGACTGACCTCACTAACTGCCAATTTCCGGAAAAAAATATACAGGTAAGCTGTTGAATATTTTGAAACTAATTTAACTATGGCAGCAACAGTGCCCAGTCAAATCAGTTTCAAAATACTCAACAGCATGTTTGTTAAATAGTAGAGACATACAATTCGTACAACAACACTTAGTCAGTCATCAATTGCGCGTTCGTGACTAACTTACCTTCGTCATTCATGACGTGATTGATTGTGACGTCATCCTACCCGTCATATAGTTGACTATGACGTCATAGGATTGGCCGAGAGAAGGGAATCCTCCATCGCGATCTGTCCAGACCATAATATAGCGTCTAGACCGTTTAAATTATTTACAATCATGTGTCTATTAGCAATGTTGGTAGAACATTTAGTAAGTTGTTAAATGCACAATCATTTCATGAATTGGGAGCTTTAGAAAGTGCTTCTCATTGGTGAAAAAACGTTTTCTATTTTACAGGTATGTCCGACAGAGATGTCACAATCATAACAGGTGTGTTTGCAGGACTAGGCGGCCTGATTGGAATCATTATCTTCATTCTGCTCTTATATCTCTGCATACGTAATTCATGCTGCAAGAAAAACAAACGTTTGAGTTATCCTTCGAGCAACTATGACGCAAAGTAAGCTCATCATCATCATCATCATCATCATCATCATCATCATCATCATCATCATCATCATTTCGGTCGTCATTATCGTCGCAGCAGCCGCAGCAGCCGCAGCCGGCGTCACCACCACCACCACAACCAACACCACTACCACCGCCACCAGCACCAAGACCACCACCATTATCACCACCACCGACGCCGGCGCCGCCGCGCCGCCGCCGCCTCCGCTTACTGAGTTAAAAACTCGTTTCATAAGCATATAGAAATGTAGGCTTATTGTTATTTTAAAGATGAAGAAAAGAAGAATGTTAAATTAAACCGACTGCTACCCCTTTTTGTGAAGTGGCCCGTTATCATTTCGTATATCTCAGCTAGAAGGAAGATCCCGTTAGGAAACACAAGGTGTGCTGGTGGTTAGCTAAGTCTCATATAGAACTACCACCATATAGTCGTGTTTCTTAGTAACCTAGAATATAATTTATTTTTATTTAATCTTTTCTTTCTAGCTATCTGAGTTCGCATTCGTATGTGGGCTCAACGGGATCAGAGGCGTTTCACAAGTAAGTACATGGATATAATTATTCACATACTAAACTAATACCGGCGTACTTAATAATGCTGCACGGTATAGCAGAATCTCAAACCCGTGACGATGTCAATGTTCAGACCGGTTTGACCCGTGTATCGGTTTTATGGGTGGTTGGGGCCAAGGATCTGTGGGTACAATTATTGTATGTAATTTCTTTTTAGATAAACATGTAGCAAGTATACGTGTGTTGTCTGTAACTGTTGACCCAAAATACATGCTCGCGATTTACTTTCTTTATGATGATGACGATGATGATTACTGTATTTTGCGGCTGTAGTAGTAGAAACATCCTACAGCTGCAATCCGACCTTCTTCGCTTTTGCCCACTGTGTCTTGTCCTCAGCCGAGAACCTTAGCTTCCTCAGGTCCATTCTTGACTTGGGTGTACCGAGGCCTGCCTTCTTAAGGATCAGGAATGAGGTGTATAGGCCTAACATTCATTTCTGATAATTGTTAAAATCTGCCTTCTTACTGACTAGCCTTATTTGTGTTCCATTTACAATCGATTAATTCTAAGGTTAATCCTTCGTGTTTACTTTATACGATTATAAATCGCACGAAAATCATCACCAAAATTCTGAATGGCCGGGCAAACGGTCACGATATTCAACTGGTTTACGATGTGAACACTACTACTACTACTACTACTACTACTACTACTACTACTACTACTACTACTACTACTACTACTACTACTACTCCTACTACTACTACTACTACTACTACTACTACTACTACTACCAACACTACCACTGCCACCATAACCACAACCACAACCACCACAACCACCACTGCCACCACCACCACCACCACCACCACCACTACCACTACCACTACGACGACTACTACCACCACCACCACCACTACTACTACTACTACTACTACTACTACTACTACTACTACTACTACTACTACTACTCCTACTACTACTACTACTACTACTACTACTACTACTACTACTACTACTACTACTACTAGCACTACTACTACTAGCACTACTACTACTACTACTACTACTACTACTACTACTACTACTACTACTACTACTACTACTACTACTACTACTACTACTACTACTACTACTAGCACTACTACTACTAGCACTACTACTACTACTACTACTACTACTACTACTACTACTACTACTACTACTACTACCTATTATTATTATTATTATTATTATTATTATTATTATTATTCGCAGACAATATCCATCACAAGAGCTAGTATATCGTGAATCCAGCACTGAAATGAATGTGTCGCCATCGTTATACCCGACTCTTGAACGTTCATCTGTAAACTGGCAAAACTCATATGATAATGGGTGGGTGTAATTGTGTATTTCAGCATGTGATTGACAGAGAATTAAGGCAATAATCATGGTTTCCACAACACAATCATTCGAAAAGCATTGATTAAACTTGATAATATCTATGATTGCAACAGTTTTCAGCAACAACTTACTAATCAAGCAACCAGCCAACAACACCATCGACAGGCACTACCACAAACACTGCCATTATCACCACCACCACCATCGCTGCCACAAACTCTACCACAATTTACACCACCACTTCCACAAACACGGTCACAATCACCACTACCGCCACACTACCTGAAACAGTAACACAGTCATCACCGCCACAACAACGGTCACCACTACCACCACGGTCAACACCCCTACCACCACTGCCACCATCACCACCACCACCACCACCACCACCACTACCACCACCACGACGACGATGACGATAACGTTGACGATGACGACGACGACGACGACGACGACGACGACGACGATATCAACAACAACAGCAGCAGCGGCAGCGACGGCGACGATAATGGCGAGAACACGATCAGCATCAATTGCTACAATCAAACATATCAACACCGAAAGCTCCTTTTGGGGGACACATATTGCTCAATCTACCCCTTTAATTGTCAAGCCTGACAAATATGTCTCCTGTATTGGTCTTGAGGAAAGGTAATTTGCAGGCCAAGATAAGAGTATTTTTGAAAAATTGCCACTCTAATGACTGGCTCGGTAACAGAGCCAACCATTTCAGTGATAATTAAATAAGAAATACTCTTCGGGTGGTCTGTAAATGGGCATTGGCTAAGCAGCATACAGTGATGTCTTGACCATTACCCTGTTGATTGTCAAGACCGCCACGAGGACAGAAAGCTAATTTTGCAACCATCTGTAGAAATTATAGGTTTCTAAATATTCTTGAAAATCTTGACCATTAAAGGGTTAATTGATATGAGTAACATTTTGAACGCTTTGAGGCGATGTTGACACACGAGGGTTTAAATCTCTTCATTCCTACACGGCTCAGAGAGCTATATTATATTGATGCACAGTGGACGCATGCCCTATCGTATTCTTGATGATCTTAGCCTACTGCCTTAGCCATTTAACACTGAAATTTGTTTAAAGAAATTTCGATTTTCTTATAGAAAATTTCCATTTGCAGACCAAGAGAAGACTGTTTTTGAAGATTTACCACTAGAATGACTGGCTCGGTCATTTCAGTGGTAAATTTTCAAAAATAGTCTTATTTTGGTCTACAAATGGACATTTCTCAAGGCCACTGCAGAAGTTGTTTTTGCTGATATGAGTGTTAAAGGGTTAATATAGCGAGCACTAAGCAGGTTAGCAATCAGAAACGTCTGATCATGTTTAGAATGGAGGTGCGCTTCAGACTGAATCAAAACTGGGGGCAACTTTTGTGTCATTTTGAAAACGTCCAACAACACAAAACGTGCTCAAACACGGCAATAAATGGTCACCAGATATGTTGATAATGTCTTACTTTATATAGCTATGTGAATGTCCTTCGCTTTCAGTGATGGCTCAAAATCAAATACTATGCTTTGTTCTTAAGTTGCTTTGCCACGTTTTTACAAACGGAGTACATTGTGATTTTGTAAGAGTTTGTGTAGGATTTTACTTTCTGTTCGACAAAAACGACTGCCATTTGGCGGAAAAACTCGACTCGAGTTGATAAGAGTTTGTACTTATGGGTTGTACAAGGATCCATACTCATATCAGCGATCCCTCTGTGTGACTTTGAGTTTCTGTTGACATCCATTTCTGTCTCTAAATATGTAATGCGCAAATTAATTCGGAAAACGGTGAAAAAAACAGTTTTGCACAAAAACATATTTTTATGACGTGCTCTCTACCTAAACAAAGCTGGTACCAACATGTAGGGACAATAGACCTTTCCGGTTTTAGCTATACCCCGCCCATCTCTAGCTAAGCTCCACCCACACGTCGCTCATATTGCTATCGATCGATCTCTGAACACCCTGACTATCAATTTCAAAAAAACTACACAGGTAGGCTGTTGACTATTTTGAAACTAATTTGACAGTAATAAGGCAGTAAGAGGGCCCAGTTAAATTAGTTTCAAAATATTAAATATCATGCTTATTAAATAGCAAAGAATTACAAAGACAAGCACTTCATACAACGTGTCGGACCCTTTGAGATTTGATGATGGTCTATAAGGAACCCTTTGCGACGCAATGATTGTGACGTCATCATGCAAATGGTGAACTGATTATGACGTCATACGAGGTCAGATGATGGATTGATACCCTGGAAAAGTGAATTATTCCCGTTAATATGACATCAATCTATGGTGCCAAGCAAGTTCCAAATAATGTACGTTGACCAAAATGGTCGCCATCTTGGCCGTCACCTTAGATTTAGAGAGCATTGCAATACGTTTTCAATAGTACATCAACAATATTGTATCTTATTATAAACACTAGGGTAAAACACGGCTTACTTAGTGTGTGCGTATGCGGCAACGTGAGTTAACAATTTGAACCTTCGCTTACTTCAGAACTAATCGTTATCTTGTATCACATTTTCTGCACACATTCTGTTTTCCAGGGCAATGAAAATCCCTCGTCCACATATTGATGGCAGCGTGGAAAGACTATACATGTGAGTAAAATATAGTACTGCCCAGAAATAAATTAAGTTGTTTCCAAACCAAAAGCAGAATCATGTTAATTCGTACAATTTTGAAAAAGATGTAAGAAATGCTGAACATATTTGGATTAGAAGACACTGATGCCTTAGGCTGCAATGTCTTCCAATCCAAATATGGTCAAAATATTCAACAATACATTTCATTGTATTTTGGAAACATGAAATGTTATTTACGAGTTGTACCGTATATCCTTTTGAGAATACTGTACGTCATGTAATGTTGTATAACATCGGTGTGTATTACACAGGATGTAGATATCACGTCATGTAATGGATAGCATGTAGAGTGTATTGTACGTCATGTAATGGATAGTCTGTAGAGTGTATTATATGTCATGTAAGAGAGAGTCCGTAGAGTGTATTGTAATTCATGTAATGGGTAGCCTGTAGAGTGTATTGTACGTCATGTAATGGGTAGTCTGTAGAGTGTATTGTACGTCATGTAATGGATAGCATGTAGAGTGTATTGTACGTCATGTAATGGATAGCATGTAGAGTGTATTGTACGTCATGTAATGGAGAGTCTGTAGAGTGTATTGTACGTCATGTAATGGATAGCCTGTAGAGTGTATTGTACGTCATGTAATGGATAGCATGTAGAGTGTATTGTACGTCATGTAATGGATAGCATGTAGAGTGTATTGTACGTCATGTAATGGAGAGTCTGTAGAGTGTATTATATGTCATGTAAGAGAGAGTCTGTAGAGTGTATTGTACGTCATGTAATGGATAGCAAGTAGAGTGTCTTGTACGTCATGTAATGGATAGCATGTAGAGTGTATTGTGCGTCATGTAATGGATAGCATGTAGAGTGTATTGTACGTCATGTAATGGATAGCATGTAGAGTGTATTGTACGTCATGTAAGAGAGAGTCTGTAGAGTGTATTGTAATTCATGTAATGGGTAGCCTGTAGAGTGTATTGTACGTGATGTAATGGAGTATGTGGAGTGTATTGTAGGTCATGTAAGAGATAACCTGTAGAGTGTATTGTACGTCATGTAATGGATGGCATGTAGAGTGTATTGTACGTCATATAATGGAGAGTCTGTAGAGTGTATTGTAGGTCATGTAATGGGTAGCCTGTAGAGTGTATTGTACGTCATGTAATGGATAGCATGTAGAGTGTATTGTACGTCATGTAATGGATAGCATGTAGAGTGTATTGTACGTCATGTAATGGAGAGTCTGTAGAGTGTATTATATGTCATGTAAGAGAGAGTCTGTAGAGTGTATTGTACGTCATGTAATAGATAGCATGTAGAGTGTATTGTACGTCATGTAATGGAGAGTCTGTAGAGTGTATTATATGTCATGTAAGAGAGAGTATGTAGAGTGTATTGTAATTCATGTAATGGGTAGCCTGTAGAGTGTATTGTACGTCATGTAAGAGATAACCTGTAGAGTGTATTGTACGTTATGTAATGGATAGTCTGTAGAGTGTATTGTACGTCATGTAATGGAGTATGTGGAGTGTCTTGTACGTCATGTAATGGATAGCATGTAGAGTGTATTGTACGTCATGTAATGGATAGCATGTAGAGTGTTTTGTACGTCATGTAATGGATAGCATGTAGAGTGTATTGTACGTCATGTAATGCAGAGTCTGTAGAGTGTATTATATGTCATGTAAGAGAGAGTATGTAGAGTGCATTGTAATTCATGTAATGGAGTATGTGGAGTGTATTGTACGCCATGTAATGGATAGCATGTAGAGTGTATTGTACGTCATGTAATGTATAGTCTGTAGAGTGTATTGTACGTCATGTAATGGAGAGTGTAGAGTGTATTGTAATTCATGTAATTGGTAGCCTGTAGAGTGTATTGTACGTCATGTAAGAGATAACCTGTAGAGTGTATTGTACGTTATGTAATGGATAGTCTGTAGAGTGTATTGTACGTCATGTAATGAGTAGTCTGTAGAGTGTATTATATGTCATGTAATGGATAGTATGTAGAGTGTATTGTACGTCATGTAATGGATAGTATGTAGAGTGTATTGTACGTCATGTAATGAGTAGTCTGTAGAGTGTATTGTACGTCATGTAAGAGATAACCTGTAGAGTGTATTGCACGTCATGTAATGGATAGCATGTAGAGTGTATTGTACGTCATGTAATGGATAGTATGTAGAGTGTATTGTATGTCATGTAATGGATCGTCATGTAATGGATAGCATGTAGAGTGTATTATATGTCATGTAATGGATAGCATGTAGAGTGTATTATATGTCATGTAATGGATAGTATGTAGCGTGTATTGTACGTCATGTAATGGATAGTATGTAGAGTGTATTGTATGTCATGTAATGGACAGCATGTAGCGTGTATTGTACGTCATGTAATGGATAGTATGTAGAGTGTATTGTACGTCATGTAATGGATAGCATGTAGAGTGTATTGTACGTCATGTAATGGAGAGTCTGTAGAGTGTATTATATGTCATGTAAGAGAGAGTCTGTAGAGTGTATTGTACGTCATGTAATGGATAGCAAGTAGAGTGTATTGTACGTCATGTAATGGATAGCATGTAGAGTGTATTATATGTCATGTAAGAGAGAGTATGTAGAGTGTATTGTAATTCATGTAATGGGTAGCCTGTAGAGTGTATTGTACGTCATGTAAGAGATAACCTGTAGAGTGTATTGTACGTTATGTAATGGATAGTCTGTAGAGTGTATTGTACGTCATGTAATGGAGTATGTGGAGTGTCTTGTACGTCATGTAATGGATAGCATGTAGAGTGTATTGTACGTCATGTAATGGATAGCATGTAGAGTGTATTGTACGTCATGTAATGCAGAGTCTGTAGAGTGTATTATATGCCATGTAAGAGAGAGTATGTAGAGTGCATTGTAATTCCTGTAATGGAGTATGTGGAGTGTATTGTACGTCATGTAATGGATAGCATGTAGAGTGTATTGTACGTCATGTAATGGATAGTCTGTAGAGTGTATTGTACGTCATGTAATGGAGAGTCTGTAGAGTGTATTGTAATTCATGTAATTGGTAGCCTGTAGAGTGTATTGTACGTCATGTAAGAGATAACCTGTAGAGTGTATTGTACGTTATGTAATGGATAGTCTGTAGAGTGTATTGTACGTCATGTAATGAGTAGTCTGTAGAGTGTATTATCTGTCATGTAATGGATAGTATGTAGAGTGTATTGTACGTCATGTAATGGATAGTATGTAGAGTGTATTGTACGTCATGTAATGAGTAGTCTGTAGAGTGTATTGTACGTCATGTAAGAGATAACCTGTAGAGTGTATTGCACGTCATGTAATGGATAGCATGTAGAGTGTATTGTACATCATGTAATGGATAGTATGTAGAGTGTATTGTATGTCATGTAATGGATCGTCATGTAATGGATAGCATGTAGAGTGTATTATATGTCATGTAATGGATAGCATGTAGAGTGTATTATATGTCATGTAATGGATAGTTTGTAGAGTGTATTGTACGTCATGTAATGGATAGCATATAGAGTGTATTGTACGTCATGTAATGGATAGCATGTAGAGTGTATTATATGTCATGTAATGGATAGTATGTAGCGTGTATTGTACGTCATGTAATGGATAGTATGTAGAGTGTATTGTATGTCATGTAATGGATAGCATGTAGCGTGTATTGTACGTCATGTAATGGATAGTATGTAGAGTGTATTGTATGTCATGTAATGGATAGTATGTAGAGTGTAGTGTACGTCATGTAATGGATAGTCTGTAGAGTGTATTATATGTCATTTAAGAAAGAGTCTGTAGAGTGTATTGTAATTCATTTAATGGGTAGTCTGTAGAGTGTATTATACGTCATGTAAGAGATACTCTGTAGAGTGTATTGTATTTAATGTAAGAGATAGCCTGTAGAGTGCATTGTACATTATGTAATGGGTAGTCTGTAGAGTGTATTGTACATCATGTAAGAGATACTCTGTAGAGTGTATTGTATGTCATGTAAGAGATAGTCTGTAGAGTGTATTGTACATTATGTAATGGATAGTCTGTAGTGTGTTTCTGTACGTCATGTAATGGATAGTCTGTAGAGTAGATTGCATGTCATGTAATGGATAGTCTGAAGAGTGTCTTGGACGTCATGTAATGGATAGTCTGCAGAGTGTATTGTACGTCATGTAAGACATAGCCTGTAGAGTGTATTGTACGTCATGTAATGGATAGTCTGTAGAGTATATTGCATCTCATGTAACGGATAGTCTAAAGAGTGTATTGTACGTCATGTAATGGATAGTCTGAAGAGTGTATTGTACGTCATGTAATGGATAGTCTGAAGAGTGTATTGTACGTCATGTAAGACATAGTCTGTAGAGTGTATTGTATGTCATGTAAGAGATAATCTGTAGAGTGTATTGTATGTCATGTAAGAGATAGTCTGTAGAGTGCATGGTACGTCATGTAATGTCTAGTTTGTAGAGTGTATTGTACGCCATGTAATGGATAGTCTGTAGGGTGTATTGTATACCAGGTAATGGATAGTCCATAGAGTGTATTGTACGTCATGTACTGGGTAGTTTGTAGAGTGTATTATACGTCATGTAATGGCGAGGCTGTAGAATGTATTATAGGTCATGTAATGGAGAGGATGTAGAATGTATTGTACGTCATGTAATGGATAGCCTGTAGAGTGTCGTGTACGCCATGTAAGAGATAGTCTGTAGAGTGTATTAAATGTCATGTAAGAGATAATCTGTAGAGTGTAGTGTATGTCATGTAGAGATAGTCTGTAGAGTGCATGGTACGTCATGTAATGGAGAGGCTGTAGAATGTATTATACGTCATGTAATGGAGAGGCTGTAGAATGTATTGTACGTCATGTAATGGATAGCCTGTGGAGTGTCGTGTACGCCATGTAAGAGATAGTCTGTAAAGTGTATTGTATGTCATGTATTGGAGAGAGTAGTAGGGTTGGCGTCAGAATGATACCACCACCCTCCACTGGCAGCCGATCGGTGATCCGCGGCTCCCACTGCCCTCTCAATTCCTGAGACAAAGGTATTTGAGACATGGGTCCCATGCCCCGGTGGTATACTCCAGATTCTCTAACAGTGTCGGTAGTAAAATGATACTACCACCCTCCCGCTCGAGAGTAATGCAACCATTCTGCGATCTGTGGCTCCCACCTCCTGAAGCATAGGAATTTGCGACATGGGCCACACCACCCTTCCGCTCGAGAGAAATGCAACCATTCCATGAACATACATATTCTGCATAGTCCGAACACCCATTTAGACACACACTTCTCAGTTGCTATAGGCCTCTTTCATGTATTACTGTAACACATATTCGAGTGATGGCAAAGCAATTCAGCCTTAGAGCCTATTCTAAAGCCCACAAAGCCGAGCTGCTCCAGATGATTGGGCAAGTCCACGCCGAGGAGGAGCAAAAGTGACTCTTCCGAGCACAACAGACAGGGAGGTTTCTGGCGCTCACCAGATATGATCCAATCCGGAGAACCCCCATAAGAAAGCACAGCAGCTCTATGAGCAACATCAGTTGGATGAGGAGACAACTGCCAGCTTACGAACCAAATCTGTAGTAAATCGGATGGCAAACCAGCCATTAGAACGCCTACATTTTCTACAGAGAATCAGAGGATGGCTGTGGAAGGAGCCGAGATTTGAACCCTTAGCCCAGAGCATGAGGCGAGAAGGTCAGCAGATTCTCGATCGGCGCCTGGGTGAGAGAGAGACAGAGGAGAGCGGAGAGTGAACAGTATGCTGGCCATTCTTCAGAGGGCTAGAAGGAGACATTACGGGTCTGATCATGGAGAAGATCTAGACCATACAGAGCACCTTCTTCATACGGTATACCCTTACCTATCGAATTCGTCACATCGAGGATGGTAGGGTGATGCTCTTCCACAAGAATGCTCCAGGGAGTCCCAGGACGAATACACTAGAGGCACCACAGACCTGGGTGTCAGCTAGAGAGCAAGCCTGCCTCGACCCAGACATTGTCGATCGACCCAACACCAAGTGGGCCTTGGTCCGATCAATCAACTTTGAGGTAGTTGTCATTGAGCGCCAGCCTCTGCTAGGGGCAGGCCCCCTCCTAGACTGGCTACGACAGAAGAGGGGTATGGTGCCACTCGATACCTATAGGGACAACATGAGCCTTTGGAGATGTCTAGCAGTACATCTGGCTGCAAGGTCTGATAGAAGAATGGCTCCTGCACGAGAGCTCGCCAAACAGTTCTATAGCATGATCGATGTACCAAAGACGTCCCTGGATCAGCTGCTGGATGAGGTACAGTTATTCGCGAAGACAGGGATTCACGTTTACGGACCTATCAAAGGGGGTAGCTGGCACCGCACCAGGCACCTGGCTCACTATCCGAAAATCATGACCATCGAAGTATACGACCACCATGCATTCTTCATTAAGGTTATCTCCAAGCTAGCCCACACTTTCATCTATGGGCACTGTCAACAGCAGTTCACAAAACCATGTGATCTCCAGCGCCATGCTGGCCACTGTGCAGGCAGAAAAACGGCCATCGAGTGGCCCAGTGTGAAAGTAGAGGCACCGCAGTCAGCATACGAGAAGGCCTTCTACCCACGCCAACCGGACAGTTCAGCGGCTACTCGTTGGATCGAGGATGAGTCGAGAAACTGAGGAACCCACATACACCACGCCGAGTTGGGTCACGGTGGCGAGCGTTGGATCTAGGGTGCTCCCATAGATGATTATGATCCAACAACCAGCACAGTATACCAGCTACATAGCTGTCACTGGCATGGATGCGCACAGCACCAGCAAGGTGAGGATGCCGAACAAAGGTACTGCAAGATAGTCATGAGAAAACTGAGAGTATCTGGATGCACGCTTGTGGTACAGTGAGAGTGCACCATAAAACGCTGTCCAAAAGTCCCTGCACAGGTGCAGTCGATACCATACCCACACTTCATCATCTATGACTTTGAAGCCCTTCTAGATTGGATCAAGACCCACCCTACAGAGACTCTCACAATTGAAAGTGCCCACATATCTGTGCCGGCGTCATTTGGCTGCTCCTTAGACGGCAGCGTGTGTGAGCCCACTCACCTCTGCAATGGTGACCCCAAAGTGCTAATCACAGAGCTCATGAATGAGATCCGACGACGAGCATTCCGAATTCGGACACGTGTCCAGGCACAGTATCTGCCTGCAGACTTGGACAAGTTACCAAATCACCAGCAGAAATGAGTGGTGTGACCAAGTGCCTGCCCTAGGGTCCAACTCTGGCCAGAAGGACCTGAACCTAATCAAGAAGTACTTCGTGGATGAGCTCGCTGACAGTGCAGGCACAGTAAAAGTCCCCAAGAAAGCAAGTCTGACAATGTTCCTCAGCACACCCGAGCTGCGGTTTCCTGATGTGCTGAACTAGCTCGGTCCTGGAGGCCTTCTAGGAGATGTGTTTCAAAGCCACTGGCTGTACACAGCAGAAGAGCTGGCTCCCGTAAGAATGGATCGATACACCCAAGAAACTAGACTATCCAGGGCTCCCTGACTACCCAGCATGGTGGTCAAAATTTAAGGGTCACCACCTCCTGAAGCTGCCAGAGTGGAAGCAATGTAAGCAGACCTTCAGAGAGCAAGGGATGTGGACATTCGCCAACTGGCTGCGATACTACAATAACTTGGACGTCAGCCCATTCATTGAAGCCCTAGAGTGGATGCGAAATTCTACACAGAGCGAGGTATAGAAATTCTGAAAGATGCGGTCTCCCTCCCGGGGCTGTCACTACAGTATCTACTTTGCAGAACCGCTCAGCACATACCAGATCTTGACCTCTACGCCCCAGGCAAGGAAGCCTATCAGATGCTAAAGTCTGCAGTCGTCAGCGGACACAGCATCATGTTCACAAGGTACCATGAGTCTGGTCAGACCCGAATTCGTCAAGGTGGGCATGTCTGCCAGCGGCTCCAAGGTTATGATGTGAATGCCCTGTACCTGTCTACAATGGCCCAAGAGATGCCGTGCGGAAAAGAGACTGTACGGCAGCAGTCTGAGGCTAGCGACGTAGAGCGCTTTAAGGAGGATCTCCTAGCAGATCGCTGGTTTGGGTTCACTGAGGTGGACATAGAGGTGCCCAAGGCCCTGTGGACGAAGTTCGAGAAGATGTCTCCTCTCTTTTACCACTGGGAGACCTGGTAGAGGCGATACCTTCTGAGATGTTTGCATACCTTGGGAAAATGGTTCGGAAGCACCCCACCACCCACAAGCTGGTCGGTGCCCTCTCTGGCAAGAAGAGGCATCTGTACGACCAAACACTCAAGTGGTATATCGCCCACAGCCTAGAGATCACTGCTGTCTAGTGCACAATAAACTACATCCCACAGAAACTATTTGAGTGGTGCGTGAACACTGTTACAGAGGCTCGCCACTCATGAGATGTGGACAAGAGCAAAGCACTTTTGGCAAATCTCCTCAAACTCCTCTGCAACAGTGCCTATGGGAAGCTAACCAAGGCCCTAGCATGCCATATCAACACGAGCTTCACCAAGAATGAACGCAAGGTAGATAGAGCCCTGTGCAGTGCATGGTTCGAGGACGTCGAGGAGATCAGTGAGTCCTACGAGTTGCAGAGTAGTAAGCCGAAAATCACCATTCAGTGACCCTTCCAGGTGGGGATAGCTGTATATGAGCTCGCGAAGTTACAAATGCTGAAGTTCTGCTATGACTTCCTTGATTGCTACATAGCTCCTGACAGCTTCAAATGCCTGCAGATGGACACTGATTCTGCCTATATCGCCATAGCAGGCTCAAACCTCGATGACGTGATATGCCCAGAGATGTGAACGGTGTATGAGGCCTGCAAACGGGACTGGTTGGCATGGGACAAATGGTCTGGTCGCACTCCGGGACTGTTCAAGCTCGAGTTCGAAGGAACTCGTGGTATTGCTCTCTGCTCCAAGTGCTAATATCTGGATAGCACAAAGGGAAAGGCGAAGTACTCGACCAAGGAATGTCTAAGAGGCTGATTGAGGTTTCCTGACAGAGGTTCTACAGTGCCATCCACGGTGTAGTGGACAGAGGCACCAATCGAGGCCTCCGTCTGTGCAACCAGGGTATGGTAACGTATGAACAGGAAAAACTTGGGCTCTCCGCCTACTATGATAAGAGATATGTGCTACCAGATGGTGTTCATCGAGTATCATGTGACGCAGCCTACCATGGTTCAACCGACAGTCAGCGCTTATGATCTGGAGGTTGTCTACCCGGATGGTATCCATACCGAGCCCATCGAGTATCATGTGATGCAGCCTACCATGGTTCAACCGACAGTCAGCACTAACAATCTGGAGGATGTCTGCTTGATGGAAGAACTCTGGGTGGAGGGTCTGTATGGATAAGCTGGGGCTCCTCTCGTACAAACGACCGCCTAGGACTGCTCTCCGACTGTGTCAGGTAGTACACCATAGGCTGTCCAGCCGCCTCCACATACCTGCCTAGTCTGTGGACATCTAACGACCAGTTGGGGTCAATCACCCGCCTACGTCCACCCTCCAACTCACCAGGCTCAAACAGGTACCGAACCATAGCATCGGACGGAAGCACACCCCTCCCTTGTCCACTCCTCCAGACCTAGTGACATGTGAGCGGCGAATGGCTACCATGGGAGGCAGCCCTATCAGCTTAGTGACCTCAGCATTCCATCCCTCCACCACAGCAGGCAACTCATACCCTGGAACGACCGCCCGCTGGGACAGCCATCTCCTTAGCATACTGATGTGGGAACAGCCTCTCTGCCAGTGCCTGGTTCCACTGCTCGATGATAGCCTGGGTACGGTGATGTCCCACCTCGCCTCGCTGAATGGGAACACCATGTTTCTGCATGAGGGCCACAGTTTCACCTCTAAACTCCGTACCCTCATCCACTTGCAGCAACTAGAGGGCATTTTGTGGGTCCTCATAGATACTTTGGAACCCGGAAGCCATCTGACGTGTGGATTTATCGGTGAGAGGCACTGCTGCCTTGTATCCACTGGTTACATCGACATTGGTGAGGGCATACTTATAGGTCTTGCATGTTACTCTGGAACAGACCCGATCATGCGGAAGGAACAGCACATCAGCCTGATGGACTTTGTCGGGACAGGTTCATCGAAGTGTGCATACCGAATAAGCCGTGGACGAGGTTTGTAGATCTGCCACATCGCCTGTCTGGTAAGCCACTGGCTAACCATCTCCAAAGTGAATTTATAACCCTTGTGACGTGAAGCCTCGAGCAGCTGGTGAGGCTAGCGATAATAGTCGCCAGGCCGGTAATAGAGATCTTCAAGAGAGGCTGTCAGAACCTCGCATTTCATCGCTAATGTCAACACCTCTCCTCTCCTCCTGTACAGCTCGGGAAAACTTTAGACAGACAAACAGACGACTGCCATTCATTGACTATCGCTGAACACCTCTTCGAATACCTGTGAACACTGTGATCTAATCTCTGCAGCACTAGCACACTCAAAGAAAGGAAGCTTATTGACAGCGGCTTGCCAGTTAAGGGACTTGACGAGGTTATGCAAAGAAGCCATCTTATATACCACGTCTTAACTGTTCGGCAGCCCAGACGACTGTGAGTGCTATGGCTATATATGGGAGCTACGGGCCAGCTACTCCGAAGAATGTGCCCACTCCTGAGGCAATGGCTGGAATAGACTCAGAGATCCCTAGAGAGCCCCAACTACCAATAGTGGGTCAAGAGAGCCCTTCACGAAGGTACGATAAATCCCCTTGACTCGGTGGATTAGTCAGCAGGATTCTGGCTCTACATCATCACCAGCATAGTCATCATAGTCTTCATCATAGTCCTCATCATAGTCGTCAGCATAGTCCTCATCCTCGTCATAGTCCTCGTCATTGTCCTAATCATTATCCTCGAAAGCTTCCGGTTCATACATTGTCGGAAATATATGGTGAGTTTAAAGTGCCTGTATAGACATGGCATCCGTAATCTTGAATCCAGGTGTGTTTGCTTATGCACCAAAAGGAGGCACGCCAACAGCAACAAAGGGCTAAAGTTACCCACAACATCCAAGAGGCTGATGAGAGTCACAATGAGTACTACGAGGCTGTAAAGCTCTCCGAGCCAACGCTCGACTATGTGGCATTAGGATGTCAGAAGACCACCGAGGCCATAATAGTAGTGACTGCTGTCGGAGATGTGGTAGATGGGACAGCTGCTGGAGTTATGCTCTACGTGCGCTCAAGCTGAATACCAGTGCTGTGTGATACACTAACCTAACTTTCCAAAGTACAGCACCATTACTCCGACAGGGCGAGTGCCCCCTCGCTCTCCGAGAAGGTTCCCAACATGAAAGTTTAGTTGGTTCCCATGGTTACGTGGGATGTCCCTTCCTCCGAGGTGGCACTGAGCACCAACTCAAGATCCTCGTGACCACTGGTTAGGCGGAGCAGGGCATATGACTTCATCTTCTGTCGATAGAGACAGCAATCAGCCAGATCGCACACCTCACCAAGAACGTTGGTCCCAGCCACTACAAGTTTGAAGTCCTTTAGCTGCCCCCACCTCCTGGAACACCCCTCCATTCAGAGACAAAACTGCTACAGCTACGCAATCTGAGGCACCTTGTTGCAATGTCAACTCCAGACGCTAGTTAGCCATGGCGTGGACATGTTGGCACTCTCACTCTACATGTAGGCTTTGTTGTCTAGAGCCCACATGTTTTAGTTCCTGGTCATTCTCATCATGTCAGACCGGAAGTCGTGGAGAGGTCATCATTACATCAGTAAGATGTCAGGTGTACACCCGAAAGAGCAGCTTGTTCTGCATCAAGGCCTGCTTCACGTGTGTGTTCTCGAGGAGGGAGACGAGTGGCACCGCAGTGGGTCTTTCTATGTCTGGTTGTAAGTCAAATTCTGTGAAGCCTTCATTACATCGGATGGCTATTTCCCCTTCGCAAAATAGAAAGGTCCACGAGCCAGTGGAGCCAGGACCTGGTACTCATCGTTCACATACGTGGTGTCCAGGGTGATGTTGCTTTGCATAATCTCCCACCTGCTCACCACCTGCGGGAGCTCCACCTCCTTCGCCGCTGTGCTCTTGAGCTTAAACTTGAGTGTTATGCTCCTAATCTCATGGTTCTGTCCCGAGAGGGTGAAGTCGATGAACTTCCCCACTGTGGATAGAGGGTTCGCATCATGGATGCTATCTCGAATGACTGTCAAGCAGTCCTTCCGAGGATCAGTGTGGTGCGAGGCCACAGGTTCAACTGCCCCATCTGGATGCTGTACATACTGCTTTATCATCCAGGTATATACAGGTTTTAAATGGCAATGTATAAAGTACTACTCCATGAGCTCGACTTTTGTCAGCAGAAGCCCTCCAAGAAGAAACCAATATAGTCCTGCACCCTTCTGCCGATTGACATGATCCGACGACTACTTCGTGATGTCAACATTATCCCCAAGCGAGCCAAGGTCCAACCTACGTCTGGTGCAGAGATACTGACTGCCATGCAGGAGACCACACCGGCCCATAGTATGAAGGATTTTTTTACTTGGATGCTCTACTGGAAGCTTGACAGTGCCCATAGTAGGGCGCTCAGGCATGGCGCTCAGGCTAACCTTCAAATCAACCAAGAGTCTCGTCATTCTTGCTCTCTAGTACAGTTCTCCACCCTTCTGCTGATTGACAGGGTCTGATGACTAATTCGTGACGTCAACATTATCCCCAAGCAAGCCAAGGTCGCACCTCCGTCTGATGCAGACTTACTGACTGCCATAGAGGAGACCACACCGGCCCGTAGTACTAAGGAATTATTGACTCAGATGATCTACCGCAAGCTTGACAGTGCCAACGGCAGGGCCCTCAGGCTACCCTTGAAATCAACCAAGAGTCCCGTCATTCCGGCTCTTCAAAAACGCCAGGGATGACCCCAAAAATCTCCTAATGGTAAGGAAGTGGGCTGGCATATTCGATATCCACTCTGATGATGAACACCAGGTGCTGGATGCTCTACAGATTACATCTGAGTGGAGATCAGTACAGCTGTGACTGAGGGCCGTGAGGCTGGACATGCCACTGGTACTCAGGAGGGGCAGGCCGTGGGCTGGACGGAGGCCATTGAGCACATCTTCAACGAAGGAGGGCGCACACGACTGGCGAGTAGTCTGAAGGCATTTATAAAGTCCCTCCTCACATCCGAGAACTCCAAGGACTACCTCATCAAAACTGTTCACAAGTCAGATGCCCGTAAATTGTGGCTGAAGTGGGTCTTCCACGAGAGGTTTCAGAAGAATCGAGTTGTGGCATCTGATCCTCAGTGGTTAGAGTTTCAGAAACACCTACCCAAACCCTCTGGGGCAGCGGAGTCTATGGACGAAGCTTCTGATCATGTTCCTCAAGCTTCTAAAGAAGTTCCTCAAGCTTCTGACGAAGTTCGTCAAGCTTCTGAAGAAGTATCTCAAGTTTCTGACGAATGTCCTGAAGTTGCTCGACCCTGAAAAAAGCATCCTGCTCCTACTACTGTCTTCCTGGCCAACACTTCCGCTTTAGCTTCCTGGCGGGATCCAGCTTGTAGCTGAAGTTGTTCTGCTTTCTCCAGAGAAGGCTTGAAGTGTGACAGCTCACCTGTCTCCTTGTTGCTGACGATGAATTGGTACCATTTAGCAGCCCTGTGTACACCTGCGATAAAGTTCCGTTTGGTCTCCTTGAGGGTCAGGCTGTCATATAGGGTCTCGAGCATGGAGCGCCCACACTTGGAGCTGAAGTACAGCAACCGAGCATTGTGGTGGATATCTGCTGAGATCTCACAGGTGTGCTTCTGAAAGAGGATAAGACAGTGATCTTGGTGTGACGGATGCATCTGGTGATGGCGCTGAGTTAGTTGACTGTCTTCTGGTTCATTGCAGGGTCATCAATGACTAGAACAAGTGGGTCAGTCAGTCGAGCTGCTAGCAGCTTCTCCATTAGCGCTTGTAGGTTCCGCGTTTTGGCTATTGGGCCCTTATACCACTGGTCATTGTCGTCGACAGCATCAGCGGTAGAGTCGGACACCAGGAGTGCATGCAGTAAGATGTTTTTTCCATGTCCGAATGATGCAATGATCAATACCACCTGCCCAGCATCGGTCGGTCAACTGTTGAATGGTACGGACATGTTCCCGGAAGATGGCCAGCACCTGTTTTGCTGTAGCCTCATCTACATCTGTGAGCTTAAAGAGAAGCATTTCCTGTATAGCTCTATTGCCTGCAGGTCCGGCATCATTCAACCACCGGCCGAGATAAATGATGTGATGGAGGTGTCGAGCATGAAATCATAACAACAGCTGAGAAGATAGCACAGAGGGCCTGTGTCAGTAGCAGTGTCCAGAAGATCGAGTATCCATATGAGGCAAGCACGTGAGTTCATGTCTATTAAGAGGTCTTAAACGGCAGGCTGAACAACCCTGACCTGTTCAATTCGGGGAGTTGGAGTTTTAAGGCAGCGCCTTTTTCACCATCGACGGTGACATCACTGACCATGATTCTACCAATCTTTACATTATTTCCATCCAGTCGGAAGGTGCTTCTGCTCTTGAATAGGTTTTGAATGAGCGCATACGCCTGTGCTTCAGTCAACAGCTTGATTGCGCCTGCATCACTCGTCTCAAGGGCACCTTTGACAATTAGCCTGTCCTGGAGTGTCATGCCTTTGTATGCAGCGGTGGCACTCTTAAGAGTGTACATTTCTGATGAGTTCTCTGAGCGGTACGGTACCATGGATCTCCCATGGCTTACCCTTCTCATCGAAGTCCATGGAGGAGATGGGGGGCAACAGTGTACTTTGAGCCGAGGCGTGCCTCACCTAAGTGGGCCAACTCCCCAAACTCCTTGCTTTCTAGATCTGTAAGTGATAGAGACATTGTTGGGGTATACATACGTCTTAAACCTAGTCATAGCCAGTGGGAACTGCGGAAATAGATGGGCACCTAGTCATATACCCAGTGGAACAAATGGGCATAGGTAGACCATGCGGTGGGCCAAGGAAATAAGTAGCAGTGCTTCGGATACTGGCCCTCTCTGCAGGGGCATGCCATGTGCGCTAACCACCATTTTTAGGCATTGGAAATCCTCAGTCCATGTGATCGACTATGCGCTACCGACTCTGGCATAGCCCGCCATGCCTCATAGGCTACTGTTGTGTGATAGAGCTGCCAGGCCTCCATTACATACATATATATATATATATATATATATATACTCGTCTTAAAGTTATACATAGGCCACGATGATCTCAGCCATAGCACCACTGATCACTGGCCCTAGAGCCATAGCTTCCATTAGAGGGATGTGTTCGCCCATGATCTTGGCGGCAGCCATATAGGAGGCGCCACCGATGGCGATCTTTGGGGTGGGATGTGTTATTCCTAGACAGTAGACAACAACCGTACTCGCCACTGTAGCGAGGACAGTGGCGCCAGCAGCAGCAATAACCTCATTACCACCCATCATCCTTACTACGGCCACATTCGCTACCAGGTTACTGGCGACATGAATGGCCAGGCTCTTCAGTAGTTGCTTTACAATCTGTACCCTTGACGTCATCGTTTAAGTGCTGAGTATACAATGTGGTCAAACGTGTAAGTTCTACCTCAATAGACCTAAGCAGATCTACCCAGTCTGCATCTGTCGGCTGATTAGATTGGTACTCGGGAATATCCATCAACACTATACATAGTGGCTTCAACCATGCACCTATGCACTAAGTTCACCCCGAATTGAAGGGCTACAAGAAGAAGTCACCAGATGAGCTTGCACGGCTCTCTAGCACTAAGGTAACAGAGGAGCTGACAGCCGTGAAGCTCTACCTAGGATTTGGTAAGGGGCAGATCTGCTTTGGCGAATACCTCATTATGGGCAATAGTATCGTTGAACAGCTCCTGTGTACTAAGGGATTCTACAAGGATCGGGAGCATCTGTCAGACGTGTTCGGAAGTGGCAAGCATCCATGGCATCCCCTAACTCTGAGTTGAATAAGGCTGTACCCTACTACAAGCTGGAAAAAGGCTTACAACCGGACCATACAATCCTTGGGAGTGTATGCTGGCAGCATGTTTGGGGGCTTTCAGGCAGGCCAAGCCAGTTCAGGCAATCTCATTTGCCACGACTCCCGCACTGGACTCGGGTCAGGATGATCTATTGCTCATAGAGCAGCATCTACTAGCGGTGGAGAAGACTGTTGACGAGCACAGCAATAGCCAGCCAGACCTGCCCCGACTCATAGGGCTAACGTGGTGGGTACCAGCACAGGTCCCTGTTTCTCACCCAGCACTATGTGCATCGGGACGATGGTAGTACTTGCTTGTGGAAACCTGGGTGTCATGGGGTCGGGACGACACGCGCAGCTGCGTTGATGTCAGTGTTAAACCCAAAGTGGGCACTCCGGGAATTCCCCTCGACTATCATGTTGGTATAACCCCTGACCAACAGGTCCTTGATATGGCGGCGGGTCTTCTGTAACGCCTGCTGGAACTTGGCAATGAGGCTTCTAGGGTCTGAAATGATGATCATATCCGTGACGAGACTGCTGAACATGGCATGCACCTCTTTGCCGCTCACTCCATCTATAGAGTGGCGCAGCTTGGTCTGGGCCATCAGAAGACAATAACATAATGCTTCTAAGGACTAGTTGATTCGAATGATCCCCGCTGGTGTAAGCCCTGAGGTTATGTGTGGGACAAAGTATTTGCAGGCATCTGGGTGGTCTTCGTCTGATGCTAGTTATGTGCATATTCTGCACCCTCGCTCTGGACTCTGAGTCTGGGTCGAATGAGATTGTCGCTGTCTTCCGACAGCCAATTTTTTGGGGCATTTGATAGGGGAAACCTGAGTAGTCGTGTCTCGATTGACCGTACATAATGCCCAGGGCCTTGTTGTCACCACCATGCCACCTATAGTCTGAGTGGGCGTTGAACTCTCGATTGAGTCTACTAGCTGCTGAGAGGCCGTAGCTGTTGAGTTGTGGGTTGAAATCATTCATATAGGGCAGGCGTGTGCCCAGTTTATGGAGGATTCGTCTCACCGTGTATCACACATGGAATTTGAGACAGCTGGCAATGAGCACATCTTCCAGGGTACCAGAATAGGAGTGCAGCAACCCCACTCCAACACCAAACCCTGCCATGGCAGCCCAGATGGCAAAGTTCAGCTGTTGGTTCCAGAATGAGAGATTCGGGCCTGTCATCCAAGTGTGAGCTTTCTTTGCATCCATCCAATTGGTGACTGTGAGGTTCGTCAGTGGTCGTGAATTGATGGAGAAGCTGATGCGGGACTGCCCATTGACTGTAATGGAGATCGGGGTTAGATCTGGAACATCATCCAGCAGACCATGTAGTCCAGCTCTCGAGTGGGTCCAGAGTGTACCCAGGAGGGCGGTTGGCTCTGGTCGATTGTCATGAGGTTCGTCGGGAAGGCCATCTATAGTAGTCATCTTAAAGCCGCTGTTCCACCCACGGATGCAACATACTATTTGGTACTGTAGAGTTCTTCGATGCAGCCCCGCCGCAGCATCTCGTTTTTTAACTCCTCATGTCCACCCGCCCACTGAAGCCTTTGAGGTATTGCTGGCACACTTTGGGTTTCTTTGTGCAGTACATGGTTTGGAGCTTCAATATATGATGGTACCTTTCATCACTGACCTGCCCATCCTCGAGAGCTTTGCTGACAGACTCGTCGATAGCCTCTAGGCTGCTCTGTGCTAGTGTTAGATACTTACCGTGCTTCTCCAGCTTCCTGGTAATCTGCTGCTGTCCAACTGCCAAGCTCCTAGGGCATGATATTGTTCAGGCTGCTTCCACATCCCAGATTTAGCCATGGTACACCTAGGTCTTAAACTCGTGCTAGCACTGCATCACCCAGGAGACCTCATTCTGCCACTTAGACATTTCCTTGGGCGACCACTTCGCCCATTCCTTTTGTACTCTCCATGTAGTAGCTCTTGTAGCAGAGAGCAATACCACGAGTGCCTTTGAACTTGAGCTTGAACAGTCCCGGAGTGTGGCCAGTCCATTTGTCCCATGCCAACCAGTACCGTTTGCAGGCCTCATACTCCATTCGCATCTCTGGGCGTGTCACCTCATCGAGGTTGGAGCATGTTATGGTGATATAGGCAGAATCGGTGTCCATCTGCAGGTACTCGAAGGTGTCATTGTCTATGCAGCGATCAAAGAAGTCATAGTAGAACTCTAGCATTCACAGCTTCGGGAGCTGGTATACAGCTATCCCCACCTAGAAGGGTCAACGAATGGTGATTTTGGACTTACGGCTCTGCAACTCGTAGGACTCACTGATCTCCTCGACGTCCTCGAAACATGCACTGCACAGATCTCTATCTACCTTGCGTTCATCCTTAGTGAAGCGTGTGTTGATATGGCATTCATAGGCCGTGATTAGCTTCCCGTAGGCGCTATTGCCAAGGAGTTTGAAGAGGTCTGTCAAGAGCGCTTTGCTTTTATCCACCTCTCCTGAGAGGCATTCACGAACCACTCAAATAGTTTTTCTGGGATATTGCCTATTGTGCGATAGAGAGCAGTGATCTCTAGACCGTGAGCGATATTCCACTTGAATGGCAGTGCATACCAGAGCCTATTCTTGCCAGAGAGTGCACTGACCAGCTTGTTGATGGTGGGGCGCTTACAACCTGTTTTCTCAAGGTACGCGAGCATCTCAGAAGGTATCACCTCTACCGGGATTTCCTGGTTGTAGAAGAGAGGAGGAACAGAATCTCCTCGAACATCATCCATAGGGCCTTGGGCACCTCAATGTCCACATCAGCGAACTCGAACCAGCGGTCTGCTAGGAGATCCTCCTTAAAGCGCTCTACGTCGCTAGTGCCAGTCTCTTTTCCACACAGCATCGCTTAGGGCATTGTAGCTAGGTACAGAGCTTTCGCATCATAACCTAGGAGATGCTGGCAGACACGCCGACCTTGACAAATTCTGGTCAGACCAGACTCATGGTATCTTGTGAATATGCTGCTCAGTTCGCCAACAACGGCAGCATTTAGCATCTGATAGGCTTTCTTCCCTGGGGCATACAGGTCAATATCTGGCATGTGCTGAGTGGTTCCACGAAGTAGATACTGTAGTGACACCCCTAGGAGGGAGACCGCATCTTTCAGAATGTATATGCCTCATTCTATGTAAAAGTTTGGCATCCACTCTAGGGCTTCGATGAATGGGCTGATGTCCAAGTTATTGTAGTATCGCAGCCAGTCGGCGAATGTCCACATCCCTGGCTCTCTGAAGGTCTGCTTACATTGCTTCCACTCTGTCAGCATCATGAGGTGGTCACCCGTAAGTTTTTACCACCATGCTGGGTAGATAGGGAGCCCTGGATAGTCGAGCTTCCCGGGTGTATCGAACCATTTATATGGGAACCAGCTCTTCTGCTGTGTATAGGCATAGGCTTTGGCCACGCCTCGTAGGAAACCCAAAGATCGAGGTAGTTCAGCACAACTGGAAACTGCAACTCGGGTGTGATGAGGAACATTGTCAGACTTGCTTTCTTGGCGACTTTTACTGTGCCTGCACTGTCGGCGATTACGTTCAGGTCGTACTGGCCAGAGTTGAACCCTAGAACAGGCACTTGGTCACACCACTCGTTGATTAGTCAATGCTGGTGTTTCGGTAACTTGTCCCAGTCTGCAGTCAGATACTGTGCCCGGGCACGTCCGGATTCGGAATTCTCATCATTGGATCTCATTCATGAACTCTGCGATTAGCACTTTGGGGTCAGCATTGCAGAGGTGAGTGGGCTCACAAGCGCTGCCATCTAAGGAGCAGCCAACTTATGCTGACACAGGTATGTGGGCACTTTCGATTGTGAGCATGTCCGTAGGGTGCGTCTTGATCCCATCTAGACGGACGTCAAAGTCATAGACGATGAAGCGTGGATATGGTACCATCTGCACCTGTGCTGGGACTTTTGGACAACGCTTTATGGTACACTCCCACTGTAACACAAGTGTGCATTCAGATGCACTCAGTTTCTCGTCTCTCACGACTGTCTTGCATACCTTTGTTCGGCATCCTCACCTCGCTGGTGTTGTGCACATCCAAGCCAGTGACAGCCATGGAACTGGTTTACTGTGTTGGATTTCAGATCATAACCATCTACGGGAGCACCCTCGATCCAATGCTCGCCACTGTGACCACACTCAGACTTGCTTTCTTGGCGACTTTTACTGTGCCTGCACTGTCAGTGAGCTCATCCACGAAGTACTTCTTGATTAGGTTCATGTCGTACTGGCCAGAGAGGAACCATAGAACAAGCACTTTGTCACACCACTCGTTGATTAGTCAATGCTGGTGTTTCGGTAACTTGTCCCAAGTATGTAGTCAGATACTGTTCCCGGGCATGTCTGGATTAGGAATTCTCATCATTGGATCTCATTCATGAACTCTGCGATTAGCACTTTGGGGTCAGCATTGCAGAGGTGAGTGGGCTCACAAGCGCTGCCAACTAAGGAGCAGTCAACTGATGCTGACACAGGTATGCGGGCACTTTCGATTGTGAGAGTGTCCGTAGGGTGGGTCTTGATCCCATCTAGATGGACTTCAAAGTCCTAGACGATGAAATGTGGGTATGGTACCATCTGCACCTGTGCGGGGACTTTTGGACAACGTTTTATGGCACACTCCCACTGTACCACAAGTGTGCATCCAGATGCTCTCAGTTTCTCATCTCTCACGACTGTCTTGCATACCTTTGTTTAGCATCCTCCCCTCGCTGGTGTTGTGCACATCCATGCCAGTGACAGCCATGGAACTGGTATACTGTGTTGGCTGTCGGATCCTAACCATCTACGGGAGCACCCTCGATCCAACGCTCGCCACCGTGCCCACACTCTGCATGGTGTATGTAGGTTCCTCAGTTTCTCATCTCATACTCGATCCAATGAGTAGCCATTGAACTAGCCAGTTGGTGTGGATAGAAGGCCTTCACGTCTGCTGAATGTGGTGCGACTACTTTCTCACCAGGGCACTCCACGGACTTTTTCCGCCTGTACAGCGGTCAGCATGGCGCTAGAGATCACATGCTTTTGTGAACTTCTGTTGACAGTGCCCACAGATGAAAGTCTAGGCTAGCTCGGAGATGTCCTTAATGAAGAATACATGATGGTCATGATGTTCGGATAGTAAGCTGGTTGCCTGGGCAGGTGCCAGCTACCACGTTTGTTAGGTTCGTAAGCGTGAATCCCTGTCTTCGCGAAGAACTCGACCATGTCCAGCAAATCCAGGGACGTCTTTGGTACATCGGTCACGGTCACAGATGGGCCATAGAACTGTTTGGTGAGCTCTCGTGCAGGAGCCGTGCTTATATCAGACCTCGCCCCCTGATGTACTGCTAGACATCTCCAGAGGCACATGTTGTCCTTGTAGGTATCGTGGGCCACCATACTCTTCTTCTGTCGTAGCCAGTTCAGGTTGGGGCCTGTCCCTGGCGGAGGCTGGCGGTCAATGACAACCATGACTTCAACGTTGATTGATCGGGCGAAAATGCCCACTTGGTGTTGGGTTGCTCGATATTGTCTGGGTCGAGGCGGGCGTGCTCTCTGGCCGACACCTAGGTCTGGGCCACTCCTAGTGTATTCGTCTGTGGACTCCCTGGTGCATTCTTGTGGAAGAGCATCACCCTACCGGTGTAGTTCGGATTGACCGGTCGGGTACCGGCCATGCCAGCTAAGCTGGGTATGCGCCACCCATCCTGGATTCGTTCTTTGAACACGCCCCCTGGGTAGAGCCATAAGCGTATATGGGCCTATGAGAGAGATCACATTGCGAAAACGACTAAGTTCGTTAAAGCACATAATGCACATGCGTGCGCTTAGATGCTATTATTTGATGGAGCACGTGATTTACGACCAAGATAGGATGACGTTTTTAGTGTACCGAGATGGTACCCTGTAATCCTTTTTGATTACTTATTCCAGTTAAATCTGGCATTAATCAAGACCAGAATTTGACACGCTTTTTAAATCTGTAAACCATTTCAAAATCGGTTAAGAAATGGAAAACCCTTCTTGATTATCTTCAAAATATTGCCGTGACGTCATGACCACGTGGGCACAGAACTTCTAGAATGTTCTAGAACATTCGACTGCACTATTATTAGCTACGCACTGATTGGCTGTTGCTCGAACGATGATTGGTTGGAGCCTGCGCCTATGACGTCACGAGGAGTATAAAAGGAGACACGATCCAGAGATCGAGAGCATCCTCGGCCAGGGGCCGAACAGGTTGGACCTGTACTAGTTACTATTGAGTGACAGCTATTACACATATAACTTCGGTTTCTGATGGGTTCTCTCCCGTAGGTAGCAGTGCCAACCCATCACACTAAAAACAATTTTGTAACTCCATACTTGCAATTTGGAACTTTCTAACTATCGTTCACCAATATCAATATCTACTTCGGAACACGAACTTGCGGTGAGGTCTTTACGGCCTGAATATGTGATTCTACAGATGTAGAGGCAGGATGTTCTTTGATGGATGACTCGCCGGATCTGCCAGCCATGCCTAAAAGTGGTATTTCAACTGTCACCACACTAATGTCGTGTAGGTTTTCCTAACTTTCGACCGCAGCAAGTAAACTCTGCCCGGTGCATCTTCAGAGCTGGCTGACGTACCCAGCACCGTTATGCTTTGTTTTGTATCTTCATTTGCATCTGACAAGCCCCGCTTGTGATCGGGTTGTTGTCAACTTCCATCCATGCCATTGGTGTACGGGAACTTTCTTCACAGCAGTACTACTATCGTATCTTTTGCTGACTGCTCGTTAGACATCCTATTAGGCTTACAGTGCTGAGTGATGTACTTTCTCCATGAGCGTTTTGCAGGAATCCTGTTTGCGGAAACCAACTTGCGGGAAACAACCTGTGGGAAATTTCCAGCTTCCGGAGAATGCATCAACACACGTCAACTATGGAATGACGTATCAATTTCAGTAACACAGTAGCCTAACTTAAGAATGACTACCGAGTATTCAATTAACCATACTTCACATTCTAATTATGTCGCTATATATACTTCTCTAATTATATTGTATCCATAAGAACGGTCCTGATGACTAAAAGGTACCGTAACTGTCTTAGGACGCTAGTTATTATTTCTGTATTTGTTTATAGTTATTCTCATTTTCTGTAACGTGTTTTACTAACCGCACCGTAGTAGGTTCATTAATCTGTGCCAAAATATATAATTCTGATCATATTACACTGTATTGATTGTTCTGGTTAGTTTATATATGTATATGGCCAGTAGCCATCAGTTCATGTTTTGTTTATTCATAGAAAATATAGGACTGCAGTGCACGTAGGAAACACTATACAGCAACACTTATTTATGCATCACTTTCTCCCGCCACCAACAATTTTTCACTGAGGTCGCTGTCGGTGCTATAATGCTGTTTAGCCCGGCATGCTACAGTCTAAACCGTTTCTATTCAGCTCGATAGGATAGGTTTAATATGATTAGAGACACTTTCTTCGTTAAGAAATCGATAGTATACTCTTCTCTTCCGGCAGTGCGATAATCTAACCCCATACTCCGGTAAGACTCATAAATCCAAGATTTTGTCTCTCCTCATGCTCCACTCAGCCTTGTGGCTTCTTAAATGTTTGGATATCCCTATCCGCACCATGGGCTGATCCGACTCTGGGAAACCATTGGGGTTTCTGAGCGGTGATGGCCAGGGTGTGGTATCACATACATTCCCTCTGTATCTTCAGATACTTAGTAGTTAGCACTTTTGCCAATGTAGGAAAGCACTGCGAAAACATATCTTAATTATTATTTTATTTGCTGAACAATCCTCCTGCACCGCAGTGCAAAACTGGGCAACTTGTATAAAAACCCAACGACAGGTTAAACGGTTAGTTCCATAGGACCCGGTGACGGGAGAGATGCGTATCCCCACCAAATTTCATAAGAATGTCTGGGTATGATATTTAGATCTGCCACGCCCTTATGGGAAGGACATGTACGGTGGGTACTCGTCTCTCTTACCCCCACCATAACGATAGGACAATTGCCTAATAATGCTTTCGTGAAAAGTAACCTATGTCCTGCAACGTTTTAGGTGGCTACGGAGTGGGATGTCCGGATTCTTATCCCGTTCGGAGATCTTACTAAGTAACATGTCTGAGTGCTGTCTTCAGTATTGATGTCTTAGGGCATCTGTTCTCAATGACAGCCGTGTCTAATAGCTAGGTAGATACCAGCCATTTGCGGCCTAACATAGTTCTTGTTCCGAAAAACTAAAAGCTAAGTAAGCGAAGCAGAAGGCCCGCATAAATAAAGCGGCAACTACTAATTCAGCATACTAAGAAATACATAAGACGGTGACAAGGGAATCCGTCAGGAATCGCTCATCCCGTCTCCACATAAAACAGCCCATAACCCTATAGTCATAATCTCACTAGGTATGGTCTTTTCTTCCTCAAGCATTTTTGGTTGAAATATTAGAGTGGGCCCATTTTTGCCTACTACTCTTCTCCCGCTTTAAGGAGTGGCGACACCTTCCCGAGACAGAGGCTCGCGTGAGGCGCTTGCCTCTCGCAAGGATTCAGCAACGATGGTCCACGCGAGGATAATACTCCTCACCCAAACTAGCACTAGGAGTAGTGCCCGCGTGGGGCACATAACTTTTCGTCCGAGATAATCTTCTTCCTTTTAGCTTAGAGGTATAATAACTTATATTAAGGTAATTAGTTACGTCTCGTGTACGGGAGCCTCCCTTGTGCGGATACCTCTGCGGACCTACGAGTCTGTGTGGTACCTCCGGGAGCCCCATGTTTAAAAGTTCATCTACCTGTCTCTATGTCTCGTATTTTCGTATGCTCTTATTTTAGTTTTATCTAGCATATTTATAATTGTTTAGATAAAATCATTGTATAGACTTATATTTTCAGGTCACCAAATCAAATCTTGTAAGTTCATAGATCACGAACTTGCTATGGACAGGAAAACCAGTGACACAAATTCTTGGGATGAGACAGTTGTATTTAATGTTTGCACAAGATCCGTCACACCGAGACCGGATGCTAACCAGCGTCATCATTCGTCGTGCACTTGTGGCGCAGCGAGTCGACATGATACACCAGAATGGCCCGACACTACCCTGCGAGCTATACCATCCTTGATGTGGCAAATTCGATAGGTATGGGAATACCGAAGGAAGAAGGTGTTCTGGACGGTCTGGATCTTCTTCATGATCCTACCCATAATGTCTCCTAGTCCTCCAAAGAATGACTAGCATACTGTCGGCTGCTCTCCTCTGTCTCCCTCTTACCCGGGCCCTGATCGAGAATATGCTGACCTTCTCGCCTCATACTCCGGGCTAACGGGTCAAATCTAGGTTCCCTCCACAGCCGTCTTCTGATTCTCTGTGGAAAAGGTAGGCATTCTTGTGGATAGTTTCCCATCCGAGTTGCTACAGCTTTCGCTCATAAGGTGGTAGTCGTCTCCTCATCCAACTGATGTTGCTCACGCGGCTGCTATGCTTTCTTTTAAGGGTTCTCCGAATCATCTCTGGTGAGCGCCAGAAACCTCCCCATCTGTTGTGCTCCTCCTCGACACGGGCCTGTCCAATCATCTGGAGCAGGCCGGCTTTGCGGGACTTAGAATAGGCTATAAGGCCGAATTGCTCTGTACTCACTCGAAGCTGTGTTACAGTAACCATGATGGAGGCTTAGAGCAACTGAGGAGTGTGTGTCTAAATTGGTGTTTGGAGCATGTAGAATATGTATGTTCGAGGAGCGGATGTGTTGCTTAAATCCATATGCCTCAGGAGGCAGATCACGGAGCAGTTGCATTGCTCTCGGGCGGGAGGGTGATGGTATCATTTTACTACCGACCCTTTTAGAGAATCTACAGTATGGTTGGTGACTGAGCCGGCAGCCGACTCAGCTACCACTGGGGAGCACGGCCTATGTCTCAAATTCCCCTGCCTCAGGATTTGAGAGGGCGGTGGGAGCCGCGGATCGCCGATTGGCTGCCTGTGGAGGGTGGTGGTATCATTCTGACGCCAACCCTACTACTGAGATTTTGTAGAGTGTATTGCACGTCATGTAATGGATAGTCTGTAGAGTATATTGTACGTCATGTAATGGAGAGGCTGTAGAGTGTATTGTACGCCATGTAACGGATAGACTGTAGAGTGTATTGTACGCCATGTAAGAGAGAGTCGGTAGAATGTATTGTCCGTCATGTACTGAAGTGTATTGAACGTCATGTAATGGAGAGTCTGTAGAGTGTATTGTACATCATGTAAGAGATAGTCTGTTGAGTGTATTGTACGCCATGTAATGGATAGTCTGTAGCGTGTATTTTACGTCATGTAAGAGATAGTCTGTAGAGTGTAGTGTACGCCATGTACGAGATAGTCTGTAGAGTGTATTGTACGTCATGTAATGGATAGTCTGTAGAGTGTTTTGTATGTCATGTAATGGATAGTCTGTAGAGTGTAGCGTGCGTCATGTAATAGATAGTCTGTAGAGGGTATTATGCGTCATGTAATGGAGTCCGTTGAGTGTTTTGTATGGCAGGTAATGGATAGGCTGTAGAGAGTATTGTATGCCAAGTAATGGAGAGCCTGTAGAGTATATTGTACGTCATGGAAAGAAGAGACTGTAGAGTGCATTGTACGTCATGTAATGGATAGTATGTAGCGTGTATTGTACGTCATGTAATGGATAGTATGTAGCGTGTATTGTACGTCATGCAATGGAGAGTATGTAGAGTGTATTGTACGTCATGTAATGGATAGTATGTAGAGTGTATTGTACGTCATGTAATGGATAGTATGTAGCGTGTATTGTACGTCATGTAATGGAGAGTCTGTAGAGTGTGTTGTATGTCATGTAATGGATAGTCCGTAGAATGCATTGGACCGCATGTAGTGGATATCCTTTTGAGAATACTGTACGCCATGTAATTTCTGTATGGCATTGGTGTGTGCTACACAGTACGCAGATAGTAATGTACGTCATCTAATGCATAGCCTGTATAGAATACGGTACATCATGTGATGTTTGTTATTCGTGCGCAAACCATAGTCTGTAGAGAGCACTCTTCAGTATGTTTGTTATTGGTGAAAGAAACATACTTTGTGGGCAGTAATGTGTGTTACGTTGATCGTCCTATTGAGTCGAACCTATATTTATTACCTAACGCGTTTACCAGTGATTTACCAGTGATTGCAGTCAAATATTTCAGTGTAGAAGAAGTGGCTGCAATTTTTCGGAGTTAGACGACCTTGGGTCTATATAAAACCCCGTGACTTGAAGAATGAGTCTAGGTTGTTTTTTAATGTGTTTAATGTTGGAGCGTTAATTGCTTCTGTTGGTAGAGAATTCCATACATTAACAACTCTATTTGTTTGTTTGGCTACGGCCGTGTTCTCACTGGCGAGTTAATCCGGAATAACGCCATGCCTCAGTATTGTGCTACGCCGGTTAAGTCTCCAGTGAGAACACGGCCTAATAGACAGTGGCCTAGAAATTGCATTCCGCTTACTAAGTTTTCTCCATTATAGCGCTTGGCAAGAATGTTCTATTGAAGATCGGGTTAACGTTGGCGCGCCGACACCTCAACGATCGCTCCGTAGACGAATGTACGCCATAATGCACATGTTCAGATAAAAAAAATCATTATTATTATTATTATTATTATTATTATTATTATTATTATTATTATTATTATTATTATTATTATTATTATTATTATTGATTTTCCAGCGACCCGTCGGTACCCGGTAAACGCGGCTATTCGAATTACGGGGCTGACCCAGAAACGGGATATCGAAATGGAGTGTACCCTCGCTGAGTGTCAATGATCTCCAGTGCTAGTATTGTGTATTATAAAATCCAAGACAATAGGAATACCTTAGCAGACATTGTGACCAACTAACTGATGCTGAATAGCTCTGTTTATATAACTTATTACCTCCCATTGTAGATTATGTCCCTTTTCGATAAAACATCTTCCTGGCAGGAAATACGTAATTATTCATGACTATTGCCGTGTGCTCCATATATCCGCATATGCAATGCAAGTTCTCGCGAGACAATATGAGACAATGCCAGACTGACGATGCTGTTGCCATTTGTGTCGAATGGACCTTTCCATTTTTTGCTATGACCCACCCATCTCTAGCTAAGCTCCGCCCACACCTCGGTCGTGATGGGATCGCTCGATCTCTGAACTCACTGAGTATCAATTTCCAGAAAACTATACAGGTAAGCTTTTGAATATTTTGAAACTAATTTGACTTGTTGGTGTTGCTGCTTATGGCAGCAACAGCACCCAGTCAAATTAGTTTCAAAATATTCAACAACATGTTTATTAGATAGTAGAGACATACAATATGTACAACGTGTCGGACTATTAAGAGTTAAAGACGGGCTATATAGAATCATCTATGACGTAATGACTATGACGTCATCCTGCTCGCCGTTTAGCTGATTATGACGTCATGTGACGTCATTACTCCGGAAAGGTCCATTCTTTAGGTTGTTCCGATAACACGGTCATTGGGCACGCCAAGTTTCAAATGATGGCATTGTATTAAAATTAGCAATTAATAATAACCTATATGTCACTGCTTCAAACTGGCATGTCTCGTCGGTTCCGGCGACAAATCACGTGCGCTATGCGTGTGGTCGAATCCATGTCTGTTGATTCACATATGATGTGCTAGTGGATTAATCCAATCTGCAACTCAAGTATATATCTTCATCGAAATATGTAATGAGTGACGTGCATAAGTAGGTCATGGCCTTTTAGATGCCCGTCATGGATGCACATTGTATGTCTTTACTACTTAATAATAACAACCATTCTGTTGAATATTTTGAAACTAATTTCAATATGCGCTGCTGCCACGATAGGCAGGAACAGTACCCAATCAAATTAGATTCAGAATATCCGACAGCTCACCTGTATACATACTGTGATGAAATTTGAATTTTAGGAATGCGGTATTCAAAGTATATAAATCGAGCCAACACGCGCAAAGGGTGGGCGGAAGCCCCCGGAGCTTAGCGAGAGATGGGCTGGGCGTAGCTAAAAGGTAAACTGGCGTTTAAAGCTGAATGCATTTTTGTCGGTAGTCGCGGATGTACGTACAGAAATTTTATGTAAAAATGTCAACGATTTACAATTCTTTGATCCGACAAATGTAATTAGACCATGTTATGGTATGCCTATCTGACAATTGACGAGAAAGTACTTAAAATAATTGCCATTTGCTGCACGCTATGGTTAGTCGTCTGATAATATATTTTAAAGACGAATTGGTTGATTGCGGATAGAATAGAATGATACCAAGTTCTATTGAGTTAAATTGTATACATGGTATTAGTAGGATCCGATCTGTCACTCGAGTATATGACGTAATAATCAATTGTGTTACTAAGTCGATGACGTCACAATCATAATGACGTATATATCCGTCAAGTAAATCTAAAAGCCCGTCATGAAGTGTACGAATCTTATGTATTCGATGAATTTGCATTTTAATAAACATTCCGTTGAATATTTTGAAACTAATGTAACTGGGAGCTGCCGCGGTCTTACAGCCACTATTGAAATTAGTTATCAACATACTCAACAGCTTTACCTTTATAATTATCTTGAAATTGGGATGATGCGAATTTCAGGATTGCGCGGATTAATGTCTATTCCGTTACAGAACACGGTGGATAGTGCATAGCTAGAAATTGATCCCTGTGTTATCACAGACTGGGCCAACCATATGAATGCGTTAACCCTTTAATAGCTGGTGGATAATGAGTGATTCAAAATAAAAGTATTTATTTAATGAATATCGATTTTCAGGCCAAGAGAAGGCCGTTTTTGACAATGTACCACTGGAATGACTGGCTCGATAATCGAGCCAGTCGTTCCAGTGGTAAATTTTGAAAAATAGTCTTCTCTTAGCCTGCGAATGGGCACCTTCCTCAATGCCACTGTAGAGGTCGGATTTGGCCGTCCTCGGCATGAAAAGGTTAATCGTGCAGAGATATATAACGAAACATGTTTGATTGTTTTCTATTGACCTGTAAATAGAATATACATAACATTTACAAACAAACTCAGAACGAGTCTACGTCCTTACACGGGTACGGGGACTTTCATACACATTCGTGTCTCGAGAGATTTCTGTCGAAACGAGATCGGGAAAAAATATCAGGTGGCTAATAAGTGCACATGTACGTAACTTATTACCGGCAAATCATACGGTGATAAAAGGCATTGAATCTTTAACCATAGCATGCCGAAGCCGGCCCAAACCGGTCTCCGCAGTGGTCTTGAGGAATGCCCAGTTGCATGGCAAGAGAAGCGTATTTTTAAAACTTTACCACTGAAATGACTGGCTGGGTAACCTAGCCAGCCATTACAGTGGTAAATTTTCAAAAATACTCTTCTCTTGGCCTACAAATAAACATTCAATAGGGAAGTATTTTGATTTTCTTGACCAAATTTAGACATTAAAGGGTTAAAGGGCACTAGAATGGATGAATCCAGCTTTCGCTATGCCCCGCCCATTCCTAGCTAAGCTCCGCCTACGCCTTGCCTGTGTTGGGATCGATCCCAGAAAACTATACAGGTGAGCTGTTGGATATATTAAATTAGTTTCAAAATAATCAACAGAATGTTTATTAAATAGTAAAGACGTGCGATTCGTATAATTTGACGGACTATAAAGTGTTTATGCCGGACTTATTTACGTCGTTCGCGACGTAATTTATTATTACGTCAAACTACATGTGACGTAAGGGATTATGACGTAATACGATTGATTGGTAGATTGGATTCATCCATTACGCTGCGTATAGACAACATTTGTGTCCTTGATGCTAATCAACTGTAACATCTGGACATCTCCAAAGGCACCTCTAGGCAAACTTGATGCCTGCCACTGCAAACACCTCCGGGCCATCACTGGACACCGATGGCCACCCAGCATAATGTTCAACGATACACTATGCAAGATGTGTAATACATCGCCGCTGTCCGCAAAAGTAGTCCAGCAAATGTGGCCCATGTATGGCCATATGCTAAGGATGCCAGAAGACAGACCAGCACAGAGAGCCTTGGAATCCTCCCTACTGAGAGCTAGTAAATATAAAGCCACGAGATGACCTCATTTCATATTATATGTTACGCGTGCTGCGAAGTGACCTGAGGAAAACAGGAGTCGCTATCCTCAGATCAAGAATGGACCTGAGAAAGCTAAGGATGTCTGCTCCTGACAAAATATAGTTGTTAAAAGCGAAGAGGGGCTGATTGCAGCGGTAAGGCAAGCGCGGATGCAGGCACCTACATAGGTACACAAATGCGGCGGCTTTAAAATGAAACGTTAAATGTTCGTATTGTAGGCCTACTTGTTATTGAGGAATCACCTTATAGCCCCGCTCAATACTAGTGAGGTCGTCATCAATAGAGTTCGTTATCAAGATATTTCTACTACTGCAGCCGCAGAATACAGTAATCATACAGAATTGCACTATTCCTGCCATAGTATCCTGTTTAACCATATACGAAATGATATAAAACGCATAGTCCTCTGTATGAGGGATAGTTAACAGAAGAATGGATCCTTATAATTCCTCTCAGAATTCAACATAGATTCATGCAGTAAAACTATGCAATGTGGAACATCGGGTAGGTGATGAATCCAGTTTTAGCTATGCCCCGCTCATCATTAGCTAAGCTCCACCCTCGCTTTGTCCGTGCTGGGATTAATCAACCCCTACACTCTCTGAATTACAATTTCCTGACAGCTATACAAGTAAGTTGTTGACTATTTTGAAACTAATTTAACTGTGTGCTGTTGCTGCCTATTCATCAGCATGATTATTAAATAATAAAGACGCATATTTCAAGCAACTCGACGGACTATTAAGCGTTTATGACGGACTAAATCGCGTCATTCATGCTGTTATTGATTATGATAGATGGAACGTAATCACGGCCTGCCTGCATCAATCTCATCCACGCATTGCTTTTAGAGATATCATCATTGACATCATATCAACACATTCTTGTCAGCATTTCCACACCCTTTCCAAAACACGAGTTCCGGCGATTTGGTGACGGAGGAAGATGGCCACACACGTCAGACGTGTATTCTTTGCACGGAGTCACGTCTGATTAGATGGCCGACGTGGTTGACTTACCTGCTTTCTGTTGTACAAACCCTAGTATTTTGGCATTGTTCTAGTAACCACCCGGATGATCAGGAAATGCCACCCCGGGTAATCTGGTAAACTCTATCCGGGTAATCAGGTAAACGCTACCCGGGTAATGTGGTAAACTCTACCCGGGTAATCTGGTAAACTCGTCCATAAATGCACATACTTGTATAACCATTTAAAATTTAATACATTCAACGAGGAACACCCCAGTATCCTAATCTAGTGACCATTTTTTCAATCAATTTTATTCTTGACGTTTCTTAACCTTTTCATGACGAGGCTGGTCAAAACCGATCTCTTGAGGAAGGCCCATTTGCAGGCCAAGAGAAGCTTATTTTTAAATTGTTACCACTAGAATGACTGCCTCTATAACCGAGCCAATCATTCCAGTGGTATATTTTCAAAAATAGTCTTCTCTTAGCCTGCGAATGAACATTCCCCTGCAAACAATGTTATGTTGGCCCAACTTCGGGCTAACGTATGTTTATTCGTTGGCCCAACGTAGTTTTTCTCGTTGAGATTACGTTGGTCCAACGTATCATGTATTTTTTTCACGTAAAATCTACGTTGGCTCAACGTAACTAACTTACCATCAATCAGCCAACGTAAATACAACGTTGGCCCAACATAACACATTTTCTAATAATCAACCAGCCGTAAGGCCAACGTTGGGCCAATGAAACCACACTTTGGGCCAACGTAAGGCCAACGAGCAAAGCTATGTTGGGCCAACAAATAAAACTGACGTTGGGCCAACGAAACAATGTTTGCTGGGTCAATAAGTACCTATTTTAATTTTCTGATCAAATTTATTCATTAAATTGTTAAAGAGGTAACGGCTTTTAGCCAAATATGTTGCAAAATATTTAGCAGGATATTTCATTCATCATTTTTCTAGAGTATCCATCATCATCTGACGTCATATGACGTCATGCTCAGTTAAGCGGCGTCTAGGATGGCGTCATAATCATTACGTTTTAAATGATCCTATATAGCCCGTCTTTAACTCTTTTAAAAAGTCCGACACGTTGTACGAATTGTATGTCTCTACTATTTGATAAACATGCTGGTGATTATTTTGAAACTAATTTAACTGGGCGCTGCTGCTGCCATAGGCAGCAACAACACCCAGTCAAATTAGTTTCAAAATGTTCAACAGATTACATGTACAAATTGGTAGTCAGGGAGTTTAGAGATCGATCGATCCCAGCACGAACGAGGTGTGTGTGGGGTTTTGCTGGCGATGAGCCGAGTATACCTAAAAATAGAAAGGTATATTGTTATATGCGGTTGAAATAGTTAGTTAGTGCTATTCATTGTAACCTTTAGGTTAATTTATTTCAGAATTTGTCCCTGTTTTCGTATGTATACATACGTGGGAATGGGGCTGGTAGGCTGTGGGTGTGAGTTGGGTGTGTGTTGCTGACCGTTATGCGGTGTAGCCTTTAACATATGTAGTGTAAAATGATCACACGAGTAGCCACCTGCTTCAGTAGGCGACTTCAATAAACTTGTACTTCAATAGGCTTGTGCTTCAATAAACTTGTAAATTTGATTGATTCTAAGTAGAAAATTTATAAATATCTATATTTATATTAAAGTTGCAGTAGTGGTAAACTTGGTCGGGGTTTGGGTTTCATAAAATTACTTCTCAGATAGATTGTATAATTTCATATTTCTCGTATGAAAACACCGGGATCTCCTCATCATTATCCAGATTTTCCGTAAGTCTGGATGGCCAAGACTCTGAATTATCCATGCATGTGTTAATAATATTTTACATCGGCTGTACATTTCCTTTTTTTAAATGTTTGTTACAATAAAACCATTATTGATTATTTAAAGCACAATTTGCATGCCTTATTTGATTAATATGAGTCTAATTCGATAATCCGATGTGTGAGAGCCACAGTTTGGCGATACCAAGGTAAGGCCTATAGATAAATTCTCTATCACAATTCTCTCTATGCAGGAGGAGTAATGCCTTGTTTCTTTGACCTTGCACGTACACCTTTTCATCTTCACAGACACCACCCAGCTACCCCCCCCCCCCCTCTACCCCCGCCCCCCACCCCCTCTCCTCAGATAGATTGTTCAGTGATTATAGTTGTCTCGTCGCCGTTAATGGTGATTGTCGGAGATTAACGTTTCAGTAATGTAATCTCGACTGCGCAACATCATAACTATTTCACACAAAACGGATTCGTCCAACACTAGTGTTAGGTAGAGTCTATTTATGGATTATGCCGAGTTAGAGAATAGACGTATCTGACGAACAACCTCACGTTAAAGAACACGTCACAATGGTATGGCGATACAATAGCTTCCACCATCTTGATTGTCTATATATGTACGAGTTTCTGGTAGTTAAATTACGGTAGATTTCGTTAAGGCACCGAATATGTCAATGGTGGTCGAAGAGTTTAACGTGTCTAAACGTAGCTCTCACCTCACCGCTACCTGGAGGTGTAAAGTATCATCCTATGTTGACGCAGTGGTGCTTAGTGTTGTGAGAAACATCTAACTGAGGTTCTAGTTCATAAACGTAAACTAGTTTCTCTATTCTATTGCTATTTCTAGCTTTACATACAGGTTCTTTGAATACAGGCATCATCTCGGTAAACTTCCTAAATATATTATTGTGCAAAAACAATGCACGCCTGGTAGGATAGATGCTAGCAACACTAGATTCCCGTATGCCAACTACAGGTTCCTCATTGCGTTTCATAACTCGTAAGTACAAATTGTCAACGAGATCTACATGCACCTCGCAGTCTAAAAGTATGCCAAATTCATTGTGGCTTTTATAGAAACTTAATCTCTGAAAAAGCGTTGCAAATTGACGCTCTTCCCAAACTGTTATGCCCTTATTACCCAGGCTGGTGTGTAGGGTGGGAGCTACTTGTCAGAACACGCCAGAATACATTGAACCAAAGCTAGGGCGACGAGATAAGTTGCAGTGCTGATGGGCTATAGACGTCACGTGACTTGACCAGGCCAAGAACTTAGTCCATGTCTTTTTCACGGGCCCATAAGTTGACCTAAGCTAGAGCAGCGATATGACCTCACTGACCCAGTGTGACTGTATGGATGCACCTTAGACTACGCCACCAGACCTTAGGCCATGCCGCTTTGCCCCATGGGTCATTAGGCCTGACATTGGTCGTAGCTGCCATCACATAACCAGATCAGAGCGACGAGATGGGCGCGCACTCAGGCACGCCCATTTTCACGGGTCATTAGACTTACAGCGTGACAGCTGGCGTCCCATAAGTTGACCTACCCTTGGGCGACAAGATAAGCGGCCATACTGATTGGCCTACAGCCGTCGTGTGACTTGGCCACGCCCGCTAGCGCCTTCGCACATGCCTCATTATTCATGTCAATCTTTGGCACGTGCCTACATCACTGAAAATAGTACAGACATAGGCGGCTGTTCGCTGATTGGTCGAGAGTGTGATGACCTCATTTCAGGGGCGTATTTACAGTCTGCGAGGCGCTGGGTTAAATGAGGGCCCTCCCAGAAAAAACACAAATCTAATTGCCTCCAGAAGGCATCGCCTGCACATTTGGAGGTAAATATTGGCATTCGGTTGGCTGTAAATTCATTCATTTTTATCGCTTTTTAATGAAATTTGAAGTATATATATATATATCCCAATAAACAATATCTGAGTTGCACGACTTGATCAAACACCACCATTACTCAAGTCATCTCGATAATCATGCACATATTTTAATTATCATAAGAAATAGTAAAAGTCATACATTGTCAGTATCGATGGTGCAAATCATACACAACAAGGTTATTTCTGATCTGCATGATTGATGCTGACAAAGTGTGATAAATGTGGTGTGTCACATATTTAGAAATTACCCTTTGGGAACCTTTCACATGGAACATCCTTAAGCAAGTAATCCAAGTAAATTTTTCGCAATGTTTCATGTTCCACATTCAAAAGTGTTAGAGTACAATCGGTTCTGTCCCAGCCTATTCCTAATATATAGTATTTGATTAGTCTTAATTTTGAAAAGGATCGCTCTCCAGTGCAGATTGTACCGAGCAAGCATGCATAGATACAGACACAGAGATATCTTTAGATTAAAAAGGTTTCAACAAGGCCATTAGGATAAATGATGAGAAAAATCTTAATTTCATCACTATACTCGGCTACTTTTAATTCAGCTTGTGTAATTGGTGGTTATGTGAATTACACAACGTCTGACTCAGCTCTCTTCTCCAGGCCATGTGGATAGTATTTGACAACGTTAGCTGCCTCTCGTTGAGCTCATCTGTTGGTAAACTGTGCATGTTTGATAGAAATACAAAGCTTAGACTACTTGAGGGAATACATATGATTGAAAGCCTTGATTCAATTTATCACAACGTGTATCAATGATGGGAAGGTAGGCACTCACTCTAACCTTATCTCTAGGTGATAGTTGAATATCCTTTGCCGTGTCGAGCTCATCATGGTGTTGTTTCTTCTTATGCTTATCATCCTTATTGATAATGTGGCCGCACTTTTCAACACCTCTCTGCTCAAATTTATCTAAGCACAGACATGAGTCTTCAACTAGCTTCCAAAGAGACTCAAGTAACTGTACAGCTGTGTTAAAGGATAACTAACCTAATTTCCGTATATCTATACAGATGATCTAATAGGTCATTCATAAATCTTGCATGGAATTTTAAGTTTTTTATCATCCCGTCAAAGAACGATATTCAGGCTTTAGCAGTTAAGTGTTGGCATATTGCTGCAGCTTATGGTGGGTGTCATGATTTACGTTTCAACAAATCAGAAAAAAACGTATCTGCCGTGGTATATAGAGGTGCCATCTATAGCTTGACAATGTAGGATAAAAGCAACCATACAGCCAAGCTGTTGACTATTGCGAAACTAATTTGACTGAAAGTTGTTGCTGCATTAGGCAGCAAAGACTTCCAGTCAAATTAATTTCAAAATATTCAACAAGATGATTATTACATAAGAAATAATATAATGCATTGGCACTTAGATCACATCACCCCACTATCTCTAGAGGAGACAACATGGCGGAGGACACTGTTCAACATGTACTCTATGTTACAAAGCAGATAACTGTGATACAGATAAGAGAATGTGGCAGAATATGAATGATATGGAATCTATAAACCAGAAACCCTCGATGCAATACAATATTTTGAGATAAGATCAACATGCCTTTAAGGGACAGACCATCCTTTTGCAGCAGGTTTGTTTTATGGAATCTCTCCAAAAGTATATGTAACCCTGTTTCAGCCTTTGTGTCAGCCGTTTGGCTACAATCTGCTGACAAGTCTTCTAACAGTATGAGACTTTCACTGCACCCTTTACTAAGAGCCTTGGGAGCACTAACTAGTGTTGACCAAAGTGTGTTCGATAAACCTTTAACAAATGCGCAATATTTATTCTTGCTGTTTTGCAACGAATAAAAGCGTTTTCTCTAGCGATGAGTAATGTTCTGATGTAGCTTAAACAATTCCATAAAATCAGGGCAGATTTCAGCTACACATTTGCCCACCAATTTTCCAAGAACGGCCCAGTATATTACATACTCGGCGTACGGGCACATCCTTTGTGGAGCTTTGTGTACCACAATATTTGGCCGGCATATTACTTACATTGTCATAAAACTGGCCACGTAATCTGCAATGTGTATTTTCTTCTGGAGAAAATTTATAACGATGTTAGATATGTCCTTGTCCGGGTGACTGAGCGTGGCTGAGAACTTCAAACAACGTTCACCTTGTCCATTTGGCAAGGCAATGCGGACCGAGAAGTTCAGTTGGTCAGAATGAGATATGTCAAGGGTAGAATATACAGAAATAGAAAAGTATTTGTCATTTCAAACCTCATTTGTGATCGCAGACACAACTTCTCTAGCTATCAGTTGAATAACCTCACAAACGAAATGTGATAAGTGTGATGTGTGTTCACTACCCTTATCAGCATGCCTACTGATATGTGCTGCCAGGAAGCTGTTATAGAATCAACTTCAGGGCTAAACCTGGGAATCAGAGGACCCTGAGCAAAGTGTCCCATGCTGTCGGAGGGCTGTGGCATTTGGCCACATCAGTCTTATACATTACAGCTCATGAATAATTTGACATATTTCAAACACAAAATAAAAAGATACTGTTGATTAAGGCAGCAACGTCCTCAAATCCAGTTGTGTTCAAAATAGTCAACAGAACATTTTTGCATCGTGATCAAAATTGTTTTCTTTTGAAAAGACATTGCCTATTTAAGAGCTGTACTACAGGTGCGACATCTAGGCGTGTAACTTGAAGTTATACAGGTGACCCAAAATTATGAAAAATAATGGGAGCCTTGGAAATTTGGGGACCCTGTGCAAATGCACTTGTTGCGCTGCCTTAAATTCGGCCCTGACCAAATTGAGAATCAGTGACTTTAAAGCATGAAACTCATAAATCATTGTTCCTCATCCTTTACATGATCCCGATAAAAACTGCCATACTGTGATAATAACATATTTGAACAAATTAACGATTAGTGTCAACAGCTTCTGCGAAAAGTTATTGATCTAAGACCAGGGAACATAGAAAATAAGATGCATTTCTTTGAAATCAGAGAAGCTTTGTATATTTTTTTACTTAAATAATATTTTTATTTATTAGACCTGCGGGGCCCCTGTGAGGTGCGGGGCACTGGGCTGCGATCCAGTTGGCCCATGCCTAAATACAGCGCTGCCTCATTTGAATTAAGATATGCCCCCTTTTTGAAGCCTACGACAATAAGATCTTTCGAACAGAATTAGCTGTTTAAGAGGTAGATATATTTTAAATGCTTTCAGGATTATTTTCGGAACCTCCAAGATAGCCACCAGAAAAAATGTACCAATCAAAATTCGCATTTGATATGTTAAAGGCTACCGACGTATGGCTGGTGGACGTAAGATGGGTAGACGGGCAACAGGCAGTCGTCATGTCATAAGGCCCTTAGGTCAGGTGAGCTAATAATAGGTTCCCAGTAAAGCCTACTGCGAACAAACATCTACAACAAAATCCCCTTATGACGCATGTTGCGAGAGGTTTATGGTTATGGCTAGGTTTAGGCTTCGGGTTAAAGTTATATGAAGTTAGGCTAGGCTAGACTAACTTACCTTGGGGTTGGGCAAAGCGTTGTGGTTAGTGCTATCTTATATTTGCGTTGCCTTATACTGTAAAATACGAATATGTTTATAATAAACGGAAGGCCATGTGGATGATAGAAATAAAGGGGATGTAATAACTACAAAAGTAGCACGTTAGACTACGCAATTGGAAATAACCCCTTTATTGAACATGGCACAGCATTTAGAGTAAATGGGTTTGATCCTCTTCTTTCAAACAACCATTGTAGGTTTCTCCTAAGCATGGCAGAAAATAAGGACACAATTATGGAATACAGCTATGCTAATAAACCAAATAAGGAACCGACGGGATACATAACTCCAACATAAATACTACCGCTAAAGAGGAAAGTAAACTAATCAGATGGATTTCGGCAAAGCAACGTGACTGTAGGAAATATAGATCAAAGTAGTCTGGTGAAATAAAACGTCACTTTACCGAGATAAGAAATGGCGGCATGCAATCCAGTCTAAACCTAGCATCAGATATGATCAGTGAATTGTTTTTAAAAGCTCAAATATTACGTTAGGACGCAGGAAAATTTACCCGGGCAAACCAAAACTAAATAATAGTGAATGGTTCGGAAAAGACTGTAGTGAAAAGCGTAGAGAGTACCACAAAAGTGAAAACAACTGTATCACACTAACAGAATAGAAGGGAACTTGAAATCATTCAAAATAGCCAGTAAAAACTACAAACAAACAATAAGAAAACATTCGGAACAATCGATAAAATAGATGCACTCTAAACTAAGACACTTGAAATGCACCAACACTAACAGTCTGGTAGTAGAGAAGCAAAATTTTGCCTGACCCAAAATTCTGGGATAAAGTTTGTTTCATTCCTCATTGTTTATCTTTGATTTAAACAAAATTTGTTTTAGTCCATGTGGGAGCACAATAAGACATGTCTTACTAGCGTGTCTCCCACTTACGTACGAATATATTACATTAAATAAATCAAGAGGTGAATAATAATATTGCCAACTGTCACAACAGTAATAACAACAATAACATTAATAATAAAAAGAACAAGAAGAAGAAGAAGGAGGAGGAGGAGGGTAGGAGGAGGAGGAAGAGGAGGAAAGATGTTGTAGGTAGCCTAATGATGACAGAATAAAATCTCCGCGGGAAGGAGAAAAGCATGGTTTGACGAATCACAAGGCAGTATAAGGAAAAAGGAGGAGCACAATGTGCTGTAGTCACCCGTGCTGGTCCACACTGCACGGCCATCCAGAAACATCCGCGGCTATTGTTTATCATTGGGATGAATATAATGATATCCAGGTGGGTGTGGGATTGTCACGGTTGAGCAATTCGAGAAATCCAAGATGGCCGCCGAGACACTGGAAAAAACTATATTCTTTGTAGTGATAAATGGATATCAGGAACCAGGTCATTTTTTGAAACAAATAACACATGTTGTTTAACTTCAGCTAAAAGACAAGCTACCAGCGGTTCAAGCAATCATGATGACAGCAATAATGCATGGGAGTGTAGGACACGTGTGTGTAATCTTCACAGCTCACCAGCAATTATATCGAGTGACATTATATGGTCTTCTGTGAGAATCTGGACACACTCGCTGACATGCATTTGAGATTAGCCGACGTGCAATTCTTATAGTGCACTCGTGGCTGAAACTGGCATAGTAGAAATTCTAAGCGCCCATTATAGCAGGACCAGAACGCATTGGGCTAAAGCCTGATCAGAACAGTATTAACCCTAATTAAATGCATTCGAGCTGAAAGAGAAGGAGAGTGAGGACTCCACCGCGAGACTATTAGGGAAATGATTCCCCTCTTCCTCACTGCATGACAACCCCAAAGTGCACGATATGCCTTGTACTACCTACTCTCAATGGAAGGCCTTAAATAGTATACAATGCACCGTAAAGCTGGATAATTCAGTGCCTTATGGAGCGACATTGCAACTGAGAAAACCTTCATGAAATATGTCTGGTCATTGTCGTACTGGGATAATCAGAATCTCATTCAAGCCACACACCTATAAGACATGGGCCTAAAGTTTGCATACCTGCAGTTGCATCGTGTACGACTTAAATCAAATTAGAGAAAAGGAGCAGCCTCCTGCTCAAACCTATCACAATGAGGGCACCGAGGTCAGAATTAAGACTGATGCACAAGACAGGAAACAATTGCAGCTTTGTGTTGATCCACTCGTCCACTAGATCCTGCTAAATACTGTGTTGGTCTAGTTAATATTGATTCTGATCAAATGTGTGACTGACTCACTCGTCTGTAAATGTTGACAATTCGGTTTCTATCGGGAAAACACAAATGGAGTCATTTGATAAAGGCTGGCCTGGTGGATTTTATGACAAACCAAAGAGAGTTAACACCATGATATTATCATGTAAGCATATCAATGTGATTGGTGCGAAAATATTCGACACAAGTCATCTACGCATGGGCTATTATGGGCCTACAGTCTCATTGCCCTGACACAGAGAACCTCTTGGCTCATGAGATAGCACATTAGCATGCCTCTATGTCCGAAGCAAATCGGCATATGCGTGAAGCAAAACAAACTCCAAACTGAAGAATGCACTCACAGTGGAATCTTCTGCTTGCAGACAATGATATAGACAACATTTCTAGATAGTTGTGCAGTCTACTGGGTGGTGCCATGCCCGGAAACTGGTACAGTGTAGCACTATCCAGACAGGTTCCGTGGCTACCTTTGCCATCGCATGAAGGCAAGTAATCCCTACTTTGTGTTTGACCGATGCAAGGGAAGTACCAAGAGATCCACCAGAATTAGTGAGACAAGTGAGCCAGCAGAATCTACATGTTACGCAATAACAATTTTTTGCCTTCACAGAAGATAACGCTGACTGCATCCACAAACAAAGTACAACTGATTGACATTATATGCATTGATCGTTCAAGCAATGTGGTACGCTTACTGTGCAGCAGGTTGCAAGTGTAGGAGCTCGCACTTCGCGTGTAGTGGCAGATGGTACAGATGTATTTCTGGATATATCATGATAGTTTGCCCAGCTCAGGGCCATGTGCATATTCATATTAACTTACCTGTTGAAAAGCGCAGTGTTACTATTCCAGACTTATTAGCTACACATAGCCTCACTGGATTCTGCGGCATCATGCTTTGGAATTTGCAAATGCAAAGAACTTAATGTCCTAAAGCAATTCCATTCGTATTAGCTCACTAGCTCAAAATACGGCCCATGCTCCAAAGCTTAGTTCTCTGTCTCCCACTAATGAAGCTCTGAGGGAAAATGTACTCCATGCACACTTTCACGCTTCTGTAGGGCAGCAGCAGTTGGAACAACACCCACCAGAACTGACTCGAAGTGCACATGGCTGGCCACGAAAAGAAGGGTCTATGTCACTTAGCCTAACTACAATTCCAGAAGACACCCCTATCGTCCTAATGGATTTGCTCAACTTAATAAAATGCCTCTGTGACCATGACATATGATTTAATACACGAAGGGGTTGTTGTAGACATTCCAAGCTTGCATGCACAGCTAGAGTCAGTGAGAGCAAGAATGCTTTAACGGCCAGACTAAGCACCAAGCAGATTATGAAATTAATGAATATGACTAACTAACTCTAGAATGACACACACTGGAACTACAATAATATGAAGGTTAATTAATAAAAGTGCATCATTCAAAGCATAAGTGCGCATGTTTAGCAAATATAATATGTAGTTTCAGAGATAAGAGCTAAATAGTAATGAAATGAAGATGGCAGCAATGTGTATACGTCGAATGGGTGCCTAACACAACCATTTGTGGTATAAACACGACCACACCTTAATTTCTGTATATTTTAGCAATTAAATTGTGGCCTTAATCAATACTGCGTGTCTAAACTATCAAAAAAGACATTTCAATCACGTTCCTATGTTCTCTGGTTTTTGAGACATGAGAATTTCTCAATTTTTACTGATTTTCTAGTGTAGCGGCGACCATCTTGGATTTCTCGAATTGCTCAAGCATGACAGTTCCACACCCATCTGTAATTAGCAAAGGAAATTTTTTTATCCAACAATTTCGGGTTACATCCATGCCTGCCAGTCTATAAAGCATTCGGGAGATTACCAACAGGAAAAAAAGTGCAGATAATACTAATTTTGGATTACATGCATTGTTCAGTAGATTAGCAGACGGGCGAGAAAGATGACGAAATGACAAAAATTTACGTCTTGCAAATCAAATTATACGTTGCTGCCTTATTCAACAGTATCTTTTTATTTTGTGTTTGAAATATGTCAAATTATTAACCTAGAAATTAGAAAATCCATCAGCAAAAAACTTGTAATGGCAAAGCTAATGGAACTGATGAGATAACCAACGAAATTATGATGCCCATCTATTTGCGGTTATTTAATGTAGTCTTCGATAGTGTGTACCAGAGTCATGGTAGTAGAGGTGAGACGAGCTGGGCCCATTTTTTCACAACCTTTTCTTTTGTTCTTGCCTATGTTATTTCCTTTGTTATGTTTACACCTTTTTTCATGTGATCTCCGCTGCCTTTTGTGTCGGCTTCCTTTGATGGGCCCAGCGCTTCTCTGTTCTGATTAGATGTTAGGTGTAGAGTGTGGCCATAAGCCCCTTGCCCGCATTACATCAGGCGACTCCTGTCATCCAATCAGGTGAGTTGCGGGTAATTAGCGTAGTGATGATAGACAAGGGTAAATTCATTGTGTAAGGATGATTGGCAGGGTATATGTCTGGACTCGTCTTTTCCGGTCTCTGGGAACTCATTCAATCGCGAAGCGCAGCCCCTCATTAAATCGCATGACTCCTAGCATCAAAAAGTAATGAAGCTTGACAAGTGTTAATGATGGTAATTAAGCACTGATCTCTTCGAGCCCAGCCAAACGAGCAAGGGTTAATGCATTGTGTAATAATTATTGACATGGTTCATGTCTCGACTCAATGCCAGGGTAAACGCAGAGCAACATAAGATAATCACAGAATCACAAACCGGTTTCTGTAGAGAAAGGTCAACTTTGGAAAATATATATTCATTATACGCTATCCAGAAATAACTTCTAGCACACAAGAAAAAGCAGTACTGTATCAGGCAATAAAACAATGTGTGATGCAAAACCTAACAAATCCAAATTAATTCCTATTGTAATAGGCGTAAGACAATGAGAATATTTGTCACACTTTCTGTTTTCGATACTTTTTAATGATCTCAATGAGTATTTGATAGAGAGATCACCTGGATTATCAGCGATATACGCATTGAGTTCTGAAAAACTTAATCTGTGTGTGTGCGCGTGCGTGCGTGCGTGCATGCGTGCTTGCGTGCGTGCGTGCGTGCATGCGTGCGTGCGTGCGTGCATGCATGCGTGCGTGCGTGCGTGCTTGCGTGCGTGCGTGCGTGCGTGTATATATATATATATATATATATATATATATATATATAAAAATATAAATATATATATATATATATATATATATATATATATATATATATATATATATATATATATATATATATATATATATATTTATATACATATATATATATATATATATATATATATATATATATATATATATATATATATATATATATATATATATATATATATATATATATATATATATATATATATATATATATATATATATATATATACATATATATATATATATATATATATATATATATATATATATATATATATATATATATATATATATATATATATATATATATATATATATATATATATATATATATATATATATATATATATATATATATATTTATATATATATATATATATATGAACAGTTTTTAAAAGTAGCCATGGTATTATGCAAGTAGGACATGAAATCTAAAGCAGGGTAACAAAGCAAAACAATGCTTCAATTACTCCACAAAATAATATAAAACAACGTACCATTTGATTTACGGTGTAGCTTATTTGGCACTATAATAACATTGGTGCTCTGATATATCTCAGAGGTATGGGAATTGAAATCCTAGAAATGCTTAAAAGAAGTCAACCTGGCTTTTTATAGTACTGTTTACGAGTGAAGAAAAGCAGATACAGCACTTTATTATATATGTAGGGAAGGAAATATGGAGAACAATTTTAGCTGTACATTCGGCAGTTCTATTAAAACCATCTTATAAACAGTTGGACATGAAGATCTTTTGTAAATAAGAAACATATAGTTAAATTGAACAAGGAAACACGGCAGATTCAATATATAGCTAATTGAAGACATGAAATCAACACATCAAACCAGCTCACATTCTCCAAAGAAATTAAACAAAACTTGCAATTTGAAATATAACTTGAAAAGTCCTCAACAGGATATGGAAAATCCTATCCAATGTTGCTCTATGCTGCATTCGAAACAAGATCGATGACTTCACCATATCATATCAAAGTCGCTTCAAACATGGACACAGCTACCAGATGGTATATGGGCTCAACTCATGTGTGTGTCAATAGGCATGCCCAAACACAAAATGGGCATTGACATATCACAAGCTGTCGACACAATTTAATGCTCAAAGATCCTAGATGTACTACGCCAGGCCATTGCAATGAAAATGAGCTATGACTAGTGAGACTACTACTTGCAGCCACCAAACTGAGAGTACGAGTCAAGTCAGTGAAATCTGTAGAGTTTGAGACATCAATCGGCTCCCCACAGGGAGATGGTCTATCACCTGTGCTTTTCACCTGTTAACTTGTTGTTACATTGAAATCCATACGGGAAAATTCCACTAGACCAAATCTTCCAGTATCCATACTAGATATGGCCACTAGAGATGGAATATGCGGGCGATGTGGACTTCATAGACGAGGAAAAGAAACTTGATGAACTTTTCCTAATAGCAAGGAAACTAAAAATTGAGAATCACTTTAAGAATGGATCCAAAATGGAGTTCACCCACATATACCAATCTACAAAGAATGAAACTAAAGAAAATGACGATCTACTTCGTGATGGCGAACCATGGAGGAAAAGTGAAATCCTGGCCTCACTGCTTTGCAGTGCTGCTGACATCGCTGCATGCTAAGTCATGGGGAACATACCTTTCCAGTCCTTCTGGATGCTATGGATTCGTAGATCAACGATGCGCTTGACAAAAAGACTTTTAAACAATGCAACCTGCGTATCATTGATGTTGTACGGCGGTAGCAGCTGTGCAGCTCAAAAGGCAGCTCTAGACAAACGTGATGCCTGCCACTGCAAGCACCAACGCACCATCAATGAACACCGATGGCCAGACAACATAGTTTCCAATGGCGCCCTACACAAGATGTGTAATCCATCGCCGCTGTCTGTTAACGTGGCCTAGCAAAGAGGATCCATGTTTAACTGTGTGATAAGGATGCCAAAAGACACACAAGCATAGACAGCCTTCGAATTCGTCCTACAAAGCCAGGCGAGGACGTCAATAAATAGATCTGCTAAGCGTGCTACGAGGTGGTCTCAAGAAAGCAGGACTCGTTACACTCAAATAAAAAAATAGACCTGTGGAAGCAAAGGATTTCATCTGAGGACAAGACATGGTGGGCAAAACCAAAGAAAGACTGATTGCAGCTGTATGATGGTTCTACTGCTACAGCCACAGAATATAGTAATCATACATACAGGAACACACTATTACTTCTGCTGATAATGCTACTACTACTACTACTACTACTACTACTACTACTACTACTACTACTACTACTACTACTACTACTAAAAAAAGTCAAAATTACATTCCAGATGATGAATGAGCTATACCCTCGTGCCAGTGCGTCATCAATGGCAGTGTTCATAGAACTAGAGTTTGACAATAATAAAATCTACATACTTGTGAGTGCCTAGTTGGATTGGATCACAGAAAACAAAAAAGTAACAAGTAAAAATATCTGGAATATACACCATCACTTCTGGTCAATTCGTGTGGTTGTGAGACTGATGGTTGAAAGATAGTCCGGTGAATGGGATTTATGTCCTCTGGATGCTGGTCTAGTGCTGGAACACTCGCCTGCCAAACGCAGAATTGCCAAGGTTCGAAACCCAATTGTGTCGAAAATTGAAAAAGGTATAAACTATATTCCAGATGAGGAATGAGCTATTTCCTAGTGCCAATGTCTCGCCAATGACAATGTTCATAGAACTAGTGCATGACAAAAATAACGACTACATATTTGCGAATGCCTGGTGATATAGCAGCGTTCGATCTCAGAAACATATAAAAGTAAAAATAGCAGGAATGTAAACCATCATTTCCAATCAATTAGTCTGGTTGTGAGACAGTTGGTTGGCAACTAGTCTGGTGAAAGAGGAGTTATGTCCCCTGGATGCTGGACTCGTGGTAAAACGCTTGCTGCCCAAATGCTAGGTGGAAGTTGCCGCAGAATTCCCTGGGTTAGAATCCCTCTAGAGTCGAAAATTGAAAAATTACATTCCAGATGATGAATGAGCTAGTGCCAGTGCGTTGTCAATGACAGGGTTAATAGAACTAGTTCTTGACAGTAATTAAAACCACTACCATATTTGCTGCTGCTGCTGCTGCTGCTGCTGCTGCTGCTGCTGCTTCTGCTATTGCTATTGCTGCTACTGCTACTGCTACTGCTACTGCTACTACTACTGCTACTGCTACTGCTACTGCTACTGCTACTGCTACTGCTACTGCTACTGCTACTGCTACTGCTACTGCTATAATGTAATGCACAGTTTTATATATGTAATTACTCTCATTACTTATAATACTAGGTATACATAGGTGGTGGTGGTGGTGGTGGTGGTTGTAGTTGCCAAGATAGCGGTGATGGTAATTGTAGTGGTGGTGGTGGTGTTGGTGGTGGTGTTGGTTGTGGCAGCGTTATTGTTGTTGTTGTTGGTGGTGGTGGCAGTTGTGGTCGTAGTAGTTGTGGTGGGGCTGCAGTAGCGGCGGTGGCGGCGACTGTGTTGGTGTTGTTGTTTGTGGTGGTTGTGCTATTGGTGGTGGTGGTGGTGATGGTGGTGGTGGTCGTCGTCGTGGTGGTGGTCGTGGTGGTGGTGGTTGTTTTGGTGGTGGCGGTAGCGGCTGTGGTGGTGGTGATGGTGGTGCAGGTATCGACAAAGATGATGATGATGATGACGACGGCGATGGTAATGGTGACGTGCGTGCGAGCGTGCGTACGTGCATGCATGCGTACGTGCGTGCCCGATTTGTTGTTGTTGTTGTTGTTGTTTCTGTTGTTGTTGTTGTTGTTGTTGTTGTTGTTGTTGTTGTTGTTGTTGTTGTTGTTGCATTGTACACAGGACTGCTTTGTCTGATACAGCATACAATAATAAAGAAGAATCCATTAAAATATCATTAGGCATTTCGGTTTGTCACATTGTCAAAAGTTGTTGGATTTTCCGATTTTGCTTAGATTTTCCGGACTTTATCAGATCATGCTCAAAACGGTGGAATCCTAGGACATGGTAACACCCTTTCTTGTGTTAAAATTTGTTTCAATTCGGACTAATATTTGTATAGACTTATATTTTTTTAGGTCACCAAATCAAATCTTGTAAGTCTATAGATCACGAAATTGCTATGGACAGGCATACTGGTGACACAAATTCTTGGGATGAGACAGTTGTGTTTAATGTTCGCGATGCTGGTCGCACGGCCCCACCGGAACGATTTAGTTCCACCGGCCTTAGGAGCCAGTTTTTGTTACCCGCATGGCAGTCTCCTACAAGGTCCGTCACCCCGAGACCAGATGCTAACCAGCGTCATCACTCGTCGTGCACTTGCGGCGTGGCGAGTCAACATGATACACCGGAACAGCCCGACTCTACCCGACGAGCTACAGTTCCAAGCGCATTGTATTACTACTAGTTGGAGTGATGCCTATCGTCGCGGAACTACATATTCGACAGCTTTCACTATTGGGAACTATCATCAAAGGTGAAAACCAGGTACTAAGTAATATAATGGTCAGACAAACCTCTCTTCATCTTCTGGTTCTGGTATTCACAGCTGGTTTATCTATGTCCAAACTATTCTGCATCAGTATGGTCTTCCTGCTCTAACAAACATCATGATTCTGAATCCTACCAAACATCACTGGAAAAAACTAGTCAAGACAACAGTAGATTCATATTGGACATGGCACTTGACTCGGGAATGCAGTTCAAAGAAGACGCTATCACTCTGCCACACTCATGCACTGCTTATTGGCAAAATGCACCAGTCTCTGCTCACTGTTCGAAATGAAGTAAAGGACCTGCGTAGATGCAGCATAAAAACAGATTGCTTACAGGAACGTACCTAGTTCAGACAAATCTTGCCAAATTCAATCAAAATTAAATCGATCCTATGTCTCCACTTTGTCAGCTCGAACCCGAGGACTATGCCCATATGCTATCAAAATGCAATACCATGCTCTCCCACAGAACTGGATTACTATCATTAGAGACATTAACACATTAACCCAGTTCATCATAGACAGTTCTGTGCTAATTGACTCAAACAGTATTCCAAATGACCCCGAACTGTGCAACGAAATAGAATTAATTGCGAGAAGATTATGTTACAGCATCCTCTGCGGGCGAGTTTACATGCTTAATACCATAAGAAGTAGCAAAAATCTGCAGAGACTAGCACGAAAGACCGATCGGTTGTGTAGATAAAACTACGTCGTCTTGATGTTTTGCACACGCATGCTCTACCCACGCACATGTAAAAAAGTTTCTGATCGACAATAGGTCCTGTACGGGCCACCAACGTCGCAACAGATGATGATGATGATGTTGATGATGATGATGATGATGATGGTGTACATCCCCACGTATTCTGATTAATATACTTGTTAATTCAGTGTTTTCGCTGAAGAATGATATGTTTCTTTATCAATCAGCTGTGTGAACGGAAATAAGAAAATACTTAGGAATGACTGACTGGAATCATCTGCACGAACTCTAATGCATCAGAAGCTTGGAACTTCCTACACAAAACACTGATCACAATGAAAGAGCAGTATATTTCTTCATCAAAAAACATGGTGAGAAGATGCACCTGTGACGCGGATCGACCGGGAGGGTACGGGCTGTCCCAGCCAAGCTGGGTACGAGCCGCCTGTTCTGGAGTCATTCCCATAAGCGTACACCCTTGGGTAGAGCCGTAAGCGTATATGGGCCTATACGAGAGGCATCTCGACTAAGTTCGTAAGAACGCCTAGCGCGCATGCGCGCGCTCTGACTCTTCATTGACAACCACGTGTCGACAATGGCGGCGAGTGTGTGCTATTAGTGTACCGAGTAGGTACTCGTAAATCTCTTTAGCTTATCTATTTTCGTCATTCTTGGTAGCAGGCAGGACCAGAATTTGACGAGCTTTTTAAAACTATACACCATTTTAAAATCGGTTCAGAAATGGACGAGTTATCATAGATTTTCGTCGTCTAAATTATGATCAAAATAGTGCTATAACGTCGTAATCTCGTGTCTATACATAGCGTAATACACAGTTATTTATGTACACCTGACTTACTACGTCACTCTAGACATCTATACATATAGTAATATTTAGTCATTTGTGTATACGTCACGCTAATCTATAGCACTGATTGGCTGAGGCACCAGTCTCTCATTGGTTGAGATAGCCATCTATGACGTCCCAGCAAGTATAAAAGGGGATGAAATCCAAAGATGAGGAGCATCGTCGGCGTGATGGCCGAGGGTGGAGAACTGACTGGACGCGTGGACTTGCAAATAGGAAGGATACATCACATCCCCGCAGTTCCTGACGTCTTTCAGATCACCCACCCATCAAAGCAGTTCTCGTCCTACCGCCCCCCCCCCCACAGTATAAGATTTTGGACTTAATTCTAACATAATGGTTCCCGTTTTCGAACAGCAGTAAGAGGAACCTCTGCATGAAGGGCCTTGTGGCCTGATATGTAACTTCTACATGGAGTAGAGCAGCGATGTTTCTTGGTGGATGACTCGCCGGATCTGCCAACCACATAAAAGTGGAATTCAACCAGCACACTGCATGTTGTGTGATTAACTTTTACAACTTTTGACCGCAGCCCAGTAACTTTGCCTGGTGCGCCACAAGAGCTAGATGACGCACCCCGCACTGTATGCTTCAATTGTACGTGCATAGAAATATTATATAATAACCCTATGTGTTAACGGGTTAATCTTAACTTTATTACTCCGTCACTGGACGGGAACCTTTCTCACTTCTGTGAAATCATTATTATGAATGTTATAACGACTATCTAATTTACATTTCTACATTACTTTGCTTCACTGTCCTGAGTTCGTACCGTCTTTATGGGAGCCTATGTGCAGAGATCACCCTGCGGATCAACACCTGCAGAAATCTCAGATGAAAACATTCCCTGCATCAAGAACGTGTCAACTCGTGCTACAAACATGTTAGCGCCTCAATTTCAGTAGCTCATAGTAGCCTGTAACATTAATGTCTATTAGATATTCAAGTAACTTTATACATATTGTCATGACGTCATAATTTATATCCGTAAAAGGTACTGATGACTAATAGGTACCAAACCAGTCCCAAGACTGCAATTGATGATTTCTTTATTAGAACTGTTTATATTATCCTTGTTTACTGTAGGTGTTTAACTCACCGCACCAGTTAGGTTATTGACCTATATACTTACTACCTTATCTAATCAAACTGTGAAAGCTGTGATATTGTTTCATTGCATAGGTTAGTTATATATGGCAAGTAGCCATCCGGATCATATGTTTTACTTATTTTATAGAAAACTTTGGAACGTAGTACAATAGGAAATACTATACAGCATCAACACACACATTATTTATTCCCGCCACTAATAATTTTACACTGAGGTCGCTGACCATGCTCTATATATGGAGCCTGGCATGCTATTGACTAACCTCGACTATTCAGCTCGGTAGGATAGGTTAAAAGTGATCAGGGACAATTTCTTCATTAGGAGACTCGTAGTGTATGCCTCTTTTCCGGTTGTTGCGGTAATCTAGCCCTGCACTCTGGCAAGGTTGTGTAAAATTGGCCAACTTACCTATAGGACCTCTAAAATTGCAGTAAAGTTATTGTCTCTCTTCACGATCCACTCAGCCGCAAGGCTTCTTAATTGTTTGGATATCCCTCCTGCACGTTGTACTGATCTGACTCTGGGAAACTATTGGAGGTTTTCGAGCAGTGATGGACAAAGTGCGGGGTTACATACACCTCCCATGTATCTTAGGACATCTTTGCCAATGAAGGAAAGCACTGCGAAAACATTTTTTATTATTATTTATCGTAGGATATATTATTCCTGGCCCGCAGTGCATATTGAGCATATTGGAACATAAACCTAATGGCAGGTCAATAGTTAAGTCCATATGATTGGTGATGGACGAGATGCGCATCTCCACCCAACTCATTGTAGTATCTGGGCATGATCTTAGAATCTGTCACGCCCTCACTGGAAGGACACTCGTGGTGGATATTCGTCTCTCCACCCCCACCGTAATGATATGTCAGTTGTCAAATTTGCTTGTGTAAACTGTAGCCAGCGTCCAGTGATGTTTTATGTGGTTAAGAAACTGGGCATCTGAAATCTCACCCATTTCAGAGGTGTTGTGAAGTAACATGCACGCTGCTATCCACGGGGGTAGATGCTTCCTGAGGCGCCTGCGCCCATTAGATAGCCATGTCTGATGATAGGTAGGGATTTATGCCACTTGCGGCCAAAACTAGTGGTTGTCTCTAAAAACTAAATGGTTTATTAGACTGTAGCAGAAGACCTGCATAAATAAAGCGGCAAATACCAATGCAGTATCTTAGAATTACATAAGATGGGGACTTGTGAATCCTTCGGGAGTCGCTGGCTCCGTCTTCACGTAAACAAGTATGCATCACGATTAATTATATACTTCACTAGAATGGTCTTTTTCCATAGCATTTTTGTTGAACGAAAGAGTGGCCCCTTTTGCCAGCTCCTTTCCTCCACTTCGGCATTGAAGAAATTTTCCTGTAATGGAGACCCGCGCGTAGCACTTGCCTCTCGCATAGATGAGATTATCTTGAGACAGAGGCCTGCGCGAGGCTATTACCTCTCGCAACAAAAAACAGCATCTAGGATGAAGCCCGCGCGAGGCATGTTCGTCTCGTAACATCAATAATCTTTTTATCTGTATCATGAAGGTATACTAACTTATATTAAGTTAATCACTGCTCTCCATGTATGAATGCCTCCCTTGTGGGGATACCTCTGCAGATTTACGAATATGTGAGGTATCTCCGGCGACCCCACGTGCAAAGTACATTAGCTAGCTCTACTTTATGTATTATTCTATACCATGCAGTTTAATCGCAGCGGCAATGGTCGCATGGCCCCACTGGAACATTATTGTTCCACCGGCTCTAGAAGTTGGTCTATGTACTCCGCGGAGTGACGTTATATGGGATCCGGAACCCTGAGACTCGGAGCTAGGCAGCCCCCTCATTCGTTGTGCACATGTGGCGCGACGGCCGGGCGATTCGTACCGGAACAGCCCAATGAAACCCTGCGAGCTACACACCCCTGGCTTGACCATAACACAACAGAATCACTAAATAGCAAAAATCGGGCATACAAAACATACAACGAAACAAAGAAAACTACAGATTACACACTTTACAAAATTGCTAGAAACAAAGCAACAGGATGCATCAGAAAAGCAAAACAGACATTTTAACGTAAAGTGGCAAGTAAAAGCAAGAGAAATCCTAAAGCTTTATGGAACTATGTCAAGAGTTAAACAGTTCTACGTGAATCAATTAGCAAGCTATGCAACCAAGCTAATCGCACTATGACCACAGATGATAAAGAAAATGCAAACATTCTTAACAAATTCTTCTCAAGTATGTTCACTTCAGAAAATCTTCATTCTACACCAATCATTAGCTCCAGGCGCAATGGTTTTGTACTAAAAGACATAATAATAACACATATTGTCATCGAAAATAAATTGAAAGGACTCGACCCCAATAAAAGCAATGACTCAGATGAAATACCAGTGAGATTATTAAAGGAAGTGCCTAAAGAAATTAGTACACCACTATGCATAATCTTTAACAACTCTCTGGAAGAAGACATAAAACCTGACATCTGGAAAATGGTAAATGTATGCTGCATACACAAAAAGGCTCCAAAAAGACCGAATCAACTACAGGCCAATCACTCTTACCTTGTGTAAGGTATAGAGTCATTTATAAGGGACAGCATTGTAAATTTTCTGGAAACAGTCAATCTATTTACCAAGTGTCAGCATGGTTTCAGACACAACAGATCCTGTAAAACTCAATTACTAGAGTAGATCGAAGATATAACAGTCAATCTTGATTCAAATGAGCCTCTCGATGCATTGAAATGAAATTTCTCAAAAGCCTTTGATACTGTACCACACCAAAGACTCCAAACAAAACTTAGAAGCTATGGTATTGGCGACAATTTAGTAAGATGGATAGGAAGCTACCTATGTAACAGAAGACAGAGAGTAAGAATCAATGACGCGGCAGCAGACTGGATAGAGGTGACAAGTGGCGTGCCACAAGGAAGTGTCCTGGGACCTATACTTTTTCTGATATACATAAATGACCTACCAGACAGTCTGACCTGCCACTGCAAAATATTTGCAGACGACACAAAGATATATGGAAACCCAGCTACCAGTAAGATGCAAGACAATATAGACATAGTATGTAAATGGTCGTAGACATGGCAACTATCCTTCAACACAGACAAAATGCATGTCCTACATTTAGGTAGAAATAACCCGCAAAGTAAATACTATATGACAGATACGCCCGATATGCACCTATATCAATATCAGATGTAGAAAAAGACCTGGGAGTACATGTTGACAGAAACCTCTCTTTTGACATACATATAGGTAAGATCATCTCCAAGGCTAACAGCACAATAGGACTAATTAAGAGAACTTTTACCAATATTGACTCATCTACCTTCACGCTCTTGTACAAGTCTGCATGAGACCTATTCTTGAATACTGCAACTCGGTATGGTCGCCAAAATTGGAAAGGCAATCACAGCTATTAGAAAGAGTTCAACGACGAGCAACAAAACTCGTCCCGCAAATCAGAGAGTATAGCTACACAGAAAGACTTGAAGCCCTAAATTTAATGTCACTGAAATATAGACGGTTTTGAGGAGATCTAATTGAAACATTCAAGCTCATCAGGGATCGATATAACATTGATACGGTCTACTGCTTCGAACCATCCAGTATTACACAGACCAGCGCTCATAGGTTCAAACTCAACATAACATGCAGCAATAAAGATATTCGCAAGCACATTTTCAGTAATAGAGTGGCACCACAGTGGAATTCATTGCCAGCTACAATAGCTGAAGCAACAACAGTCGAATCATTCAAGAACAAACTAGATATCTACTTCAAAGAAAGAACATTTGAATTTGACTGAACAGGCCATACGCATACCAGCCCAGCGCAAAGTCATACTACAAATTCCACAAATAAAGTTGACTGAGCTAGGAGTAGCCTGTGCATAGACATGAACATGCTTGGTAGCGATTCCAGTTAGTAGTAGATACATCTCTGCTTCCACATCCACACTTTGTGGTTGCATGCAGAGACACAAGGAAAGCATAGAAGAGAATAAGACAAACCACTGCCTCCACAAGTCAGCATGCAAACAAATGCTAGATGTAGCAGTGTGTAACCATGAATGTAGGCGGCATACCGTAGCTAATGTGGTGAACACCCATCTGCACCACAGCATTTCCACAAATCAGTGTTAACCCTTGCCAATCTGAGTTCAGAATTTTACATTTCAAATTAAGTTAAAAGATGATCTGTGTTTACTTTTCGGCAAATTTTCTGGAGGATGTTGCTGTCATCAACAAAAGTGTTGCAAAATGTACACCAGTTTCTTTGTTATTGACACAGCAAAAGATGGAATATTGACAGCTGAATGGTAATGGCCAAAGTCTTAAACCAAATGGTTTTGAGGAGACTTAATTACCCAGCAACATTCCGATCGTTCAAGAGCAAACTGGAAGTCGACTTCAAGGAAGGAACTTATGAATTGGATTGAACACGCCATACTACAACAAAAACACGGAGGCAATAACAAGCCAATGGCTTATGCCTCGTAAAATGATGATGATGATGATGATGATGATGATGCTGGAACAAACGGGCTCACACGATCTTCTAAACGGTTCAGAAAGCTCTACAAATCCTATAAATAAATTTAACGAATTAATCAGAGGCAAAATGATTTCCTTTGGATGTTTCGCCATAACTAATCAAGGTCAAACTATTTCCGAGAGACGGGATCTACTCATGACAAGACAAGACAAGAAGAGAAAACCAAACAATATCCTGCTATAAAGAAAACTGCTTGAAACAGAGGTTCTATTCACCGATTGACAAATCGGTATTATAACTAGCTTTCTAATTAGGATCTCACTTTTCGGAGATTTGGTCTTCTTATTAGACTATACTGTCCCATTACCAGTTTTCGTAACCTTATTTCTTCATTTATCGTCGATCTAAAAGCTCACACACTTCCATATGAGCTTGGAGTAGGCTGTATATGGGATAATGGGTAAGATGGCTATATCTTGATTCTAATCCCTCTCATAGGCTTACTATGGTAGGGGCTTTCGATTTGCCACTAAATCCAATAGGGGTCAAAGTCTGATCTCAGTCCATAATGACCGCGAGCTAAAATGACCGCGGTAGGGACGAAAATGACCGCTATAGTATTCCTATGGTATTCCTAATAAGCCTAACAATAACTACTATCCGCTACGAATGAATATTTTATATGCGTATATAAGTTACAATATATATTATATATATTATATGTTTCCTACTACGAGTTCCTATCTAATTTAACTTATATAAAATTTTTGTGGGTTTTTTTTAGGTACCGTCGCGTAGACGGGAAAGGAACGAAAATTCCGGAAGTAGCAATTTAAAAAGTGAACACTGTACGTCTGCTAGATAATGCTAGATAAAATAAATTTTTCCTCACTTGTTAAAGATTTTTCTATTGCCTTAAGATACCTCCGTACAGTGGCGGTCATTATCGCCATAATAGCGGTCATTCTTGTCCCGGGCGCGGTCATTTTAGCTGGCGGTCATTTTCGTCATACACCCAAAGTCTTACCGTGCAGAATGGGGACCTCGAAAATCGCTGTAGCGTACGCTGCGATGGTCGCTACCGGGAACAGCTTAGCGGGATGAGCGGCGTATTTATTAGAGTCTAGCGATTGGCTAGTTTGGATATTTGATTAACAGGTCTGTTGGCCAGTTTGGCAAGATGATTGACAGGTCTGACTGTCTATACTAGCGCTGAGTATGAATATGGGCGTAAGACTATGATGCCGTTACATTCCCCCTCATTATTATCCTGTCTTATTATTACTTAATAAAAATTAATAAAAATTTCATTTACCCATTCCCAGTTTAAAAATGCATCATGTTTTATTATTAAATAACAAAAGTTCAATTATTGAATGTATCACGTGATTTGCGCTGGCGTAATTAAGATAACACTCGACACCAGAAACAATACTCACGCTTGTAACACCCAGGCCCGGCGGAATAAGTTTTTTCCTGTATTTGCTGGAACATAAAGCGACAAAACGGTAAGTCACCGACATCTATGGGCCTACATAAGTGGTTAAAATTATTCCTAAAAATTATTAATCTAAATTCTGTCTTGGAGCATACTACCAATTTAAGCAAATTTTATAAGTGTCTATTTGTTATTCATCTAATATGTATTCTGTAAAATTGCTATCAGTCTATTATGCCTAGGTATCGTTTGAAATTTATTTCGTTGTCTGATGTTTGTGTAATTGTAGTCTTGGGTTGTTAGTTGTGTGTTTAGTTGTGATTAGCTATAGTGATGTATTGTGCTAATTACATATTAAATGATGTCTAATGCAACTCATATATCAGTCATAAAAGACGGTTAAGAAATCGAGGAAATATTCGCAGTAGACCCATGTCACGGTTGTGCATCAGGTGAGAAATAAATTAATTCGATAAAAACTTCACACATGCATTAATTAATTAATCTACAATTAGGGCCTAAACACCCGCTGGTCCTGAAACACGTTTGGGCTACAAAAGCGGCATTGTCGCCTCACTTAAGTCCAAGGTGTTATCTTGAATGTGGGCCATATATAGACAATATTTCTGGCAAAAACCGCTGTCTTAACAATTCCAAAATATTCAAAAGCGGTTGGGCTACTTGTTAAAACGGAGTTATTAGAAATATGCCGTGGAATATTTTGCACCGAATTTGACTGGCCATAGCCTTATATTGTATCATATTCGATAAAAATGGTTTAATAAAACTGCTTTTAGAGGCTTAAATTATGCCACTAGATGTAAGAAAACGAAATGGGCCTAAATTATTAATATGTATCTTCCATGTATATATTTTCATAGAAGTTATCGAATAAACTAAATTGAAATAGTAAAACATGATGATTAAATATGGCGAGGTCCTACATATAAATTTATTTTAAAATTTTAAATTGTGAAAAGTATGAAGTTTATTTATATGCCCTACGGAATGAAATCATCATATTATATGTTAAGAATTATTTCGTTCCCTTACTTCTAAAAAATAACCGGCGTCCTTAGTGGTCTAGTGGTATGCCCATTTGTAGACAAAAGGACTAATTTTGAAGATTTACAACTGGAATGACTGGCCCGATAACCGACATTCAAAAAGCAAATATCTACATTTTCAGGAATAAATTTAGTCACTGAAGGGTTAAAGGTGCATATTCACACCAAAATGCTTAAAAAAAAAAAATTATTGTGACTTATGGTTATTTTATCAGGTTGTAATGGTGGCCATAACTTTCTTCCACTACCCTATTTGCCCGACGACCAAGTTAAACAGCCCGCCAGGAAGATTCGGATGCTACAGCACCTTAAGAATCATTTCTACAGCAGCAAAGGAGTCGTTTGCTCAAACGGTAAGCCTATGCACGCATGCAATTATATTATATATATTCGGCACACCGCTCACGCGCTAACGCAATCAGATCACAGAAACCAAACAAGAGCAATCGTCCCCCACCCCCGCCCTCTTTTTCAATCTTAATAGCATGGCTAGAAATAAATTTATTTTATCATGATCCATACTGATCAGTACACCCGAAAATCTACATATCCGCGGCATTGTGTACTGAACCGCACCGTCATAACTTCATAGTAGCCTACTGTACAGAATCTAGATTTAATTAAAATTTCTAAAATAATATTCTCTTGGCATGAAAATGGACATTTCTCAAGACCTATGTAAAGATAATTATTTGTCAGCTTGACCAGACCACAAAATTACACTAATTAGTTGATAAGTAAGCCATAAATCTTGTTTGAATTGTGTCATATAAAACCATTCAGACTGCTGAAATACAGTGATCCAGGCAGATCACTTACTATCCTAAAGCAGCGGTCCGTTACTGATCCGTAAGCCTGGTCTGCGCCGTTTACAAACGGTACAGCGCTGTTTACAAATCGACCACATTGGTTATTGGGGAGCTACATACAGATTTCACACCTCATAAATAAATATTGTATTTTAGTTGTGAATTTGAATTATGGACTAATGCCTATTGGTCGCTATTGCAGCAACAGCTTCCAGTAGAATTAGTTTCAAAATATTCAATAGCATGTTTATTAAATAGTAAAGTCAACTAATTCGAACTTGTGATTCATACATCAATAGGTTAGCGTATACTTCGCATATAGTTCATTATGATAATAATAATAATTTAATTTTCATGCAGGTTATCGTATAAGTGGATGCTCACAAGAGTGCGGTAATTACAATACCAAGCGCAATCGAACACATTTCCACTGTCCGTGTTCTGATCAAACCTTTGCCAGAAAGGATATTTTCAGCAAGCATGTACCAATATGTAGCGGTGAACCAGATTCTTCTGAAACGCGACAACCAGGAACAGATTCTGTCCACGGCACCGAACGAGCAGGAGAAGATTCTGACCACGACACCGAACAAGTGGGGACGGATTCAGACCACAGCACAGATCAAATGCCAGTACTCGAGTGGTTACAAGCGTCAATAGCCGATGACGAAACAACAGAAGCTGGCCAGGAACGCACATCAGAACCCGCCGAGGAGCATTCACCACAATTGTAGCTGGTAACGAAAACAAATCGACACAAATTCAGTTGGGTGCCATGTATGTAGCGAGATTAATGAACGCAGATTTCACCACACAGCAACTGTAGATAGTCGTCCATTCTAGAATGTGTGAATGACTTAATCACCTCACAATAATAGCTTGTAAATGTGTTTTCTTACCCTTTGTTGTAACGGCTTACCCGGTCTGCACCTGCCAATTGTCACGCTGTAGGTGATGCTGCTACAAATTAACCATTTCATATTGTGTATTGCTATGTTCTGCTGATGGCCAATAATTTAATTAGTGATGTTCACACTGATGACATTTTTTCGTCGTCTGTCAATTACTAAAGTCAGTGCAGTCAGTAAAGTGTTGAATATTTTGAAACTAATTTGACTGGAACCTGGTTCTGCCATATTCAATAGCGTAGCAGCTTCCAGTTTCAAATTAACTTCAAAATAATTAACATATAATATGTGCACCTTTAAAATAATGTTACTTACCTGTATATTCTGCTGTATTTTTGGTACATAGTATGTCGATATCACGTGTGCGGGAATATTCTGTACCATAATGGTATGGAAGTTTCGCAATGTGGTATAAAAGCAATGATCTGTCTTCTGTTTGTTAATTCCAAGTTTAATATTTAGAAAATAATTTGACTGGAAGTTGTTGCTGCCATAGCCAACAACAATTTCCAGTCAAATTAGTTTCAAAATATTCCACAGGATGGTTCATGCTTTCAAAATAGTTAGATGTAGTAAATATTAGGTTGAATGTTTTGGACTTAATTTGATTGGAAGTCATTACTGCCTTATGTAGCAATGACTTCCAATCAAATTACGACCAAAATATTCAACAGTAGGGCCTATGTTTGTTTTAAACAGGGTACGTTATTTATTAGATTAATTTATCTTTAGTGTAATATAGTTTATAATTATAATAAACATGGCCTAATCACTATTAATATTTCGTATTTTACTCACATGATACATACATGTATCATACGTAATAAAGGATGTTACCATATTTACTATTTCTCCTGTTTCGTGTTCTCTTTATCTCACCTGACTCTGCAATCTATTGCTATTCCCGACCCAGGCGTGAGCGACTCTGTATAAACAGCGCCACGCAATACCTTCTCCCTGTGCGCATAGTACACCGATCCCGTGAAAACCCCTATCTATCTGCCATGCACATTGGCGATGTACCAAATGGCGACTTCGCCACACAGCATGGGTAAGACTTTGAACACCTATCACTAAATCTGGTTAAAATACTATTATCTATATCATCGCATAATGGGCTTTCGAGGGTGTAAGCACATTTTCGCCGATTTAATATAAATGCTTTTAAATATCCACTCATGCAATCTCAGTATTTCGTCATGTGTTTTAGAGGGTGATGTAATCACGTAATTTCATCTCTATTGAGGCGTTGAATTTAGGGCTGTGCGGTTATCCAGAATTTGAACCGTCTCCTGTTGTTAAAGCGTGACGGTTCGAAAACCGGTGATACAATTTGACAACCGTGTATTTTTTTAAATCCGGTTTTATAATTTTTTTATAAAAGACATTTCATAATTTGTAATCATGATTATATGATTTTTTATATATTTTATATATTTGTTAAGTAAAATCTGAAATAAAGCCATATCTACGCAGTATCGCAACATGAGTTATTGATTTTTTATCACATCATAGCCCGTGACCTTTGATCCCGCTAACATCTAATTAAAGTTGGCGTCGAATCAATAAGCGTGCCGCCCTATGGTATTCATACTCACCCACTCTCCCGTGATTAGGCCAATAACACCATCCATTCAGAAATTTTATTTACTGTATGCTTATGAAGCCACGCCCAGCTAATCTTCAACGCAGCTATTTGATAGGCCAGTGTGCAATTTATTACTTGTATAAATAGCCTGGCCAAATTAAACCATGTGTCATTTTAGTACACAAGTCTATTATTTCCAGAAATCTTTATAAATTATCAATTACTAGTAGTTTGTCATGGAGCTTGTCCCTAAAGCGAAGGGGAACTCTCCTATCTGGACACATTTTGGTTTTGTGGCAGGCGAAAATGGAAAACCTTGATGAAAGCAAGTCAGTGTGCAAATTATGTTATACAACATTGTCCGCTAGTGGTGGGAACATGTATGGTGTATATAGTAATATTCAACAGGTCTGGCGGGCACCCAAACTGGTCGCCTAGCAACTTACAAGACATCTTAAACACACTGTGCGCGACTGTGACTGTGTGTATTTAACGCTTATCATTCTTATTTAATGTGTACCAACTGTATTATTTGTATTACACAATAGAATATCTGCTATAGTTATTTGAAAAAATATTGGATGTCAAGTTGTTGCTACCTTAGGCAGCAACACTTCAGTAAAGATTGTCAAAATAATCAGCTACATGTGATTTAATATTAGTTTAATTTAAATAGATGTAGACATAATCTTGTCTCAGGATAAAGTCTGGAATAACAGCCGGATTCACAGTGAGACTGCTAATAAAAACGACTCATGCGGCTTCCAGCTGGTAAAATTAGTCTGCGTATTAAGCGCCCCTCGCATCATAAATAAACTCAAACATTGACATTCTGATGTGTAGCAGGGGTGAGTCCACTGTAAATAGTTAGGCATGTCTGCGTTCACTTTCATAAATGCTCAGAGGGTGTGAGTGGGTTTAGTCAATCAGAATGTGGTGTGCGGGGTATTTCTAAAATATACAGCACTACTTGCGTGTACATGTATGTATTTCTGATAAAATGAAACAATATTTTTCATGGGGAGTTTTATGTCAGCATGCATGTCAATATAATACGGAGACAGTATTCGGTATAAATAGTTTATTTAAATATTAACCAGGTTTCACTAAAGATAGTATGATTACAGATTCGAGTCTACCACAAAATAAACAGTCTGTTTTCGTGGTACCGCGAATGAGATTAAATTTTCTTACTATTACCCATCCAATAAATTGGATATCCGGTTAAAATTGGTTTTATAGTCAACACCGTCACTGGTTTCACTTTTTCCAAAACCGTACAGCCCTAGGTGAATTGATGGGGTTTTTTACGATTTGAGCAAAGGAGAGTCTGTCACTGACAATAATGCCATAAACAGGTCTGATATAAACACAGAACTTAATTTATAGTTGTAAATCCAAATCAGGTTATATTCCACTTTTCGTAATAACCGAGTAGCATCAAATTTCATCCAAACATTAAAAAAGTTAAAATCTTTCAGTTTTTCATTTGGAAATTGGTAAATGTGGTATTGAAAATGAACACAAGGGTTTTGCCTACCAGAAAATAGAAAACATTTTTGAAATTTATATCGTATGTAGTAACTAGGGCCTGTTTGAATTGCCATTGCGGGTAGAGAAAAGTCAATCTAGATCTGAAAACTACATAAGCACCCCATGCCAGTTCCACGCTTCAGGAGAAATAAATTATTGCTATGCCAATGCGTCTGCTATGCTACTCAGAACAGTAACTGTCAGATGACGTTGGACACAAAAACTTGATTGATTTGTATCGTTTCCTTACGAGTTATCAGTATTTTTATCATGGGTAAAAAAAGTATAAAATAATCACTTGTACTACACGCATCTTTTTAAATTTTACACTTGTGGTGTAAAAATACTGTATAGATCTATTTAATGTCACATGATTTGTTGACATCGCCTAAGCGATGTGCACGTGAGAGTGTCAAAAGTAGATACCCTCGAAATCACATGTCCCTCGAAAACACCTTACTGGACGATAAATAAAATTATCTATAATGTTTTCAATGTCTACAACATTTTAATAAGTACGGCAATACGTCGATGATGCGTTTTTCGTCATACAAGGAAAGTGGGAAAATTCATTTAAGTAAATAAATCTGAGTTGCCATTTTTTGTGAATGGTAAGAATAAGGATATTGAAGCATTTCTGGCCCAGCTGCCACCAATTCACCTTTCCAGAGTATGTACCCATCATATGACGTCATAATCATCTATGCACCGTGTAGAATGACATCATAATGGATGACGTCGATAAGTACGTCACGAACGCATATTTGAAGACGGTCTATACCTTGTACAAATTGTTTGCTTTTACTATTTAAAAAATATTCTGTTGAAACTAATTTGACTAGGCACTGTTGCTGCCATAGGCAGCAACAGCACCCAGTCAAATTAGTTACAAAATATTCAACAGCTTACCTGTATAGTTTTCATGAAATTGATAGCTAGGGCATTCGGGGATCGATCAATCCAAACACGGCGAAGTGTGGGTGGAGCTTAGCTAGTGATAGGCGGGGCATAGCTAAAAATGGAAAGGTCTATTGGAGCACTAATTTCATCCATAGCAGCATTTGCCACATGTGCTGGAGCGCAACCATGTCTGACACCAGTCGAAGTTGGTGTTCCCACTGACTGGTAATATCCTGTAAGCGGCTTCAAAGGATGGCTAGTGTCAAGCTCCGGTAGTGTGGCATTATTACTGACAGGTTCTGGCTTTATTTTAACATCTATCCACTTACTGTAGCATTTGCATTGTTTAATCTATCAGAGCTAGCTTGGTTTTCTGATGCTGCTGCATCTGTATATCCAGCTAGCAACTGCGCCATTGCGGCCATTGTTGCCTCAACCCCTAAGGCAGTGATAATGGTTACCTAGGCCAAATCGTCTCAGGCTTGGCAGAGAAGAGCTTTGTCCGTGGCTGTTGTATGTAGGGGTGTTCAGACACAAACTATCATTAATGTTGCCCATAAAGCATCCATCATCTATTGAAAATGATTCATTGATGCTCATGCCTGGCTGTGGATATGCCAGAGTATTTGTCAGCTCCATGGCAGTCAGTGGTGCTTCAAAATTATTTATCATGGGACCAATACACGTCTCATTGGTGTCGCAATTGCTTCCCACTTCATGCTGCTTTTCAGCCTTTGGCTGAAGTGTTATTCCATACACAGATACAGTGTTCCTGTGAGGCTCCAGATTCAAATTCTTACACTAGCGTTGCTGGTACTCACTGGGTGTACATCACTGGTAAGCTGGCGAATATTAAGCCTTGATGCAAGCTGTTGTACTTTCCATGACAATGCATGTAGTGGATTGAACTGGCCTTCCATAGTGTAGGTAATCTTTTTCGTATACACACATACACGTACAGAGCCAAAATACAAGCAGAGTATGGTGTTTCTGCAGCATCTGAGATGTCAAAGACTATATGCACTTCGGTGTTTTAAAATCGACTCTTTCCTTGCTCAACCATTATTTTAAGGGCTTTTAAGTGAATGGGTATGTCAAATATACATGTTTCTTTCCATCAATACATCCCAGCTATATTCCGAAACTGAATTGGTTTGTATTTGACTGTGAAAGGCAACATTACACAAGTATTTCCTCTTCTTGTTCAGGTCGGTATTTTGGGAGTCCCTCCCCTATGTAGAATAGGTTGACCAATAACTTTGCATCGTACACTTGAAAACCGCTGGTACTTGCATAATGCGAGTATCAAACTATTACATTTGATCATGATTGTTGCTAAATCGTTCTACAATATCAGAATACATGTGAATAACCAACGTAAAGTATTACAATATGTCCAGGAAGATGATGCTGTGTATAGATCCCAATTATCAGTAGATAGATAGCGCTCTGCTTTCAATGGCCACATTTTTGTGGTAGCACAAAGAAAGACCAACATCGATCAACTTTCATTAAAACCTGTAGCGGATAAAAGCTGGTTCTCGTGAATATCACACAGTCTATAGAAATATGATCTTCCATCGGCAGCACCTCCTAGAAAAGAAGACTGGAAAAAACATGTTAATTGTCCTATCTCTCTGTTTTGGTATGAACATCTGCGATGACGAGCTAAAGATTTTACATGTATCTCATTGGATTATATGTCCGGCGGCCAATTTGACCTGTCTGTTGTATCTCCAGTCTGTCGTGTGTCCAGATGTCCACATCAGACGAAGAAAGCCACATATACGGTCAGGATTCTAACGGGTACACTGCGTTTCCAGACATCCTACGGTAACCCCAATCAGAACGCTCGCAATACAACATGCATCTGGTGTAAGGAGGCGGCTGGAACCAGAACACATTTCCTGCTTCATTGCCATATCTTCGAGGAAGCTCAAATCCCACATTACAGACAGATTTGTCAAATCTTATCGGATCTCGGTATCACTGATCCTAGTCCGGACCAGCTTGTTCAACTTTTGCTTTACCCGCTTTTCCTGATTCATCCATTTAATCCACTCGTTAATGAGATTGAACATTTAGCCAGAGACTGGATATACTACACATATTGGTTGGGACTGCGACCGCTGAAGACTCTTGGTCCACTTTCTATTTAGACTCCAATACGTAGTCGCCTGTTCGGCATGCGCCTTGAGGAGGCGGCACATTATCAAGAAGCTCACTTGCAGAATTGGAATCTCTTTCAGATATGGCTAAATCGAACTTAGCAACGATATAAATTAGATATGTCACTGCTTTTCCCATGGCCACATTTTTTGGGATAGGACGAAGTGACACTAGTATACAAAATATTAATATAAGACAAATAATTATTAACACAAATTAATATCTCTAAAATTGATAAAGTGCAAAAATGTTGCATTTATAAAGCTTTGCAGTGCACATTTTGAGAATTTGTCAATGAGCCGTGAGAAAACAGACCTTCGCGAGCCGAGACCTATAAAGTAATCAGACTATTACAAAATCAACAAAGACATTGTTATCCAGGCATCAATTGCCTACATGTATGTACGTGGATACAGTAAATACGTTATACACATGATCACGCACTGAGGTCAGAAGAAATTGTTTCCCAAACCGTTTTATACATGTAGATAAATGGAATAAATTAAGCGAAGACGTAGCATGCGCACCAAATGTAGAGAAATTTGCTTATCAGCTCAAGATGACGCATCAGTGATGCTCAACAGAAGTTTACGGAACCGACTATGGCCTCCACAACTCAACAGTGTAGCCGAGTGCTTGGCGCAGCAGGGTGTAACCATGAGTGCAGGTGGCACACTGAAGCGGGGAACACCGATCAACACCACAGCACTTTTCCAAATAGACTTCAAGTCTTATATCCAATGTCATGGAAATATGGAAAGTTTCGAGGATACGTAATTGAGCAGCAACAATCAAATCATTCAGGAACAAACCAGATGTTTACTTCAAAGTAAGCACATTCAAATGTGACCGAGCAAGTCAAACTACATGTATTTCACTATGTTGACACTGAGGCAATATGAAGCCAATGGCGTATGCCTTGTAAATGATGATGAATGTGTGAATAGTACTTAGGCTTCAACACTTCTGAGAAACTTTAAAGTTTCTTCTTTTTTGTTGTTCTTTTTTTGCTTCTTTTCTTCGCTTTTTAGCTCATCAGTTAAAGGCCTACTTCTCATTAAACACCTGGCCGATTTCAAGCTAACGCGTTTGGAAGGATCCTAGAGTCGCATGCTTCAGAACTGATATACAGAATTTTTGATTGGTCTTGTTTTGGTGGCCATCTTGAATTTTAAAAATTGTATAATGCTACTCGTCATTAACCCCTTGAGCAATTTTAACCATACTTGGCTGAAAGGATACTAGGCTCGTAGGTTTCAGACCCTATACACAGAAAATGGATTGGTCAATTTTTATGGCGGCCATCATGGATTTTCTGAACATTTCGAGAAATCTGTTAAAATGCTACTCCTCATTAACAGCTTGATAGATTTCAAGCAAACTGGTTTGGGAGGACCTTAGAGTGGTATGCTTCAGAAGACATATACAGAATTTTAGTTGGTTTATTTCTTCAGTGACCATATTGAGTTTTCGGGAAAAATTGTAATAAATCGTTTAAAATGCTACGTACACCTAATTTTTTGTGTGGCCATCTTGGATGTTCTGAACATTTCTGGGAATCAGTTGAAAGCTTACTCCTCATTAACAACATGGTGGATTTCAAGCAAATTTGGTTGGAAGAATTGTCAAGATGCTACTCCTCTTAGCTGCTTGACGTATTTCTACCAAATATGGCTGTGCAGATTTTATGGTGGTAGGCTCTAGACCTTCTATTTAGAATATTGATTGATCAATTTTTTGGGTAAAAATCTTAGATTTTATGAAAAATTTAACGGAAATTGTCAAAATGCTACTTCTTTAGTTGCTTGACATATTTCAACCAAGTTCGTCTAGAGAGACCTTAGCATGGTGGAGTCCAGAACAACTATTCAGAATTTTAATTGGTCAATTTTTGGGATGAAAAAAAAATTTGGCTACATGTATGCAGATTCTATGGGAGTAGGCTCTAAAAGATTTATTCAGAATTTTGATTAATCAATTTTTTGGGCAAAAATATTAGATTTTATGAAATACGTGTATTTCCCAGAAATTGTCAAAACACTACTTTTCTTTAGTTGCTTAACATACAACTGTATTTCAAAACATTTTGCTAGAGGGACCCTACATTTGTAATATCATGGTAGACTCCAGAGCTTCTCTTCAGAATTTTGATTGGTTAATTTTTATGGTGAAAATCCTAGATTTTATGAAGATTTATGGGAAACTGTCAAAACGCATCGCTTCCTTAACTGCTTTGTGGATTTCAACCAGGTTTAACTGGACGGATTCTATGGCAGTAGGCTCCAGAATTTCTATTTAGAATTTTAATTGGTCAAATTTTAGGTTGAAAAGCTTAGATTTTATGAAATATTTACTGGAATTTATCAAAATGCTTTCTCTTTAGCTGTTTGAAAGATTTCAATCTAGAAGGACCCTATTATGATAGGCTCCAGAATTTCTATTCAGAATTTTCCTTAGTCAATTCCTTTGGGGGAAAAGCTTTGATTTTATTACAAATTTACTGGAATTTGTCAAAAAGCATCTCCTCCTTAACCACCTAGCGGATTTTAACCAAATTTGACTAGAGGGATCCTATAGTGGTAGACTCTAGAGTGTCTATTCAGAATTTTAATTGGTGTGTTTTTTGGCGACCATCTTGGATTTCCCACAAATTTTCTATGTCCAATTAAAGCGCTATGTACTCATTAATCAATGGCCCAATTTGAACGAAACTTGAGTGAAACGATCTTATCGCAGTAGGCTTCAATATATCATATAAGAATTTTGATTCGTAAATTGTTTTGGCAGACATCTTGGATTTTTCCAAAAATTATGAAGAAATCCTTTAAAACATACTTCCTTAACCACTTGGGGGATTTTAGTCAGATTTGGTTGGAAGGATCCTATGATTGAACCCTGTAGAACTTCTATTCAGACATTTGATTGGTTAATTTTTTTGTTGGTAGCCTTCTTGGATTTTCCGAAAATTATCCAATGCAAGTGCTTGCCCTTGGGCCTCTTGTTTATCGAAAATGTCTAACTGCAGGGCAAGAAAAGAATGATTTGTTATATATGTACACATGTAATGTAATGTACATGTAACTAATAAATTACAAGCATGAGTGTTTCTTTTGCTTATTTTTTAGGAAATTAACTTATACCCGAAGGCTATTTTCTGAGAAGTGAGAATGTGGCGTGTTGGTTTACCAGCCCTCACAGGGATTGGTGTTGTTGGAATTTATACTGGTTTTGCCAAGTCTTCTGAAGATGAGAGTGTAGTCTCTATCCTACGTAACATGTTGTCAAAGCACAATTTCCTGATCACTGCAGAGGCAAAGGGATTCTTTGGATGGGGACGTCATGAAACAAAGACTGCTCCAAAAGTGGATGAAATGACGCTGAAACAGGTGCAGATATTCTTCAGGCATGGTGCGAGGACACCACTTCATCTTATTCATGGAATTGAACAGGTATGCTCTGTCATTGATTAAACATAAACCCCACTGATGTGCAATGCAATAGCATTAATTATTATTATTAGCTGACCTGGCCTGAAAGGCCAAGTGAGCTTATGCCGTGGCGACCATCCGTCTGTCGTCCGTCAACTTTTCCTTTAAACGACTTCTTCTCAAGAACCAGTGGGCCAATTTCAATTATATTTGGCAAGAAGCATCCTTAGGGCATCAGGATTGTTCAAATGAACCCGATCGGCCAATTTGGCCGGCAGCCATCTTGGATTTAGGCCGATTTTAGGAAACGTCTAAAAATCTCCGAAACCGCTTAGGGGATTGATGGAAATCTCAAGAAATATGATCTAGGGTAAGAGCTGAACCAAGTTTGTTCAAGGGAGCTTGATTGGTCCAATGGTTCGGCGGCCTCTTGGTTGACATAGTTGTAGCGAAAATGACTTCTCCAGAACCGCTTTAGCGATTGGGGCGAAATTTGGCAGATATGATTAGGGCCTAAGGGCCATTAGAGTTTGTTCAAGAGAAGTTGATCCGTCAAAAAACATGGCCTTCGTGGGCCAATCAAAATATAGCGTGTTATACAGCAATATATAGCATATATGTAATATATAGCATATTGGATTTTTTTATTTTGATGGATTTTGAGGCCAAAATTGGTTTTGTATGTGTTTTGCAGTATTCTGATCACAAATTTACAATTTTCAAAACTGTCGGATAAACAGTTTGGCGGCCATCTTGGATCATTTTCCCACTTAAAGCTCCCAATGGGAAATTTAAAATGTTTTCTTCTGGAGAACTACCTGGCCAATTTCAATTATATTTGGCAGGAAGCACCCTTAGGGTGCAGAGATTCAAGTTTGTTCAAACGAAGCCGATTGGCCAATTGGGCCAACAGCCATCTTGGATTTAGGCCGATTTTAGGAAACATCTTTAAAAATCTTCTCCGAAACCGCTTAGGTGATTGATGGAAATCTCATGAAATATGATCTAGGGCAAGAGCTGAACCAAGTTTGTTCAAGGGAACTTGATTGGTCAAATGGTTCGGTGGCCATCTTGGTTGACCTAGTTATAGCGAAAGTGACTTCAGATCAGGCCGAAATTTGGCAGATATGATTATGGCCTAAGGGGCATTAAAGTTTGTTCAAGAGAAGTTGATCCATCAAAAAACATGGCCACCGTGGGCCAATCAAAATATAGCCTGTTTGGTGGCCATATTGGATTTTTTTATTTGATGGATTTTGAGGCCCAAATTGGTTTTGTATCTGTTTTGGGGTATTCTGAGCTCAGATTTGAAATTTTCGAAACTGTCTGATGAATGGTTTGGCGGCCATCTTGGATCTTTTTCCCGCCAAAAGCTCCCATACTAAAGCAATGGGAAATTTCAAATGTTTTCTTCTGGCGAACTACCGGGCCTATTTCAATTATATTTGGCAGGAAGCATCCTTAGGGTGTAGAGATTCAAGTTTGTTCAAAGGAAGCCGATCGGCCAATTGGGTCGGTGGCCATCTTGGATTTTGGCCAATTTTTAGAAACGTCTATAAAAATCTTCTCCGAAGCCGCTTACATGTATGGGATTGATACATACCTGATGAAATATGATTGAGGGCAAGAGCTGAACCAAGTTTGTTCAAGGGAACTTGATTGGTCAAATGGTTGGTAACCATCTTGGTTGACCTAGTTGTAGCGAAAACAACTCCAGAACCGCTGAAGGGATCGGGCCGAAATTTGGCAGATATGATTAGAGACTAAGAGCCAAGTTTGTTCAAGGGAAGTTGATCCATCAAAAAATTTGGACACCATGGGCCAACCAAAACATAGCATGTTTGGCCGAAATTGGTTTTATATGTTTTTTGGGGTATTCTGATATCAAATTTGCAATTTTCGAAACTGTTGGTTAAATGGTTCGGTGGCCATCTTGTTGATAAAGAGGATTCTAGTTGAAATGCCTGTGGTCCAGCTGAGCGATACAGGCCCCTTGGGCCTCTTTTTATTATACCCACACATTTTGAAAAAGTGGTAAGGATATTGCAATCACCTCTGTTCATCCATTTGTCTTTATGACTATCTCCGCCGAAATCATTTGGTGGAATTCAATCAAATTTATTATGTGAGTTACCCATACTATGATTGCAGACTACAAAATGACATTTACACCAGGCTGTGCCCCCAAGGGAGGGAGTAGGGGAGGTGGCAAAAGTCAACTTTGTTGAAATTAAACCAAATTTCATATCTTACATGTACATGTAAGTTACCCATAAGATTATGAAAATTTTGAGAAAATGTTTACGTCAATGCTGGTGAAAGCATGGGAATTTGCGATGCCATGCCATTGACTGCCCATTCTAGTATGGAAATGCAAAACCTTTATCCCACCAGATTGAAATGTACAAATGTACAGTAAAGCATATATATAAAATAAGTTAACGTGTTTCCAAAAAAAATCAGAAACACGTTCAGGGACAGACCTGGCTTTCACACATTATTAGCCAATAGATTATCTGAACTATTTTAGCCAATGATTTCCAATGTCTTCGAACTATCACCGTCAGATAATTCTTTTAACTGAACGCTAAATACATGTAACAGATACAACAGCTTCCAGTCAAATTACTTTCAAAATATTCAAACGCTGACCTATACAGGTGCTTTGAATCTGAGATATTAGAATTTCAGAGTTTATTTGGTGACAATAGCAGCAATATAAGTAATACATACATGTACTAGTTACATAAATATTCCTATAAGATGTTCTTCAAAGGTAATTTTGTTGATTTTCTCCTGAGAAATTATGCATAATAATGCGATTGTAATCATTAGCCAAATATTTAGCCAATCCTGCTTTTTATTAGCCAGATCTCAATTTTACTAGCCTTTAGCTAATTGGTGAATGGGTAGGTCTGTCCCTGCATGTTAGTCACATGTAGTAATGCATGTATCAATTTTGAATACATGTACGATCTAAGAAATTTTTTGGTGAATATATTGGACATAGTTGGATTACTGTAGAAGACATTAGGCTGCAATGTACAGGTAAAAAGTCAGCGTTGTCATCAAATCCAATTATGTTCAGAATATTTACATTTTATTTTGTTCCGAAAACATGTTAAATTATTTCGGAGGTACAGTAAGATAGTATTGCCTCTGATACAGTGTACATGTAGCAACAGCCTTGAATAACTTTGGTCCACAAATGTACACCAGGAGCTCGTTCCATAAGGAAAACTTAACAGAGCGCTCTGCTACATGTAGATTAGCAGAGCAGAAACAAGTTTTTCCTATGGAACGATATGTTCTGTGATAGAACGCTCTGCTATTTCGCGAAACATGTTTGGAGATGACTCATGGGGAAAAAAACCAAAACATGTTTTTAATCTGCGACGCAATTTCACATGAAACGACATCATACGTCACAGAGGCATATATTACATTACGTCATAAGCGTATCGTGGAAAGGATGCTGGGGTAGCGTTTTCTTAGCAAACAGTATCGTTCCGTATATAATAGTTTTGTCACAGAGCGCTCTAATAGCGCTCTGTCACAAAGAGCTATTGAAGCTATTTTTTGCACCAGTACGGAACATAAGGCTGCTTTGATTTATTTGCTTCCTGAACGCTTTTACACTCATATCAGCCAAAAACGGCTTCTTCCGTGGGTATTGAGAAATGTCCATTTGCAGACCAAGAGAAGACTATTTTTGGAAATTTACCGCTGGAATGACTGGCTCAATAACCGACTCAGTCATTCCAGTGGTCAATTTTCAAAAATAGTCTTCTCTTGGTCTGAAAATGGATATTTTCTACAAAAAAAAAGAAATTTAAAAAAATAATTCAACGGTTAAAGGGTTAAAAAATAGATTTGTAACATAATCATTTTGGTTGATGTAATTTGTACCGACAGTGTAGATACCTGTACACATGTACCTGTATTCAAAATATGCATCAGTGCTCGTTTCTTCATGCAAGGCTACAGAACCATTTCCACACTACATGTACAACAATGTATGGTACATGTGTACCAGTTAACCCTTACCACTGGTGTCAAAATTTTAAATTGAAAGTAAAAGATGAACTGGTGTTCACTTTTCAACAAATTTGGTGGGAGATGGTGCTGTCGTAGACAGCAATGTCTTCCACCAAAATTGTTGAAAGATGTACACTGGCTTCTTTGCTATTGACACCCTAAAAGATAGAATATTGACATCAGTGTACCAAGAGTTAACACTCATATCAGCCAAAAATGGCTTCTGCATGGGGGGTCTTGAGAAATGTCCATTTGCAGAACAAGATATTGGACACATTGGCCTGAAACTGAGTCACCTTAGCCAGCCAGCCATGTCCCCAGATGAGGCCATCCTTAAATACATGTAATAGTTTGGTTGTCCTCTCCAAAACAACCCTAAAAACCCTGCCGACTCAAAATCTTTTCTATTAGTTTCCTGTTAAGAAATATTTTATTTTCTAATGTAAGTTCAGTGGGAGATTGAATTGACTCCTTTCATCAAAATGGGCTCATACAGCCTTTAGACACTGTTTGCTTTATAGTTTCTGTTTCAAGTTCAAATAAAAACCTTCAAGTTTTGTTCTTTAAATTCCACTTAGTAATGTTATATTTCAGCAGGTAAAAAGCAAGAATTTGCCTACCAACCTAGTCTACTCCAACCAGGGTCGGGAGAGGGCAACCAAAAAAATCTTTCAACGATGGCCTGAATACATGTAGATGTGCTGAGTTGGTAATTATACCTTTATGCATTCGAAAGTTTCAGAACAGCTCATAAATAAGTTAACATACGTACGTTAACATGTTTCCGAAACAAAAACAGAAAGATGTTAGTTAGTACAATTTTGAGCACAATGTAAGAGATGTTCTGTTAAATATTTTGAATTTAATTTGATCGGAAACCGATTGCTGCCCTAGGCAGCAATGGTTTCCAATCAAATTAAGTCCAAAATATTCAACAGTATGTGTTATTTTGTTTTGCAAACATGTTAGTTGTTTCTGAGCTGTATTCAGGCCTTGATATTTCACAAAACCCTTAGGTTCCAGTAGCGTGTTCGTACCGTGTAAGTTACATTTTTTTGTAAATCATGGAGCATAGAATCTGCTACATGTAGCCATTGTTGTAATTTATATGCATAGTTCAGCGTCCACTAGGTTCTCATCAACACAGTGCATGGAACCAAAAACATGTAGCGATAAAATCTGAAATATCGAGGCCTGTTTACTGTACCTGTATGGCCAGAAAAGCTTGTTATTAACGTATACATGTATATACATGTTGAGTATACATGTATATACATGTTGAATCTGTTTCTATATCTGTTGATACCTGTGTGTTTCAGGCAGTATATGACAGCTCTGAGATTATGCCTGTTTTGCCACATACAGACTTTAAATATGATGTCATAAATATTCACACAGGAGAAATAGAGAATATTGGTGGTGTAGAGACAAAATATCGGAGAAAGGTTTTAAAGGTAAGGACTTGGTCTGAGTTGGTGAGCGAATACATGGGTCAATGGTGCATGTAGTAACAAATAGTAATGTATATTATTACATGTATTTAAAATATGGAATCAAATATTTGATGCATGTGTGCGTGTGCGCACATGTTTTGGGTGCATGTATGTTTTTTAGTGTGTACATGCATGCATGCATGCATGCACACACGCCTCCATGTGTCTGTGTGCATGCATGCGTGTACGTGTGTACACCCGTGTATGTGTGAGTGCGTGTGGTATGTATTCCTGGGGCGTATCTAAACAACTTTGGATCTGATTTCGGTCACATTTTAACATTTAAGAAAGGTTGTAATTTCTATGTATAAAGATTTCCAAAATTGGCCTCGTTGAAGATTTTAAAATCCATTTCTGGATAAGATCAAATTCTTGATCTATATACATTTTACATATATGCCTCTATCTCAGAAACCACTCAGTCAATTTGTACGGTTGTTTCCGTACAACATGATTATCCAGCCTTGGTATTGACCTAGATATACATGTACTGTACCTCAAACCCCAGCAAATTTGAAATTAAAAATCAAAATAATAAAACAGAAATTGAAGGTCTACAATCTGTGATTGCTCTTGTTTTAGTTTCGCTTCAGTCTCTTTTGAAATTAACCTGACAAAGTCTGAAAATCCTCTTTAACCTTTTAGCACTCATATCAGCCAAAATCGGCTTCTGCAATGGTCTTGGGAAATGTCCGTTTGCAGATCAAGAGAATACTATTTTAGAAAATTTACCACTGGAATAACTGGTTCACTAACCGAGCCAGTTACTCCAGTGGTAAATTTTTTCAAAAATAATGTTCTCTTGGTCTGCAAATTGGCATTTTCTATGAGAAAATCGAAATTATCTTGAACAAATTTGTGTGTTAAAATCTGAGCCAGATCGGATCAGCAGTTTTTGAGACACAGCTCTCGGGGCACAGACTCACATACGCATGCACACGCGCAGCACACACACACACACACACACACACACACGCATGCACGCACGCACACATGACTGTAATAACCTCTTTCAGTTTATGTCAAGAAGATTGAAATGTTTGCTTAGTAAATGTGTATTTGAAGGCCAAGAGAACTACGTTTGTCACGATATCTAAATTCTGGAGGTCCCAGGGACCCCACACCCAGAAATCGGGAGGTCCCAGCCTAAAATCTCAGGGTCCCAAACTGAATTTTGGGATTCCCATGCAGTTTTTCTCATGATGATTACTGTATTCTGCGGCTGTAGTAGTAGAAACATCCTACAGCTGCAATCAGTCCTTCGCTTTTGAACACTGTGTCTTGTCCTCTGCCGAAATCCTTAGCTTCCTCAGGTCCATTCTTGACTTGAGTGTACCGAGTCCTGCTTTCTTGAGGTCACCTCGTAGCACGCTTAGTAGATTTATGCAATAACGTCCTCTCCTGGCTTTGTATTTGCTGGCTCCGAGTAGGGCGAATTCCAACGCTCTCTGGGCTGGTGTCTCTTCTGGCATCCTTAGCACATGGCCAAACATGGACCATCTTTACTGGGCGACTTTTACAGGCAGCGGCGACGTGTTACACATCTTGTATAGTGCATCGTTGGAAATTATGCTGACTGGTCATTGGTGTCCAGTGATGGTGCGTACATGTAGGTGTTTGTGGTGGCAGGCATCGAGTTTGTCTCGAGCTGCCTTTGGAGCTGCCCAGCTGTTACAGTTATACAGCATCAAGGATACGCAAGTTGCATTGTAGCCTCTTTATCAAGGGCATCTTTGATCTACGAATCCATAGCTTCCAGAAGGACTGGAAAGCTATGTTCCCCATGACGCAGCGTGCAGAAATGTCAGCAGTACTGCAAAGCAGTGAGCCCAGGATTTTACTTTTCCTCCATGGTTCACTGCCACAGAGTGGATCATCATTTACTTTAGTTTCATGCTTTGTAGATAGATATATGTGGGTGAACTCTGTTTTGGATTCATTCATAAAAAGATTCTCAATTTTTAGTTTGCTTGCAGCTATTGGGAGAAGTTCGTCAAGGGGTTTCTTTTCCTCGTCTATGAAGTCCACATCATCGGTATATTCCATCTCTAGTGGTATGCCCAGTATTGACACTTGTGGGGTGGGGGGGGGTGGGGGGGCATGGTTTGGTCTTGTGGAACTTTCCCGCAAAGATTTCAATGCGGCAGCAAGGTAGCAGGTGAAAAGCACTGGAGATAGACCATCTCCCTGTTGGGATGCCAATTGATGTCTCAAACTCTACAGACTTCACTGACTTGACTTGGCCCTGTAGGTGGGGCTTAGAATACACCTTCCGTATCCTCTGCGTGTCGTAAGAGGTGACTAAAGGAGGTAAGGGTGAGGTAACCCTGACAGAAACCTCGAGTGCTGAAGACGGAGGTTCCAGGCCGCACGGCGCACTCTAATAAACCATGGATCCACGCACTTAGCGCTTATGATCATGTCGATAGTCACTTACAGGACTGGCGGTATGATCAGCGAACGAAAAGAAGAAGAAGACTGACTTGACTCGTACTCTCAGCTTGGTGTCTGCAAGTAGTAGTCTCACTAGTCGTACATGTAGCTCATCTTCATTGCAACTGGCCTAGCATAGTACATCTAGGATCTTTGAGCGTTTAATTGTGTCGAAGGCTCATGACATGTCAATTCCCATTTTGTGAAAGTCCCAGTGTTTGGACATGACTACCGACACAAGCATGCATTGAGCCCATACAATGTCTACGCAGCTGCGTCCACGTTTGAGGCCACTTTGACATGATGCGGTGAAGTAATCGATCTTGTCTCGGATGCGGCATAGAGTAACATTGGATAGGATTTTCTGTATGCTGTTGAGGAGCACAATGGGCCGCAGATTGGCTGGGGGCCCAGGTGGCTTCTTGGGCTTCAGTAGTGCGATAAGGGTGCCTTGGCCTACAGCGGCAATGGGAAGGTGGTGCATAAAAGCTGAATTGATTAGGTGCGTAGTCGGTTTTGAGGTAATGTCACTTGCATATTTGAATAGATCATTGCTCATGCCATCAGGTCCAGAGGCACATCCATTTTTCAGGGCTTTAAGTGCCTTCTCAGCTTCTGCTGTTTTAAATGGTGTTAATAATGGCCTGGGGTCTCCTGAGAATGGGTGCAATGGCTCATCATCGTTGTCTGTGAACTGTTCCTTGACCCATTCTCGGGTCACCTCGGCTTTTCCTTGGTCAGTCCCGATAAAGTGTCCTTCAGAGTTGTGTACAGTGAGTGGTGGTGTGTAGTCAGTAATTCTCAGGGCTCGGGCTGCCCAAAACATTTTGTGACAGTCATCCGTGGCAGTGATTTCATCTGCTAGGGCATCTGCCTGTTTAATAGCAGGATCTTTTAAGCGTTCGCTAATGTGGCGCAGAATAATATTGCGCTCCCGGCGTAGTTTGGGATGGTCTTCACTTTGGCCACTGATACATGTAGATGTGCAGCCGTAACGCTTTCTGCTCTGTTGACAGTTTTACTACTAGAGGGTCGTCAGTATACCTAGTTTGGTTGTTTTTAAGAACACCTATGGTGCTGGTAGCGGATGATTCCATAGGTTTCAGTATTTTGGTTAGGGCTTCGTTTGAATCAGAGCTGACATCAATGTTAGCTATCTGCTCCCCAAGGGCTTTTTTGTATGACATTTGAGTGTCAGTGTCACTGATGAGCTTGGTTAGGTTGTAGGTGACTCTAGTATCTGGCCTGGTATGGTTTTATATATTAGGTATAGATCATTCATCTGAAGGCGTGTGATGACTAGCTAATGGTCAGAATTCAGGTCTGTGCCTCCATGCGAACGAGTAATCCGGAGTAAGGGTTTTGCTTCTGTCGTGCATAGTATGAAGTCTATTTGGTTGAAGACAGCTGTTGTAGCCTTAGAACCTTTTGGGGCTTTGCAATCAGTAATGTGTCCATTCCATGTTGTCTGGTGACGGCATGGGTGTTTGAAAACCGTATTTGTGACAAATAGGCCATTGGAACTAAGGAATGCCACCAGTGCTTCTCCATTGCTGTTGCGTGTGCCCTCTCCATAGGATCCCATGCATAAGCCAAGTCCTGAACTTTTGTCCGCAATTCCGAGTTTACCCAGCTTGGAGTTGAAATCTCCACACACGAATAGTTGCCATCTAGCTGGGATTGTAATGGCGGAGCTCAGTTCTGCATAGTTGTAGCCTTAGAACCTTTTGGGGCTTTGCGATCAGTAATGTGTCCAGTCCATGTTGTCCGGTGACGGCATGGGTGGTTGAAAGCCGTATTTGTGACAAATAGGCCATTGGAACTAAGGAATGCCACCAGTGCATCACCATTGCTGTTGCGTGTGCCCTCTCCATAGGATCCCATGCATACATGTAAGTCAAGTCCTGAACTTTTGTCCGCAATTCCGAGCTTGGAGTTGAAATCTCCACACAAGAACTGCTGCCATCTAACTGGGATTGTAATGGCGGAGCTCAGTTCTGCATAGAAGGAATCTAATATTGCTGGATTCTCTTTGGCTTTTTCGGTAGTTGGCCCATATGCATTGACAATTCGACACTTAGTGGTAGTGTGTTTTTGTGTAGGTATAGCCAGGTCGATGAATGCAATGCGATTACTGACATATCCAAAACTAATGACATGATCCATGACCCTTGGTCCGATTACGAAGCCTAAGCCCCTGTATATGGGCTGCTTTTGCTCCATGAGCACTAGCTTATGGCCTGTCTGTATTTGCTGCTCTGAGTGTTTAGATACTTTAGTCTCTTGAATGCATGCAATATCGATGCTATAGTGTTCACAGTGTGCACCTAAGGTTTGCCTCTTTGATGTTACACTCAGACCACATACATTCCACGTAGCTATGGTAAGCTCCTGGGAAGATTACGTCGTCCGAGGATGTTGAGCACAGTTTCTCGTTTGAAGAAGGGTAGACATAATCAGAGTTGCCTCTGTATGCGGCTGTCAGCCAGCAATCATTGATGACTTAGTTTCCCATCAAAGTTGGTGCTTACGGAGGAGACCGGCGTGAAGGTGTCATCTTTCCCCTCCATGCTAAAATTAGTGTGATGGGCTTACAGCTATGAATTATAGGACTCCCATGCTAGATTTTGTCGGTATTTTTTGGGCAAAAATCTATAAAACTAATTATATTTAGCACTGATACAAGATTTCAGGGGTCCCATGGAACCCACTGCCACAACATTTAGGTGTCCCCAGTTGCATTTTTTGGGGTATATACCAGGACTGTGGTCAAATATTTGTAAAAATATTTAAATACAAATACAAATACTTTGGAATTCTTCAAATACAAATACTTGTTTTTTGCAAAGTATTTAAATACAAATACATGTACTTAGGGTAAGCATTTGATATACTTCTCAAATACTACTTACATGGCTTATAGAAGACCAAAGTATGGTGCTGATGTAACTCTAGTGATGGGCAACCAGACCCTCAAATTTACATGAGCAAAGACAATCATAGATATCAAATTAAGGGTGCAAAAAGAAATCAAGTTCGACAGACTAAGCATAGGTAAATATAGTTGACAAGATCCTAGCCAAAGTTGAAATAGTAAACTAGCTAGAATAGTTAGTCAACCAGCATCCTGAATGGTTAATGCAAAATTACATCAAATTCAAAATGGCAGATAACCTTTGCTTTTCACGTTTAAATGCACAGTCATATACAAGTAAATAGTTCAATATCTAATTGAAGTTTGATGAAATTATACTTTTCTGATGTATGTTAATGTTGCCAAGGCCTATTCCCTTCCCACTTTATCTCAAATGGATGCTGTTTGACACGTTAGCATGCTAACATATTCATTTTCATAGCATCATAGCTACAAACGCTTCCACCAGACCAAAGCTGCAAGACATATTAAATCTTGCTTTGCCTGTGAGGCTTCCATGATTATGGGTTTCTGTTTAACTGAAACTTGTATATGACATTTCGCACAGGAGAGTATAGAGAATACTAATTGATACAAAATCATGTGATTATTTTGAAAACAATTTGACTTACAGTTGTTGCTGTCTATGGCTAGAACACGCCCAGTCGAATTATTTTTAAAATATTAATTTTATACATACATGTATTACATTTGAAACCAGCTTTATTAAAGTTCAAACAGAAATGGGATAACATTAAAACAATGTTTATTTATTGATTCTGTTTATTTATGTAGATCCTTGCATATTATTCTTAAGACAACATGTATCTCATTCATAAACTTGTATTCAAATTGTTGCCCAATACATGTATATTCCAATCTTTTATTTAATTTGAAAACCAAAGGTGCTATATACTGCTATTGTTTAACCCTTTAACATTCATATCAGCCAAAAACTGCTTCTGCAGTAGTCTTGAGAAATGTCCAGTTGCAGACCAATAAAAGACTGTTTTGAAAATTTGTGAAAATTTATCACTGGAGTGACTGGCTCGATAACCGAGCCAGTCATTCCAGTGGAAGTTTTCAAAAATAGTCTTCTCTTAGTCTGTAAATGGACATTTTCTATGAGAAATGAGGAGATTAAAAATAATTTTGGAACAAATTTGAGTGTTAAAGGGTTAAGAAAGCAATAATATTTCTAAAATGTACTAAAAGATCTTGACCTCATCATGATAAGGCCTAATGAACAGTAGCATCTAAATGAAGGCTATGAACATAAAATTCATGATGAAAATGGTTAACACTGGGGTTAACACATGCAAGATAGTGCCACGTAGGTGTTGTTAATACCTGACCAGCTCTCTAAGAGGTGTGATATTTAGACTAGCTAAACAAGTTTCTGACTCAGACTCACTTGATCTAACAGTGTTATGCGGTTAACCCGTTCATACCTTCAATGGTTAAGCCAGCCCAAACTGGTCTCTGAATTGGTCTTGGGTATTGGCCATTTACAGGCCATGAGAAAAGAATTTTAGAAAGTTTACCACTGGAATGACTGACTTGATTAGCAAGCTAGTCATGCCAGTGGTAAATTTATAAAAAATAGTCTTCCTGTGGCCTCTAAATAGAGATTCACAAAGCAGAAATCTTAAATTTTAACCACTAAAGTACCAAACGTTTACAGAGGATAATTGTTAGCCTTATGCTTATTACCTTTGAAAAGGATTTTTTTTAATTTCGGTAGGAATGTGATAGCAGGGTTTATTTATTTATTTTGTTTATTTATTTATTTAGATGTGCTAAAACTATCTGACTCAAAGTGGTTTTTGGGAAAAACTTGTATTCAAATTTCACCCAACAATATTCAGATCTTTTATTTAAATTTCAGATTCCTAAGTTTCATTCCTTTTCACATGATAACTGTTCTTCATACTGTTTGTAAGCATTCTGTCTAAGAAAGCAACACTATTTCCAACATGAGCCTTCTACAAATTTTAATCATTTGACATAAGTGCAAGAAAGGCTAATTAACCACACCCCACCCACCCCATCTAAATAAATGATTTTAATATAAAATTCATGGTGAAAAGGGTTAAGACTCTGGTATGAGTCCTGCAAACTAATATAATGGAGGTGTTGTTGTAACTTGGCCAGCTCTACCTAGCTTGCTTTGAAAGGTGATAATTGCCCATTCTATTGCTGATAAGAATTTGAGAATTAAACCAGCTTTACAAGACTCAGACAGTAGTATTCAGTTAGAGAGCAGTACAGTAATGCAGTGGGGCCATATTGTGTCTTGTCCATTGTTAACCATTTATATCCTCAAATTTGTCTACGGCAATTTAATTTCACTTGCAGAACAAGAGAAGACTATTTTTTTCAATTTATCATTGGAATGACTGGCTCGGTAATTATGACTTATCATCAAGCCAATCCATTGGTAAATTAAAAAAACTAATATCATTGAACTGCAAATGGATGTTTCTCAAGACCACTGCAGAAGCTGTTTTTGGTCAGCTATTAAAAGCTTTGAAATCTGTGCGGGAAAATTCCACAAGTCCAAACACCACCCACCCCCCACCAGTGTCCATACTGCGTATGCCATTAGAGATGGAATATGCCAACGACGTAGACTTCATAGACGAGGAAAAAGAAACCCCTTGACGAACTTTTCCCAATGGCTACAAGCAAACAGGATATTGTGAATCTCTTTATGAATGAATCCAAAACAGAGTTCACCCACATATACCTATCTACAAAGCATGCAACTAAAGAAAATGATGATCCACTTCGTGACGCCGAACCATGGAGGAAAAGTAAAATACGGATCTCACTGCTCTGTAGCATTGCTGACATTGTTGCACGCTGTTCATGGGGATCATAGCTTCCCAGTCCTGGCAGCTATGGATTCGTAGATCAAAGATGCTCTTGATAAAGAGGCTACATTAACGTTATACAATGCAACCTGCGTATCCTTAATGCTGTGTAACTAACGGCTGGGCAGCTGGAGACAAGCTCGACGTCTGCCACCACAAACACCTACATGGACATGTATGCACTATCACTGGACACCGATGGCCAGACAGCATAATTTCCAATGATGCACTATGCATCTTGATGCGCAATACATCGCCGCTGTCTGTATAAGTTGCCTAGCAACATGGTCCATGTTTAGCCCTGTGAAGAGAGCCTTGGAAACAGAGAGCCTTGGAATTCACCCTACTCGGAGCCAGCAAATATAAAGCCAGGAGAGGACATCATTGTATAAATCTGTTAAGCACACTATGAGGTGACCTCAAGAAAGCAGGACTTGGTACACCGAAGGCAAGAATGGACCTGAGGAAGCTAAGGATTTTGGCTGAGGACATGGCACAGTGGTCAAAAGTGAGGAAGGACTGATTGCATGGCTTCACCTGCAGAATACAGTAATCATACTGTACATACATTAAAAGCTTATACATGTACCGTTTGTTGCCCAAACCGGCCTCTGCAGTGACCTTGAAAATGTTCATTTGTAGGTCCAGAGAACCCTATTTTTGAAAATTTACCACTGGAATGACTGGTTTGATAACCAAGCCAAATAACCAAGCCCGTCATTCCAGTGGTATGTTTTAAACAAAGATAAATTTGTAAAATACTTGTAACATTGATATATTTTTCAATCTGGCTGACAATGTTGCTGAAAGTTGTTACAGTCACCTTTTAACTTAACCCCAGCATTGGCATATATCCTTGAGGCCTGGGAAGGATCCTTACAAGGTTGGAGAAAATCCCTTCAGTAGAACCAGTGTTATTGAAAAATCTCTATTTTAAAAACAATGTTGCTGGAAGCTGTTGCGTTTTAGATTTTGTCTCTCGAATTGGCATATGTCCACCCGGGTTTTGAGAAGATGCCTTCAGTAAAACGAGCCTTATGGTTTGGGCCCACACAAGCAAGCACCCACCCTGTTTGGTGAAGATCCCTTCAGTAGAACCAGAGTTATTAAAAAATGTCTTAAGAACAACAACAACAAGCATGCCTGCATTAACCCTGGTGTGTAGCAACGTATGTAAAAATGGCATTCTCTTAACCTGCATTTAGAGACCCAATAAGTAGATCAAATTTAGCCATTAAAGTGCTGAGACATGCTTTAGCCCATTAACGGTCAAAGGTGGGAAAAAAAATCAAGATATATGCTTACCAATTGATTCGCAGGCCACAAGAGGGCTATTTTTGAAAATGTAACCCTGGAATGAATGGCCGGGTTATCGAGCCAGTCATTTCAGTGTTAAATTTTGAAAAATAGTTTCTTGGCCTGCAAATGAACGTTCCTCAAGACCACCGTAGAGGCCTGTTTTGGCCGGGTTGACCATTAGAAGGTTAAGACTGTATATTGAATTATTGTTTGCTTGTATCAGGGTGGCAGTTACAGTGGACAGTTGACCAAGCGTGGTCAGAATCAGGTGTATGAGCTGGGAGTGTCTATACGAAAGCGGTACATAGATGATCTCGCATTCATGAATGCTCAGTTTAAGCCCACAGATATCTAGTAAGTAATTAAACCTTTAAGCATTAAATTTGTTTAAGAAAATTTCTATTCTCTCATGAAAAATATAAATTTACAGACCAAGAAAAGACAATTTTTTTAGAATTTACCTTGGAATGACTGGCTCAGTTAGCGAGTCAGTCATTCCAGTGGTAAATTTCCAAAAATACCCTTCTCTTGGTATTCAAACGGACTTGTTCCATCAAGACACTGGACAAGACCATCACAGAAGTCATTTTTGGCCGGTTTGAGGGTTAAAGGGTTAACCCTTCTTGTGCCAGTGGGCCTTTCCTGTGTTGCATGTATCTATGCCCTGCCCCATCTGTTGGTAAGCTCCACCCACACTTCGCCATTTTCGGATCAATCGCTGAACTACACGTGTACTTGACTATCAATTTCCAGAAAACTATACAGGTAAGCTGTTGACTATTTTGAAACAAATTTGACTGGGTATACATTGTAGGCAGAAACAGCGCCCAGTCAAATTAGTTTCAAAATATTCAACAGCATTTTTATTAAATACTAAAGACATACAATTCTGTCTGTCATTAATTAAGCAATTGTCCTGAAATTATCTATGTCATTCATAACGTCATTGATTATGACATCATCCTACTCGTCACATAGTTGATTATGACATCATTTGATTGATGGATAAACAAATGCATTTGCATTGAACAGACTAGATTTATACATGATTAAGGCAGTGCTCAATATTATATTTCAATGTATATAACATTTACTACACGACCATTACGGTCAGTGGTTTCCCGTGATAACAGAAAATGAATGGACTTCACGGAATTGGTAATCTGAAATGAAAATAAAGGATATTCAAGCGGAAATCAACGGAAAATCACAGTTTTCTTCAAACATGTCAAGACAGGTTTAAATTGAAACGGAAATATGATATTCAAACCAAAATTAATCGGTTAACCCTTTAATGGTGAAGATTTTTCAAAAAATTTTAAAATATTTTAGTGAATGTCCATTTGCATGCAAGGGAAGACTGTTTTTGAAAATTTACCACTGGAATGCCTGGCTCGATAATCGAGCCAGGCATTCCAGTGATAAATTTTCAAATATAGTCTTCTGTTTGGTCTGCAAATGGACATTCCTCAAGACTATTGCAAAGGCCGGTTTGGGCCGACTTGACTATTTTAGGGTTGAAGGCAACTTATCTATGTCATTCATAATGTCATTGATTATGACATCATCCTACTCGTCACATAGTTGATTATGACATCATCCTACTCGTCACATAGTTGGTTATGACATCATATAATTGACGGATTTTAGGGTTAAAGGCAATTTCCTCCAGAATATGAGATATTGTTGGGTAAAATTGTAACTACTTTCATCAGCCTAACTTTTGCCCTGTAGGTGGGGCTTAGAATACACCTTCCGTATCCTCTGCATGTCGTAAGAGGCGACTAAAGGAGGTACGGGTGAGGGAACCCTGACAGAAACCTCGAGTGCTGAAGACGGAGGTTCCAGGCCGCACGGCGCACTCTAATAAACCATGGATCCACGCACTTAACGCTTATGATCATGTCGATAGTCACTTACAGGACTGGCGGTATGATCAGCGAACGAAAAGAAGAAGATCAGCCTAACTTTGTACTGTCTGGGAATGCTACATGTAATAACACACTACACAATGTGCAGATTTTACTGTTTTATTGACTATTAAGTGTACATACAACTTAGATGATGTAAATTTGCAAATCAGAAGTAAAACGGAATCAGCAATTTTGTTAAGCAGAAAACTACTGTCCCTTATGCATACACAGGGCTGTAACTTAACATTTTGCAGTGAACACCATCAGGGCATGCTAATAATTAAAACTGAGTGGCAAGTGAGTTCCCTCGTTGAGGTTAGAGAGCTCGCATTATTCTGCTAAATTTGGCAGACATGGAAAAGGTAGGAGGTCTTTGAGGGCATGGACTGATGAGATCTGTATTCCTGGAGCAAGTTTCACATCATTTTGGTGTAATTAATCATGATTATATAGTTTATTGATAATAGAATTTAATGAAGGTTGTACAATCTGACTTAGTCTACAATCACACCCAAACATTCATTCACCAACACGGATACGCACAATACCTTCTTCCACTTCCAACGCGAGCCTAAAAACACTTAAGTCTACAATTAGTGAATTACCTCCCTTATGATATTACGCTAAACATGGTCAAAACGTGCTTGAGTAAGGTCAAATAATTTTTTCCAAATCATGTTTGACCATGCTCGAAACAAGGTTGACCATGGCCAGGAAATTTTGTCCATGGCCAAAGCAGAGGCAGAGTTTACAATGGTCAGACAGCTGACATGTTTCAAGGTTGACCATGTTCATTCAACCATGGTTGACGAAGAAACCATAATCAACTTTTCATGCGTGGTTATTGGCACCTAATTAATATTAACGTAGCTTACATATATGTATGTCTCTAATGTTATTACATTGCAAGTGTTTAGATTTCAGAGTGGTAATGAAACCATTTAACAAATTACTTATTTTTGAATTTTCGTCTCACCTGTGAAACAGAAATAAGACATACTGGTATAACTTTACTGACAACGGCAACGGCAGCAGCATTTATCACATCACTGGTTTGGAATTTGCATGATGACATTGAACTCAAAGGTCAAGGTCACAAATTCTGATACATATCAGCAATGAGGAGCAGGATCCATTTCTATCTATGCCCCACATATTTCTAGCTAAACTTTGCCCGTGTTGCGATCAATCGAACGCTGAATTCCCGGAATCCCCATATCAAGGTAACTATATATACAGGTAAGCTATTGAATATTTTGAAACCAATTTAACTAGTCGCTGTTGCTGCCTATTTGGCAGCAACACCCAGCCAAATTAGTTTCAAAATTTTCAACAAAATGTTTATTAAATAGTAAATCCATCAAAGACATACAAAAATCGTGCACTTGACAGACTAGTCCAGCTTCATGATGGAGTATTCTCTATCATTTATGATTGGGACATCAGCCTGCATGTGATATACCTAATTATGATGTCATACTTGAGCGATAGATTGGATTCATCCATTCTTGTTGTTACAGCATTCGGTCGACAAACATCGCGAGAACGTTAGACTCTCTACGATGTGTTCTCTCTGGCTTCTATGGAATAGAAGAGTTAACCAGACAGGGTGAGTAAAACTGTGTGTTTGTTAAACTCGTAATCATCAAGATTGGTCTAGAAAATTTGGATATTTTTGCATACTAATGTTACATTAATAGGCCAAGAGAAGACTAAGTTTGAAAATTTTCTACTGGGATGAATGGCTCGGTTATCGAGCCAATCATTCCAGTGGTAAAGTTTTAAAAATAGTCTTGTGTTTACAGTACATCTCCATAGTAGCTGAACATAAATGGTTTTAAAAAACATGTCAGTTTTCAGCCGTATTAGAGGTCTGAGCATGACAGGAAAAATCTGTGAACATGTTTAACGCGTTCACGACGAAGCCGGCCAAAAGGGGCCTCTGTAGTGGTATTGGGGAATATCCATTTGCAGGCCAAGAGAAGACTATTTTAGAAATTTTACCACAGGAATGACTGGCTCGATAACCGAGCCAGTCATTCCAGTGGTAAATTTTCAAAAATAGTCTTCTCTTGGCCTGCAAATAGACATTCAATAAGTAAATATTTAAATTTTTTGAACAAATTTAGTCATTAAAGGGTTATAGCAAGCCACAAGTACACTAGAAGTAGTAAGTAACATCTGGTTACTCTTTACATGTTTAATGCTCAATAATATTTTGCTCCTAGAAGTTATCCATTTACAGATCAAGAGGAAAATATTTTTGAACATTTTCCACTAGAATGGCTGCCAGTTATTCCAGTGGTAAATTTTCAAAAACATTTTGCTCTTGACCTGTAAATGGGCATTTCACAAGACCACTGTAAATGCATTTTATTTGTGGCGCACATGATAAAAGCATCAGTATTCGGCTAGGATCATCAGCAATTCTCGATCAAGAATCATGGAATTTTCTTTTGTTAACATGCTACCATCACATCAAAAACCATTCAAGTTTATCAAAAATATAAATGCATTGTCACAATATTACTAAATGGGGCTGTAATTTATGACTAATGTATATAAAATATATGGCATTTTACAAACTTTAAGGTGGGATTAAGTGCATTTGTTTCTTTTTGTTTTGTTTGTTTTCCATTGTACCACGGTTTAGTTAACTTACATTTGTGGCCCAGTATTCATGAAAAGGGCATACATACAAAAATGTAGCGTATGCTAATGTTGGAAATTGGTACTATTTTTGTGACCGATGATTGGTTTTATATACTAACCGATCATCAATTAATGATTGATCATAACAGGTTCTCATTTTTTATCCATTTTGAATGTAGTAATTATAACGTGTTCAAGGATAATTACCCCTTTCAAACCAAGTCGCAGGTATGACAGATTCTTAATCATTTAAGAAATAATCTGTTGAATATTTTGAAACTAATTTGACTGGAATTTTATTAGTATGGTTGCTTTGAAATTAACATACAACAATGTACTATTTTAGTGCTGAAAGAAATAATGTCTTAGACCAAGGAGTAATACTATATATTTGTAGCAATTAAATTTTAATTATTTTCCAAAAAGTATTCATTTTCTAGCTTGACCAGTTAAAATATATTAATAAAATCAATTTATAAACAACCAAAATCGATTTCTGAAATCATGATCGATCGATTGGTTGAACATGCGAACCAATCAAATCGATCAAATCGATTAAATCGATTAATCGGAACAATACTAGCTCATGCCCTGTCGTTATTAAGTAGAAAACGAACAAATCAGAATGATGAATTTATGCCACTTAGGAGGTGTAAGGCCCTAACTACCACTCTTCCAGGGTGTACACCCTCTTCATGAATACCGGCCCTGAGTTGTGATACATGGATAAATGTAATAATTATAGGATTCACTATTTCTCTATCAGTCTCATTACCTGCATCAAAACTATGTTTTTATTACCCTGGTTAGGCTTGCACCATTATATGATTAAATTGAAAAGCACGATTATTTTTTATATCCTGAATTCATATGATTAAACATTAAATACATGTAATTGAATAATCGTCAATAATTTCTACTGTGTAAATATTTCAAAATCTACCTTTTAGTTACTCTTTAACGCGATAGTTCAAGAAAATGGAAAATTTTCCAGTGAATGTACTGTATGTCCATTTGAAGGTCAGAAGAAGACGTGCATGCTTACGCTTTCAGAGCTGACGGGCAAATGACTGGCAGGTTAGTTTTGTTTGAGAAATCCTGGCTTGTGCAGACAATAACCTAAACGAATATGGTGTCCAATAGTTAAAACAATTATGGAGTCAGGGCATTGCATGCTGGGTAGCATTGTATGATGGGTAAATTGAACAGAAATCAACAGGCATCTCATATCACGTGCAAATGTGTCTATATATAACTGGACATGAGAACTTTAAATAATCGGTCATGATCACTCAAGTCAGTTATCGCACAAGCCCAGCCCTTGTATTTGACTGATTGGTTAATGTGTAGTCATGTGACGCAAATTGGATGGTTAACCCCTATTGTGTCAACAGCACATTAAAGCACTCAAAATACTATTTATTTCAATTAGCCATTTAATGGCCAATACTTTTCAAGGAGATTTTGATTTTTGCAGCCAAAAAGAGTATTTTTGAAAATTTATAACAAAAATTCACAAAAAAATAGATTTCGGTTATCCTTCAAGTGGACATTAATCAAAAGTGTAATGGTAAAGAAAATTCAAATTTCTGCTTAACCAGTGTCCAATTGCAGACCAAGCAGAGTATTATTTGAAAATTTACCACTGGAATGACTGGCTCGGTTTATGAGCCAGCCATTCCAGTGGCAAATTTTCAAAAATACTCTTCTCTTAGCCTGCAGATGGAGATTTTTCTCAAGATCGACCCTTAACGGGTTAAGTTGACACAAGAGAGGTTAAGCTATTCCCTTGGTACATGTAACACAGTGCAGTTACATGTATTTGTGCATTTGATGAAGTGCATGTAGATGTATTTTATTGATATTTTTCAGGTCCAATCGGCTTTCTTGTGTCTGACCAAAACAATGAGATTTTGTATCCTAACAACCATTGTTGTGCGTGTCTGAAGAAACTCACGCAGAATGTCCTAGCAAATTTTGGTGATTTTCCGGGAATAAAAGAGGACAGATTACGACTCGAAGCAGCTTTAGGCAAGAAATAATTTCTCTTACTTTCATCCCACCATCATATAAACGATATTGCCTTGTATATTCCTACATGAATGCAGAAGTGGAATGCTATCGAGCCCGCCATTCCAGTGATAGGCTTTCAGAGGTAATCCTTTAGTTCGGATCGACCGGTCGGATACCGGCCGTACCAGCTAAGCTGGGTACGCGCCGCCCGTCCTGAAATCGTTTCCTGAACACGCCCCTCTGGGTAGCACTATAAACGTATATATGCCTATGGGAGAGAGAGCGTGTTGAAAAATGACTAAGTTCGTTAAAACACATTATGCGCATGCGCGCGCCGGGACTCTGTTTCAATGGAGCGCGTAGTCATGACCTAGATAGGATGGCGCTTTTAGTGTACTGAGATGGTACTCTGTAATCCTTATTGATTGCCTGTTCCCATTAAATCTGGCATTAATCTAGACCAGAATTCGACGGGCTTTCCAAATCTGTAAACCATTTCAAAATCGGTTGAGAAAGGGCTGAGTTATCCAGGGAAAACTCTTCTTGAGTATCTTCAAAATATTGCCGTGACATCATAACCACGTGGACGTAAAGCTTCTAGAATGTTCTAGAACATTCGACTATGCTATTCTTAGCTACGCGCTGATTGGCTGTTGCTTGAATGATGATTGGATGGAGCCTGCACCTGTGACATCACGGAGAGTATAAAAGGAGAAGCGATCCAAAGATCGAGAGCATCCTCGGCCAGGGGCCGAACAGGTTGGATCTGTACCAACTACTAATAAGCACGATACACGTCTTCTTTCGCTCTGTGTCGGGTTTTTGTCCCGTAGAGTGCAGTTTTCCAACCCACCACACTAAAACAATTTTGTAACTCCCTATCTGCGGGAGAAATTGGAACTTTTGATAATCATTCACGAATGCTAACATCCACATCCGAAACACAAATTTGCGGTGAGGCCTTTGCGGCCTGAATATATGAGTCTACAGATGTAGAGGCAGGATGTTCTTTGATGGATGACTCGCCGGATCTGCCGGCCACGCCTAAAAGTGGTATTTCAAACGTCGCCGAACCAATCGTGTAGGTTCTTTCGACTTTCGACCGCAGCAAGTAAACTCTACCCGGTGCGTCTTCAGAGCTGGCTGACGTACCCAGCACCATGAAGCTTTGTTTAGTATCTTCATTTGCCTCTAACAAGAGTTAACACTTGAAAAGACAGCATTTCAATTTCAAGACAGCGATATATTAGGAAAGATGTTGAATATTTTGAAACTAAATTGACTGCAACCTGTTGCTGCCAATATCATCAAGAGAACCCAGTCAAATTACCGAAAATATTCAACAATGTTTTCACATCAAGAGTATACTTACCTCCCTAATACTTTTGATATTGCTAAATATCGGCTTTCACTCAATAAAACACTCAGATTAAAAACAGTTAGGTGCCCCTACTGGGCAGGGAGTCAGAGGTAGTCCGGCGGATGCTCGCCCCACCACCGCGCATGCGCCGACTACTACTTCCTCTTTGCTCATTTATTGGCAAAGGGTTACATGCGGTTTTGTGTTCTTTATACTTTTCTGCGCGTTACCTTGTTTTTTGCTCACGTTTGACGATTATTTTTTGGTGGAAGCATGTCGGAAAGGGAGGATTCGCCTTTAGAAGGAGCGGGATCGCTTTATCAGGTGAATTCTTTGATATGCTAGCGTGTTTTGTCCCGGTTTAATGTATTTCCGGGACTCGCGCTTACCGTGATTAGCGCCTGATTATGTTGGTTTTTTACAACATGGTGCTTCATATGTCTCATTTCTCTTTGTGTTTTGTCCACAGGTATCGCATAGACGCTTTGATGGACTTCTCGGCACAAGAGGATATGTTTTCTCTCCACCACGGTTCCATTTCCTACTAATACTGTTAGGTTATCTAACCAAAAAATCTATGTTCAGTGAGTTGGAGGCCTGTTATAAAGGTCTTCTCACTTTGCCCTCTTGCTCCAATTCCTTCCCCTTAGGTGGAGAGAATGTAGAGGCGTACTATGGTGGAGTTCTCCGGTTCATCACGTTGGATGGTTTGTCTATACAAGGATCAGGTATCTAATTATTGTAAACAAAAGGGGAGATAATTTCCCTTTTTGCCAATGCTAGAATTGGAAGGAGTTATCTCTGTATATCTGATTGTTGTGTACTCGAAATGCCAATTCAACGGAAATGTTCCGTTTACTTATACAATTCGTTCTTGCACTTGGTGCTTGTTGCGGATCGATTAATTTGGTCACGAGAGTGATGACGTCATAATCGGCCTTGGCCTTTTTATTAACAATTAACGTTTTGTCCATGGCTGGTTCTTCTTGATTTCTGATCTTGAGGATCCTGTCCTCTCTTTTTAGTTGGTTTTGAGTTCGCTAACCTTAACTATCTTGCTCATTGTCCCTGTCCTTTGTCCTGTTTCAGAGACCTGGTTGCCCGTCCTGCGGGAGGTTTCTTAAAAGCCGCTTCGTCCCGCACTTGTGCTTCAGCTGCAGTCCCTGTGGACCGTTGCTGAAGTGCGACGTATGTAAGCAGTGGGGGGGCGAATTAATGTCTGATTTTCTCGCATTGCAGGCAAGGGAGAAGGTAATGGAGGAAGAGAGGAAGAAGAAGGAGAAAGTTTGTAAGAAGGGTAAGAAGAAGGCCTCATCCGCGGTGGATATGGAGGCCTTCAGGTCCGAAATGTTGCAAGAGATGCAGAGGACAATAAAGGATCTGGTCCCAGAGTTGCTTCGTGGCATGCTCCCTGGGCCAGCTCCTTTGTTGTCCTCGGCATCTGCTTACGAGCAGGTGATCCCCGCCTCTGAATCCGGTCTCTTTAGGTCCGGTCCGGTTGTGGATTCAGAGGTGGCCCCTTTGTTGGGGGCAGTCCAAGGCCCTGGCAGCAGGCATGGCGCCGCGCCGAGGGGCCGTGGACAACGGTTGTTGCTGGGACCCGCGGTCTGCTCATCAGACCCCGGGTATCCGCGCGCCGAAGGTGCCAAACCCTCCTATGGCACCTTTCCTGGCCAGTCCGGGTTAGCTCTCTTTGCTGACCCGGAGTCTAATCTTTCTGGCCAGGAAGAAGAGGATCTCCTGCTGGGGTCGCCTTCTGAGGACGTGGCCATGGAATACGACGTCTGTGCACCCCTCGCGGGGAATGCAGGCGACGTGTTCCATGGTTCTACTCACGCAGGAGTAGATTTCACGGTCCAGAGGGTGTCCCCGGGCGGTGCTGTTGACCACGGATACCGCATACCTCGGCTTGCCGATGGTATGGCTGGTGCTGGTCAGACCCGTGGTAGAGCGGTGTTTACCCCGCGCTCTGCCACGGCGCCTGCTCCTGGTCAAGCCGCGGAATTTAGCATGCCTGCTCTCTCGGGCCCGCATGCTTTTCCAGGCTTGCCAGGGGTATCAGCTTACCCGCCGTCGACATCAACTGCGAGTGCTCTGGAGGAAGACGAAGGCCCTCGTCTAGTAGAGCGCTCGCAGTTAGCCACGGAGGAGGATTGGTCGGACGCTTGCCAGTGGCTGGTGAGTGTTCGGCCAGATCTACCCGTGGAGCTGCCGGCTAGCCAGCGTGACCATAGGCCGTGGTTAGCTGGTAGGCCGGCGGCTACCGCTATGCCATCTCTGCCGCTTGCTGAGCATGTCGTGGACATGTTCAAAGCGGCAGAGGCGTCCATTAAGGTGAATGGACGTCTCGCGAAGGCCCCTCGCGAGGTGGCGAAGCGGTGCCGCATCGTGCCCCTGGATTACCAGCGGTACGGTGTGGTGCCGAAGCCAAGCGTTGATGATCGCGCGGCTTTGGGCGAAGATGCGCGGCCGGGCTCCCGTTCTGACACGGGAGTCTTGTGCTCGAACGCGTTGCGTTCGGCAAATGCCGCGCTGCGGGATGCGGAGGAGAGTGGGAGGGCGTCGATTGCCGCTCTGTCCCACGTCTCCCAGCTGCTACAAGGGGTGGTAGCGGCTTCCGCATCACGCCAACCAAGCCCGGTGACAGTCCAGAGAGCCATTCAGGATGGTATCAACCTGGCTTTGGACTGTTTGACGCGGGCGGTAACCAGAAGTGTCCGGGCGAGGCGCACGTTTGCGCTTGACAATCTGTGCCCGTCCCAGGACCTGTATAATAGGCTGCTGCGGACGCCTATGACAGGTCCTGGTCTCTTTGGAGGTGAGGGATGCAGGCACCTCCAGGAGACGGTCACTCTGGTTAATAACCAGAGGGCGCTGCGGGAACAATTTGAGGTGCTCCGGCGGGAGCGTGTTCGCGCGGCACCCCCTGCGTATCGTCCTCTGCAGGCTCGAGGTGGTGCTGGCCAGGTCAGAGGCCAGCCACCGTCGCAACGTAGGCCTAGGCCACGGGCGATTCGGCCAGCAGTGAGGGGGGCGCAGGCTCCCCAGCCGCACCCAGCCAGACAGCCGCCCGCGCACCGTGGTGCGCGCGGTGCTGGGCGGGGCGCGCGGGGATCTGGTCGCGGTAATCGGGCCTGATGGCCTGGTTACCGCGGTGGGAACCACTCCGGTGTTTCAGGCCGAGAGAACAGTGCCACTCTGGCCCTCCTTATGTCCACCTCTATCCCTAGGTGGACCGGTGGGCGGCCGTTTGGCCGCCCGCTTGCCAGAGTGGAAGCGGTTGACTCAGGACCGTTTAGTCTTGCGATGGCTTTCGGTCGGGTATCGTCCCGACTGGGTGACAGGCCCGCCATCGCGACTGTCTCTCGCGCCGATCTGGACTCCCATTCCACGGGATCCGGATCAGAGGTTGTGTATAGAGGAGGAAATAAATTCCCTCATACTAAAAGAAGCCATTCAGCCGGCACAGAGGTGCCCGGGCTTCTATTCAACCCTGTTCTTGGTAACAAAAAACACCGGAGGGTGGAGGCCGATTCTCAACCTCAAGCCGTTGAACAAGTTCATCGAGACACCCAGTTTCAAGATGGAGACTGTGCGCTCGGTGTTGGCGGGGTTAGAGCGAGGGATGTGGACAGCGTCGATAGATTTGAAGGATGCTTATTTCCACATTCCCATAGAGAGGAGTTTCCGTCGCTTCCTGAGATTTGCATTTCAGGGCCGGCGGTGGGAATTCAGGGTGTTACCCTTCGGAATTTCCACGGCTCCTCGGGTCTTCACCCGTGTGGTTCTCGCGATCACTGCATACCTCCGCAGGAGAAGCATAGCAGTCCACACGTACATAGACGACTGGCTGTTGAAAGCACACACCCGGGAATCGTTGTCAGCCAATCTGGAGATTGTTTTGAAAACTCTCTCGGACTTGGGCTGGCTGATCAATTTCCCGAAATCAGAGCTAACTCCATCCCAGAAGTTTGTTTACCTGGGCATGTTCTTCGATCTGGAGACGGGGTATGTGTACCCCACTCAGGAGAGGGTTCAAGTACTCATCTCGGTAATTCAGTCGGTGTGCGACAGTCGTCATGTCCTGGCACGGGTTTACTTGAGAATGCTGGGCTTGATGGTTTCTTTGGAACCAGTCATTCCACAGGCCGCCTTGCGCAGGCGTCTGATCCAGTTATTTCTCATGACACAGTGGACCCAGAGTTCAGGTTCGCTGGACTCGAACGTGTCGGTGTTGGCGCCTCTGATTCACCACCTGCAATGGTGGTTGAATACAGAGAATCTCTTGCCGGGGGTTTTGCTAACCCCTCCCCACCCTCAGGTGACTGTGTATACAGATGCATCGATGGAGGGGTGGGGAGCTTGTCTGGAAGAGTCCACAGTATCAGGGCTTTGGGATCTGGATCAGTCCAAGGAACATATCAATCTACTAGAGCTAAGAGCAGTAGTCCTGGGCCTGGAACATTTCTTACAGAAAGTTCAGGGCAAGATTGTTCTAATTCGTTCAGACAACTCAACAGTAGTGACTTACATAAACCGCCAGGGCGGAACGAAGTCGCCCAGTCTCTGTATGATGACATGGAGACTGCTTTGTTGGTGCCTGGATCATGGGATCACCTTGAAAGCAGTTCATATTCCGGGGAGGTTAAATCTGCTAGCAGACTCATTGAGCCGAAGGATGAGTGTTTTACCCACGGAATGGCAACTAAATCAATGTGTGGCGGATCGTCTGTTCGACCATTGGGGGAAACCCAACATAGATTTGTTCGCGATGAAGAAGAATGCGAAGATGACGACGTACGTCTCTCCGATTCCAGACCCAAGCGCTTTCGCGACAGATGCGTTAGCTATCAGCTGGGAGGGAATGTATGCATACGCATTCCCCCCAGCAATCCTGATTCCAAAGGTGCTTCAGAAAATCAGGCAGCAGGAGTGCCAAGTGCTTCTGATCGCCCCGGATTGGCCAAGCCGATCGTGGTATACGGATCTGCTGGACCTTCTGGTCTGCAATCCGGTTCCGCTGCCTCTGATGGACAACCTTATCTTCCAGGGCAAGGCCCTTCACGACAATCCGTCAATGTTCCGATTGACTGCGTGGATGTTGTCAAGGAATCTAGAATTAAGGAGGGCTTTTCTGAGCAAGCGGCCATGTTTATGGCCAAAGCCAGGAGGGGGTCAACCTCCAGAGCATATAATTATAAAATCAACAGATTTGCAGAATGGTGCTCAAAAAGATGTATTGATCCAATGGAATCATCTATTCAGGTAGTGGCTGATTTCCTCTGTCACCTATATGATGCCTATAGCCTCAAGCCTAACTCTATTGCTGGTTATAAGTCAGCTTTAATGACTGTTATTCCTTGCTTGGCTAATAGGGGGAGTGATGAAGTAAGTACATTAAATGTATTAATTAAAGGCATGGGCAATCTAAGACCAAGGAATCCTCCACTGATTCCGTCTTGGAGTTTATCACTGGTGCTCCAGGTACTAGGTGATAAGCCTTTTGAACCACTTAGTTCCATTTCTATGAAAATGTTAACTCTTAAAACTGTATTTTTAATTGCTGCGGCCTCGGCAAGGCGTAGGAGTGAAATTCACGCCTTATCAGCCGAGGTTGACCGTTTTGTGGTTACAGGGGAAGGCCTTAAGCTTCTACCTAGGATTAATTTCTTGTCTAAAAATCAGTCATTGAAATATCCAGGTCAACCTATTTTTTTGCCATCTTTAACTAGATATGATCCTAATTCTAAAGTATGGTGCCCCGTACGGGCGCTGCTCCGGTACAAACAGCGTACTTCGGAGTGGCGTACCGACCAGTCAGCGTTATGGTTGTCATATATTGAACCCCATGGTAGGGCGTCTAAGGACACCATTTCTAGGTGGATTGTGGAATGTATTCAATTTTGTCACAAATCCGCCACCGGGCGACAGGTTGACGTGGCCAAGGCTCACAGTGTCCGCGGTGTCGTGACATCCACTGCCCTTTTTAATGGGGTCCCTGTGGATGATATTATGTCAGTGGCTCAGTGGCACTGTGAGTCAAGTTTTACAGACCATTACCTCCGTGACACCTCTAACCCTCTCGCCTTGTCGATTTTGAAACAATAACCGCTTTATGTTTGTGAAGAGTGCCTCCGCATTGCTTATATACTTCGCCATTCAGCGACGGTGACAACCACTTGTCGGGACTGTATCATCCTTCTCTACTGGATTCATGATGACAGCTTCCTAGTACAACAAGGTCAGTCTTGTTCATGTGTTGTTCATTGTTTTGTATTGTCACGTTACCCAGTGTTATTAATATGGTGATGGTTTATGTGGGTTGTGGTTCTTTAGAGAGAGTATACGAAAATGGAGCCTTTTCGTCTCTGTCCTATAGTACTTAGCACTAGTACGAAGAGAGCGTGTAGGACATTGAGGTCATTTAATCTTCCTCCCAAGGGAGGGGGGGGAGCGCATATGACAAATCGGTCATCTCTCAGGCATCGGTTGTGTTATCCGATGGTTTATCAAATCCTGACTGTGTTTCACACAGTTTCAGACGTCATAAGTGCCTTAAACGCTTGAAAGCGTATAGGGAAGAGCTGGTCTTTTGACCTCGCCTCCCTCCCGCCAGATTCACTTTCGAATTCTGGCAATATCAAAAGTATTAGGGAGGTAAGTATACTCTTGATGTGAAATAAACGAAATCTAGGATTTCTTTTTTCACGAGAGAGTTGATACTTACCTCCCTAGATACTGACCCGGCCTCTCCGCCCCACAGAGGCTCGGTCTTCAGGCTCTTGGTAGTTGCATGTGTTAGCCAATAAATGAGCCAGAGGAAGTAGTAGTCGGCGCATGCGCGGTGGTGGGGCGAGCATCCGCCGGACTACCTCTGACTCCCTGCCCAGTAGGGGCACCTAACTGTTTTTAATCTGAGTGTTTTATTGAGTGAAAGCCGATATTTAGCAATATCAAAAGTATTAGGGAGGTAAGTATCAACTCTCTCGTGAAAAAAGAAATCCTAGATTTCGTTTAATTCCTTGTATCATAAAGAATTTAATTTGACTTTCCTTATCTATGATGGTACATGTGTAGAAGGACAGGGTTAATGCATGTAGGATTATTTCATACATAAAATATTAACACACCAATAACCCGGAGTCCATGTCAGTGTTTTCATATAAGTGTGATACGCTATTGTTCTGACAAACCACATACATGTACTGATTTACTCAGAAGATTTTATCAATGGTGGAATAGAAATACTAATCAAAGATTGCAGACCCTCGCCCTCCTGTTTTTGTCAGATTGTAAAAAGTTTTCAGATTTTCCAAAGTTTTCGAATCACGGCCATTGTTGTATAATGCTAGTACGGTCACAGCTGATTTTCTTGTCTGACCTGTGTAGCACAAAGCGAGACATACGGATTACTCATGGCGGTGTCAGCGGCGGTGTCACTATAGAAAATCATTTGGTTATGGTTTTAGTTTGCTTTGTAACTCAACAATGGTCATTCCAATTTCAATAAAACTTTACAGAACTGCCCTGTTGTTTTCCTTTCTCTAGGTGTAAATTCCTCACTCAGACCAGATGAAAAGTTGAGTTTTCTTGTCGCCAGAGATGATATTGTTGCGCGGAAGGTAATAAGATGTTTTCAGGCGGCTAAACTGAGCACGGATGCATAACTGGTCAAGATGTGTTAAGATCTAAATCTTTACTCAATGAATATCTATGAACAATCCAAGTTGAACACTATTTTTGAAAATTTACCGCTGGAATGACTGGCTTAGTTATCTAGGCAGTCATTCAAGTGGTACATTTTTAATAAGAGTCTTCGTTTGGCCTGCAAATGGACATTCACTAAGCGAAAATCTTGACCATAAATTAAGTGGTTTGACAAATGACCTGTCTATAGTGATTTAATCATGAATCCAGTTTTCGCTATGCCCCGCCTACTTTTATGCATATATATATATATATATACACATTTGCATAAATTTTAAACACTGATTATGATCTTAAACATAACTAGAACCATCCCCATATATAGACTCTTTCAGCAATAAAACAGTAATAGAGGGTAGGCTTACACAATTACATGATTAAATAAAAAATTGTGATCATTTTTTAAATCGCAAATTTATATAATTAAAAATGAAATAATCGTGAATAATTTCTTCTTCATAAAATAATGCCAAAGCTATCTTTTAGTTACTCTTTAATGTGATAGGTCACGAAAATGAACATTTTGCTTAGCGATTGTGTGCCCATTTGCAGGCCAAGAGAAGACTTTTTAATGTATCACTGGAATGACTGGGTCGCGCATCGAGCCAGGCATTCCAGTGATACATTTTCAAAAATAGCCTTATCTTAGCTTGCAAATGGACATTTCTTAACACAAGTGCAGGTTTCATCATTGGTATGCCGTTGTTGTTATGTCGGGGTACTTTGTAACCAAGCTGATTAATCGTGTAATCACGATTATACTTAAACAATTGATAATGATTACTCAAAGCAATAATCACACACGCCTAATAGAAGGATCCATTTCTGGCTATGGCCCACCCATTTCTGTAGGCAGCAATGACTCGCAGTCAAATTAGTTTCAAAACATTCAACAGCTTACCTATAGCTACATGTATACAGTTACTTTGAAATTTAGATTCTCGGAATTGAGGTTTCAAAGTTTTAAATTGATTCCATAAACACATAAAAGGTGTGTAGATTAGATAGAAATTGCCGTCGCCACATGGCATAACTATAAATGGATTCTGCTGTTTTTTAGGCTCAGGATTTACCAATGCCAAAAGCTGTCGAGAAGTTTGATGATCTCATTGAGAAGTATGGCCTGCTGTCAATGGAGTATGCTCACAGCGGCTGCTTCCCGTAAGTTTAACCATTTGATTACGAAATTTGGTCAGAAAAATCAAAGTATTTCCTTTTTTGAATGTCCATTTCAAGTCTAAGAAAAGGCTATGTTTGAAAATTTAGTACTGGAATGGCTGGCTCGATTACAGTCATTACTGTAGTAAATTTTCAAAAATAATGTTCTCTTGGCCTGCAAATGGACATTCCTCAAGACTACTTCTGAGACCGGCTATGGTTGTCTTTGTCAGGAAAGGGTTGAATGTGCATGTTGTGAATGTGGGACTGGTGAATGAGCTACTTCTCTGGTCCAGACTACTATTCGTAGATGCAACCACTATTCACATACGCAACTATTCATAGACGCAACCACTATTCATAGACGCAACCACTATTCGCATACGCAACTACTATTCGCAGACGCAACTGCTATTCGCAGACGCAACCACGATTTGCATACCCAACTACTATTCGCAGACGCAACTACTATTCGCAGATGCAACCACTTTTCGCAGACATGACTACTATTCGCAGACACAACTTCTATTCGCAGACATGACTATTATTCGCAGACACAACTTCTATTCACAGACACAACTACTATTCACAGACACAACTACTATTCGCAGACACAACTACTATTCGCAGACACAACTACTATTCACAGACACAACTACTATTCACAGACACAACTACTATTCGCAGACACACCTACTATTCGCAGACACAACTACTATTCGCAGACACAACTACTTTTCACTTCAAGAGTATACTTACCTCCCTAATACTTTTTGATATTGGCAAATATCGGCTTTCACTCAATAAACACTCAGAATAAAAACAGTTAGGTGCCCCTACTGGGCAGGGAGTCAGAGAGCAGTCCGGCGGATGCCAGCACCACCGCGCATCCGCAGACTAGCACTTCCTCTTTGCTAATTTATTGGCAGAGGGTGTACACATGCTTTTGTGCTCAAAGCTTTTCCAAGCCTTTTTCAAGTCTTTAAGCGTTTATTAGAAGTTTAGAACACCTGTAAAGATTACTTCGCCAGAGTAGGGCCCAGGATCTATCCATCAGGTGACTTCTTTTATATTTTAGCGAGTTTTTCCCGATGTAATGTGTTTCCGGGACTCGCGTTTATCGCGATAAGCGCCTAGTATAGTTGTTTTATGTCAACACGGTGCTATATAATACTAATCTCTCTTTGTGTTTATGTCCACAGGTATCTGTCTGGATATATATGGGACATCACATCAACAGAGGGTTTGTTTCTCTCCACCAAGGTTCCATTTCCTACTAATACTGTTAGGTTATCTAACCAAAAGGTCTATGTCCAGTGACTCGGAGGCCTCGTAAGAAGGTCTTCTCACATTGCCCTCTTGATCCAATTCCTTCCCCCTAAGGTGGAGAGAGTTAAGAGGTCATAGTCTTGGTGGAGTGCTTCAGTTCATCACATTGAATGGTTTGTCTATACAAAGTGTCAGGTATTCTAGTTAATGATATGAGGTGATGATAATTATGTAAACTATAAATTGTCACTATTATCATTGTGTATCTGATGTTTGTGTAGTCTGAATATCTATCCTGAATAGTTAGATGTTCTGGTTATGAATACAATTCGTCCTTACACCTGGATGTTTGTTTTCGGATCGATTTAATTTCTGTCTTGAAATAATGACGTCATAATCAGCCTTGCTCTTTATTAACAATTAAAGTTTTTCCCAACGCTGGTGTCTCATATGAATAGTGATCTTTATGATCAGTTTCCCTCTCTTTTATTTTTGGTTATGAGTTTCTAACCTTAACTAAAATACTCATTGTCCTCGTCTTCTGTCCTGTTTCAGAGACCTGGTTGCCCGTCCTGTGGTCGCTTCCTGAAGGAGAAGTTTATACCACATCTTTGTTTCCAATGTAGCCCCTCTGGGCCATTACTTAATTATGATGTGTGTAAGCATTGGGGGGGGGGGGGAACTAATGAAGGAGTTTTTATGCTTACAGGCGAAGGACAAGGTTGCGGAGGAAGAGAGGAAGATGAAACGAGTGGTTGTGAGTAAAAAGGGTAAGAGGAAGGCCTCGTCCTCACTGGACATGGAGGCCTTCCATAGTGAGATGTTGGGAGAGATGAAGAGGACAATAAAGGATTTGGTAGCAGAGTTGCTCCGTGGCATGCTTCCTGGACCAAATCCTTTGTTGTCCTCATCATCTGCTTCGGAGTAGATAATCCCCGCCTCTGAATCGACTTTCCTTAGGCCGTTACCAGTTTTCGACGATTCAGATGTGGCCCCATTAGACGGGGTGTTCCACGACATTGGCAGCAGGCTTGCCGCGCCGGTGGTCCGTGGACGGTTGTTGCTGGAACCTGCTGGCTGCTTATCAGCCCAGGGGTATCCGCACGCCGCAGGTGGCAGTACCTCCTATGGCACCTTTCCTGGCCAGTCCGGGTTAGCTCTTTTTGCTGACCCGGAGTCTAATCTTTCTGGCCAGGAAGAAGAGGATTATCTGCTGGGTTCCCCTTCTGAAGCCATGGCCATGGATTTTGACGTCTGTGCACCCCTCGCGGGGAATACAGGTTACATGATCCACGGTTCTACTCATGCAGGAGTAGAATTCACGGCTCAGAAGGTGGCCCTGGTTGGATCTGATGGTCAGTTATTCCGCATACCTCGGCTTGCCGAGAGTGTTGCTGGTGCTGGCCAGGGCTGTGGTGTAGCGGTATCTGCCCCACGCTCTACCACGGTGCCTGCTCCTGGACAAGCCAGTCAGATTAACATGCCTGCTCTTTCGGGCCCGCATGCTTTCTCTGGCTTGCCAGGAGTGTCAGCATATCCAACGTCAAGCTCGACTGCATTAGCTCAGGAGGAAGACGAAGGCCCTCGTCTAGTAGAGCTTTCGCAGTTAGCCACGGAGGAGGATTGGTCTGACGCTTGTCAATGGCTGATAAGTGTCAGGCCAGACCTGCCCGTGGAGCAGTCGGCTAGCCAGCGAGACCACAGGCCGTGGTTAGCTGGAAAGTCGACTGTTAGCGCTACGCCATCTCTGCCGCTAGCAGAGCATATCGTTAATATGTTCTCGGCGGCGGAGACATCCATCAAGGCAAATGGGCATCTCGCGAAGGCCCCTCGCGAGGTCGCAAGGCGCTACCGCATCGTACCCGTGGACTACCAGAGGTACGGTGTGGTACCTAAGCCTAGTGTGGATGACCTCACGGCATTAGGTGAGGATACGTGGCCAGGCTCCCGTTCTGACACGGGAGCCTTGTGTTCGAACGCGCTGCGTTCGGCCAATGCCGCGTTGCGTGATGCGGAGGAGAGTGGGAGAGCGTCTATTGCGGCGCTGTCTCACGTCTCCCAGCTTTTACAGGGGGTAGTAACAGCATCCGCATCACGCCAACTGAGCCCGGTCACAGTCCAGAGAGCCATCCAGGATGGTATCAACCTGGCTCTGGACTGTATGACTCGGGCGGTGACCAGAAGTGTCCGAGCGAGGCGCACGTTTGCGTTAGATAACCTGTGCCCGTCCCAGGACCTGTACAATAGGCTTCTGCGTACGCCTATGGCAGGTCCTGGTCTCTTTGGAGGTGAGGGATGTAGGCACCTCCAGGTGACGGTCACGCTGGTCAACAACCAGAGGGCGCTGCGCGAACAGTTTGAGGTGCTCCGTAGGGAGCGCGTTCGCGCTGCACCCCCTGCGTACCATCCCCTGCAGGCTCGAGGTGGAGGTGGCCATGTCAGAGGCCAGCCACCATCGCAGCGTCGGCCTCGGCCGCATGCGATTCGGCCAGCAGTGAGGGGGGCGCAGGCTCCTCAGGCGCAGCCAGCCAGGCAGCCACCTGCGCACCGAGGTGCGCGTGGTGCTGGTCGTGGTGCGCGAGGATCTGGTCGTGGTAATCGTGCCTGATGGGCCGGTTACCACGGTGAGAACCACTCCGGTGTTTCTGGCAAAGGAGACAGTGCCGCTCTTGCACTCCTTATGTCCACCTCTCTCCCTAGGTGGACCAGTGGGACGCCGTCTGGCCAACCACATGCAAGAGTGGGAACGGTTGACTCAGGACCATTTAGTCTTGCGATGGCTTTCAGTCGGGTATCATCCCGATTGGATGACAGGCCCACCATCTCGACTGTCTCTGGTGCCAATCTGGACTCCAATTCCGAGAGATCCAGATCAAAGGTTGTGTATAGAGGAGGAAATAAACTCCCTCATACAAAAAGGAGCAATTCAGCCGGCACAGAAGTGTCCGGGCTTCTATTCAACCGTGTTCTTAGTGACAAAAAACACCGGAGGGTGGAGACCAATTCTCAACCTCAAGCCATTGAAGAAGTTCATAGAGACACCCAGTTTCAAGATGGAGACTGTGAAGTCGGTGTTGGCAGGGTTGGAGAGGGGAATGTGGACAGCTTCAATAGATTTGAAGGATGCTTATTTCCACATCCCCATAGTGAGGAGTTTCCGTTGCTTCCTGAGATTTGCATTCCAGGGCAGACAGTGGGAATTCAGGGTGTTACCCTTCGGAATTTCCACGGCTCCTCGGGTTTTCACCAGAGTGGTTATTGCGATTACAGCATACCTCCGCAGGAGAAGCATAGCAGTCAACACGTACATAGACGACTGGCTGTTAAAAGCACACACCCAGGAAAGTTTATCGGCCAATCTGGAGATTGTTTTGAAGACTCTCACAGACATAGGCTGGATAATCAATTTCCAAAAATCAGAGCTGACTCCATCCCAGAAGTTTGTTTACCTGGGGATGTTCTTCGATCTAGAGACAGGATATGTTTATCCTACTCAGGAGAGGGTTCAGATACTCATCTCAGTAATACAGTCAGTGTGCAACAGTCGTCATGTCCTGGCACGGGTTTACTTGAGAATGCTGGGGTTGATGGTTTCTTTGGAACCAGTCATTCCTCAGGCGGCCTTACGCAGGCGGCCGATCCAGTTATTTCTCATGACGCAATGAACCCAGAGTACAGGTTCACTGGACTCGAACGTGTCAGTGTTGGAGCCTCTAATTCACCACCTGCAATGGTGGTTGGAGACAGAGAATCTCCTGGCGGGGGTTATGCTAACCCCTCCTCACCCTCAAGTAACTGTGTATACAGATGCCTCGATGGAGGGGTGGGGAGCTTGCCTGGAAGAATCCACGATATCAGGGCTTTGGAATCTGGAACAGTCAAAGGAACATATCAATCTACTGGAGTTAAGAGCAGTAGTCCTGGGCCTGGAACATTTCTTACAGAAAGTTCAGGGCAAGATTGTTCTTATTCAATCAGACAACTCAACAGTTGTGACTTACATAAACCGCCAGGGCAGAACGAAGTCGCCCAGTCTCTGTATGATGACATGGAGACTGCTTTGTTGGTGCCTGGATCACAGGATTACCTTGAAAGCAGTTCATATTCCGGGAAGGTCAAATCTGCTAGCAGACTCATTGAACCGAAGGACGAGTGTTTTACCGACGGAATGGCAACTAAATCAATGTGTGGCGGATCATCTGTTCGACCATTGGGGGAACCCCAACATCGATTTGTTCGCAACGAAGAAGAATGCGAAGATGACAACGTACGTCTCTCCGATTCCAGATCCAAGCGCTTTCACAACAGATGCGTTAGCTATCAGCTGGGTGGGAATGTATGCATACGCATTCCCTCCAACAATCCTGATTCCAAAAATTCTTCAGAAAATCAGACAGGAGGAGTGCCAAGTGCTTCTGATCGCCCCAAATTGGCCAAGCCGATCATGGTATACGGATCTGCTGGACCTTCTGGTCTGCAATCCAGTTCCTCTGCCTCTGATGGACGACATTATCTTCCAGGGCAAGGCCCTTCACAACAATCCGTCAATGTTCAGATTGACTGCGTGGATGTTGTCAAGGAATCTAGAATTAAAGAGGGCTTTTCTGAGCAAGCAGCCATGTTTATGGCCAAAACCAGGAGGGGGTCAACCTCCAGAGCATATAATTATAAAATCAACAGATTTGCAGAATGGTGCTCAAAAAGATGTATTGATCCAATGGATTCATCTATTCAGGTAGTAGCTGATTTCCTCTGTCACCTGTATGATGCCTATAGCCTCAAGCCTAACTCTATTGCTGGTTATAAATCAGCTTTAATGACAGTTATCCCTTGCTTGGCTAATAGGGGAAGTGATGAAGTAAGTACATTAAATGTATTAATTAAAGGCATGGGCAATCTAAGACCAAGGAATCCCCCGGTGATTCCATCTTGGAGTTTATCTCTAGTGCTTCAGGTACTAGGCGATAAGCCTTTTGAACCACTTAGTTCCATTTCTATGAAAATGTTGACTCTTAAAACTGTATTTTTAAGTGCTGTGGCCTCGGCTAGGCGTAGGAGTGAAATTCATGCCTTATCAGCCGAGGAAGACTGTTTCGTGGTTACAGGGGAAGGCCTTAAGCTTCTACCTAGGATTAATTTCTTGGCTAAAAATCAGTCTGAAATATCCAGGTCAACCTATTTTTTTCCCAGCTTTAACTAGATATGATCCTAATTCTAAAGCATGGTGTCCCGTCCGAGCGCTGATCCGGTACAAATAACGTACTCAGGAGTGGCGGACGGACCAGTCAGCGTTATGGTTGTCATATATTGAACCCCATAGCAGGGCGTCTAAGGACACCATTTCCAGGTGTATTGTAGAATGTATTCAGTTTTGTCATAAATCCGCCACCGGTAAGCAAGTTGACATGGCCAAGGCTCACAGTGTCCGGGGCATAGTGACTTCCACTGCCCTATTTAATGGGGTCCCTGTGGATGACATTATGTCGGTTGCTCAGTGGCACTGTGAGTCAAGTTTTACAGACCATTATCTCCGTGACACCTCTAATCCTCTCGCCTTATCGATTTCGAAAAGATAATCAGGTGTACTTTTTTGATGAGGTTTCCTCATTGCTTGTATATATCACAATTAATTAATGGGAACAACCACTTTTTGGGACTGTATCAGCCTTCACCACTGCGAAGATGGTGTCAGCAGCCAAGTTCAACAAGGTCAGTCTTGTTTATGTGTTGTTCATTGTTAATTGTATTGTCACGTAACCCTTTGTTATTAAAATGGTGATGGTATGTGTTTTTATGTGGTTCATCATTGAGAGTATACGAAAATGGAGCTTTTTCGTCTCTGTCCTATAGTACATGGCACTTGTACGTAGAGAGCGTATGGGACATTGAGGTCATTCGAGTCTTCCTCCCAGGAAGGGGGAGGGGGGAGCGCATATGACATTCGGTCATCACACAGTTTCAGAAGTTTAAGTGCCTTAAACGCAGAAAAGCGTATAGGGAAGACCTGGTCTTTTGACCTCGCCTCCCTCCTGCCGAATTCCCTGTCGAATTCTGGCAATATCAAAGAGTATTAGGGAGGTAAGTATACTCTTGAAGTGAAATAAACGAAATCATGGATTTCTTTTTTCACGAGAGAGTTGATACTTACCTCCCTAATACGGACCCGGCCTCTCCACCCCACAGAGGCTCGGTCTTCAGGCTCTTAATAGTTGCATGTGTGTCAGCCAATAAATTAGTCAGAGGAAGTGCTAGTCTGCGCATGCGCGGTGGTGGGGCTGGCATCCGCCGGACTGCTCTCTGACTCCCTGCCCAGTAGCGGCACCTAACTGTTTTTATTCTGAGTGTTTATTGAGTGAAAGCCGATATTTAGCAATATCAAAGAGTATTAGGGATGTAAGTATCAACTCTCTCGTGAAAAAAGAAATCCGTGATTTCGTTTAATTCACAGACACAACTACTATTCACAGACACAACTACTATTCACAGACACAACTACTATTCGCAGACGCAACTACTATTCGCAGACGTAACTACTATTCGCAGACGTGACTATTATTCGCAGACACAACTACTATTCGCAGACGTGACTATTATTCGCAGACACAACTACTATTCGCAGACGTAACTACTATTCGCAGACGTGACTATTATTCGCAGACACAACTACTATTCGCAGACGTGACTATTATTCGCAGACACAACTACTATTCGCAGACGTGACTATTATTCGCAGACACAACTACTATTCGCAGACGCAACTACTATTCGCAGACGTAACTACTATTCGCAGACGTAGCTACTATTCGCAGACGTGACTACTATTCGCAGATGCAACTACTATTTACAGACGTGACTACTATTCGCAGACACAACACGAGGACTATTTTTGAAAATTTACCACTGGAATGATTGGCTCCGTTATCGAGCCAGTCATTCAAGTGGTAAATTTTCAAAAATAGTCTTTGTGGTCTACAAATGGACCTTCCACAAAACCACTGCAGCAGAGTCCGGTTTTGGATGATATGAGTGTTAAAGTGTTAAGTGCCCACCCATAAATGTACGTGGATTTCTTCAAAGTGGAGCGACTCTTTTAAGCAAAATTAACATTAACCCTCCAATTTCTGCAAGAAAATTTAAACCTTCTCAGAAAATGTCCACTTGCAGAGCAAGGAAAGACAATTTTTGAAAATTTACCACTGGAATGACTGGCTTGGTTATCGAACCAGTCATTTCAGTGGTAAATTTTCAAAAATAGTCTCGGTCTGTAACTGGACATTTCTCAAGATACTGCAGAAGTCATTTTTGGCTGATATGAGTGTTAAAGGGTTAACCCTTGAAATTTCAGTGCTCAAATTTTAGCGCTATTATACATGGAAGATGTTGAATATTTTGAAACTAATTTAGCTACAACAAATACAGAAATTTTGGGCTAATTTAACTAGTAAAGCATTAGCAAATCATGTGTGATATTTCTCTTTGTCTCATTGCAGAGAAAATGCTAAGCAGCTGTTAAGGATGAGTGCAGGACCGATGTGGAATCTGGTGCTGGAGGGGTTGAATGCTGTGCGAAAGGGAGACAAGTAATAATTAAATAGATAATATATGTTACAATGGAGGAATCCAGTTTTAGCTATGCCCCGCCCATCTTTACCTAAGTTCCACCCACGCTTGCCCGTGTTGGGATCGATCGATCCCTGTACTCTCTGAATCCCAATTTCCAAAAAACTAACAGATAAGCTGTTTAATATTTTTTGCAGCAAGAGTGCCCAGTCAAATTTGTTTCAAAATATTCAACAGAATGTTTATTAAATAGTAAAGACATACAATTCATACAACAACGCTTAGGCCCTCATCAATTAAGTGTTCATGACAAACCTAGTTACATCATTCATGACATAATTGACTTTGACCTCAGCCTACATGTCACATAGTTGATTATAATGTCATATAATCGATGGATAAACTGGAAAGATCTATTGAAAAAACATGTTTCAAAAACAATATATATGCTCAGACATTTTCCTCAAATTTGTATGGAGTTACATGTACATTGTGTACGCCACCTATCAACTTGAAATATGAAAAACATCAACATTCCCAAATGTTGCCAATATTCTGTCTTTTACTGTGTCTGTAGTAAAGAAACTGGGCGTGTACATCTATCAAATGTCTTGTTCTTGGTGGACGATGACAGCGCCATCTACTATCAGATTTGTTGATTTTTTAATTTTATTTGAAAATTGAAATTTCTGCCATGGGAGTGGTAATGGTTAATATATTGTACCATTTCAGAAGCCGTTTTTTTTAACCATGAAATGGTTGCCAAGGCAATGCAGGTTGTTAAAACACGACCACCTGAATGTCCATTTGCAGGCCGAGAGGTGAAAGAAGAGAATTTTTGAAATTTTAGAACTGGAATCATTCTAGTGGTAAATTTTCAAAGCTCTCTTGGCCTGCAAATGGACATTGCTCAAAACCACTGCAGAGGCTGGTCTTCGACGCCTTCGCCATGGAAGGTTTAAAGGGTTCTTATATGTATGCCCTGTGCCTGACCCATCTCCTGCCAAACATGCCTCCCTCAAAATGTAATTTTCTCTGACAATGCAGGAATCCATTTCTTGCTCCGCCTACCATTTACTTGTGTTTAACCTTTTAACATGTTTAGTAGTCAAAATTGGTCAGGAAAATAAAAATATTAGCTTATTGAATGTCCATTTGCAGGCCAAGAAAAGAGTATTTTTGAAAGTTTACGACAGGAATGGCTACCTCGGTTAATGAGCCAGTAAATCCAGTTGTGAATTTTCAAAAATACTCTTCTATTGCCCTGCAAATGGACATTCTTCAATACCACGGCAGTGGCTGCTTTTGGCCGACTTCACCGTGAAAGGTTTAAGCAACCCTCTTGCCTTCTGTGTCTTCCTTTTGCTGTAGAATCAAAATTTACCCAGATTTGCTCACCTGATAAGTTACCATTGTTTACAGATATCATAAGATGTACCTGTACTCCTGCCATGACACATCACTCCTCGTGCTTTTGAAATCTCTTGATGCGTATGATGCCAGATGGCCACCATTCGCGGCAGATTTACGGCTTGAGACATATGAGGACAAGAAAGGAAAGTATTGGATCAAGACGAGCTACTGTGGAGAGGTAAGAGGGAATGTCAGTTACACCCTGCTCTAATGACCATCTGCCTTTGGGAGCCAATGGAGAGATGGAGCTGACGTCACTAAGCGTTGTTGTACAAATTGTATGTCTTTAATATTTAATAAACATGCTGTTGAATATTTTAGAACTAATTTGACTGGGCTCAGCAATGGCACTCAGTTCAATTAGGTTCAAAATATTCAACAGTTTATCTATAGTTTTCTGGAAATTTATGGTCAGGGAGTTTAGCTAGAAATGGGTGGGGCATATCTAAAACTGGATTCCTACCATAATCTATCAGTGCAATACAACATTTGAGATGAGATTAGCATCCCTTTAATTGTTTTCTATTATAGCCGCTTCATATACCGGTTTGCAAAGGTGATGTATGTTCACTGAAGAAATTTGTGAAAGCCATCTCTAAGTACGCTGTTAACAGAGAGGAATTTGCTGTCTGTTGCGGAGAAGAGCCGCCACCAATTATACAAGGTAATTTACTAACTACTAAGCATGAAGACATCATTTTTCTGATGAAATTAATGAGACAGGTCTGGCATCTGTGTGTGAAATTAGGAAAGTCGCGCAGTTTCTCTTGTAAATTCTTGGTCATATTCAGTTACGCTTTAATTATTAGTCTGATTAAGTTTACCGTAATATTTAACCCTTTAACGCTCATATCAGCCAAAAACTGCTTTTGCAATTGTCTTCAGAAATGTCCATTTGCAGACCAAGAGAAGACTATTTTTGAAAATTTACCGCTGGAATGACTGGCTCAATAACTGTACCAGTCATTCCATTGGTAAATTTTCAAAAATAGTCTTCTCTTGGTCTGTAAATGGACATTTTCTGTGAGAAAGTTTTAATTTTCTTGAACAAATTCAAATGTTAAAGGGCTAACTTGGGATCGTAACCCTTTCAACAACTACCCTTCTTGTTCATGTGTGTGGATGTACGTGTATGTATGCATGCATGAATATTTATCTAAATTTCCATGAAGTTCCATGGCCAATTCTATTATTCCTCATAGTCTTTACTGTTAATGACTGTTTATTTATATACAATTATTTTCCAGTTCCTGGTAAAGTTAGTGCTGAATTTGAGGAAAGAGCCGATGTCGCGGCAGGCATGTAGAAACAGAGCTGATCTCGATGATGCCATGTAGACAGATAACTGTACTAGAATTTAATTTTCTAGCTTACCTTAATTTTAAACATAAACATTCACCTCTGATGATGTCTGGCTATGTAATAATGTAAAATAACCTATACATGGTCAGGGAATGAGGTGGACAATAAAACCTGTTGTTCAGAACTTCAGGTAAAACGTGCCATGTATTATGATGTCGTAATTCTACCTAACCTATTGATAGATTGTGAATAATTTTATTTAGTTGTTTAATGGCTAAATTTGGACAAGAAAATCAAAATCTTTACTTATTGTATGTCCATTTGTAGGCAAAGAGAAGACTATTTTTTTGAAAATTTATCACTGGAATGACTGGCTCGGTTATTTATCAGGTAAATAGTAATTTAACTTTAAAGACCAGGTAGGCCTAAACCAACCTTTGTAATTTTCTTGAAAAATGGCCATTTGCAGTCTACGAGAAGTCTATTTTCTGAAAATTTACAGGCATTGCAGTGAAAAAATTTCTCCATCGTCTTCTCAACCATGTCAGCTCGCAAATGGACATTCGCTAAGCAAAAATATCCAGTTTCTTGACCAATCTTGGCTAGTAAAGGGTGAATGACTTAATCCTTTGACCCTTTTCATGGTCACCGACCACGGTCATATCAATTAATGATGATTTAAGAGCATTTAACAGAATATTTTTTATATCGTTAAGAATTTCTTGTATGTGAGATCACTAGGATCAGTAATCAGCCAACGAGTCACATTTAATCATTCTTATGTCAGCTTAACCTTTTAGTTGCCAAGCCAGCCAAAGAACAGACTCTGAATTCATCTTGACCAATTTCCATGTGTAGACTGAAAGCAAACGATTTTAGAAAATATACCAATGGAAAGACTGGTCCGATAAATGACTCCAGCCAGTCATCCAATGGTAAATTTTCAATAAAGTATCTTCTCTTGGCCTGCAAATGTACACTGACTACCGGTAAACAGAAATCTGTAGATTCTTTACAATTAACCCTTTAAAAAGGTCTCTGCAGAGGTCACAAGAAACATCCAGAAATCTGCACGACAACGGAAAAGTATTTTTTGCAATGCCAGTGATAAATGGAAGAAAATAGTCTTCTGTTGACCTACAAATTGCAATTCACTGCATATAAATGTCAATTTTCTTGATAAATCCTGACCCTTTCATGCCTGAATATATTTATGAAATATTCTGTGTGGAGTAAATTACTTTTAAAGATTTTCCATAAATCTGACATTTCTCAAAATTGTGAAAAAATTTGTTATTGAAATAAATGAAATTATGTCTGCATACTCCAGACTCTAATGGCCCAGGCCGCCCCACGCTTTACCGATTGTGTATCTAACAAACGCTATGTGATTATGCATTAAATCTCCATACACCCTGTGACAAGGTTTTAGCAATATTATTGCATCTGGCATGTGGGCAAGCTGCGAATCTTCTTAAAATAACTTCAGCACATATACTTGTACCGTATTTAACTGCACAAATATGCCTGCATAACACAGATGGCTAGCGGCTAAAGGGAGAGCACTCTTCCATGGCAATTTTTGTATCATTGCCATTGCTAAAGTGTGTGACAGCCTGGGCAGTTACAGTCTGGATTGAGCCAGACGGCTTGGGCCGTTGCAGTCTAGAGTGAGCCAGGCGGCCTGGTCCGTTACAGTCTAGAGTGATCGAGGCAACGTGGCCCATTACAGTCTGAAGCTGGAGTGAGTCAGGCGACCTGGGCCATTACAGTGATCCAGGCAATGTGGGCCGTTACAGTCTGAAGTGAGCCAGGTGGCTTGGGCCACTGCAGTCTGGAGTGCGCCAGGTGGCCTGCACCTTTACAGTCTGGAGTGAGCCAGGCAGCCTCTAAATCATGGTGTTGCAGGATCTCAATGTAGCGACAAACGGACAGCTGGTGAATATATTAAGAGTAATTTACTTGTCTTAATGATACCTGTCATCTACTAGACCTTTCCACTTTATCAATCCATCCCATGATGTCATAATCAACTAAGCGACGTGTAGAATGATGTCATGAAAGACGTTGATAAGTACGTCATGAACGCATATTTGAAGACAGACTGCATTGTACGCATTGTATGTCTACTATTTAATAAATATTCTGTTGAATATTTTGAAACTAATTTGATTGGGTGCTGTTGCTGCCATAGTTTCAAAATATTCAACGGCTTACCTGTATAGTTTTCTGGAAATTAATTGTCAGGCAGTTCAGAGATCGATCAATCCCAAAACGAGTGAGGTGTGGATGGAACTTAGATAGAGATGGGTGGGGCATATGGAAAGGCCCATTACATGGGTGCTATATTACAATTGATTTTTTCGTTCGTGTGCCTGGGCTTCCATTTTTTTATGCTGAAGCTAAAGGTCAAAAGTGCTACACTATGCGTTGTATGTAATTGTATAATAATTATACAATATACATGTACATGCATTTATATGGTTTAAGAAATTGTTTAATTGTTTTTAAGAAAATTTAAAGTAACAATTAATTAGTAAGTTACATACAGTATTAAACCTCTGCAGTGATCTTGAAGAATGTCCATTTACAGGTCTGAAGATGACTGGTTTTGAAAATATACCACTGAAATGAGTGGCTTTGTTATTGAGTCAGTCATTACAGTGGTACATTTACAAAAGTAGTCTTCTCTTTCCCGGTAAATGGACATTCCTTATGCAGAACTCACAATTTTCTTATCCTAATTTAAATATTGCAGTATCATGGTGCAAGAGACTAGTCATTGTATAGTTTTATGAGTGACCCTGTTTGAAGACCGGGGAGGTGATGGCTTACATGAGCTAAGTTTGGATATGTTATCGAGGTACCCCACTAGAGCTGGGCGGTCTGACGGTAGTACCGTGAGGACTGCGGTATACCGTGAACCGTGACCGTTGACATTTCCAAATACCGTGAATACCGTCCCATAATGTTTGAGCAATATTTGAGAAATATATTCATAAAATCTGACTTGAACAAGGGTAAATAAGTGCTAATAGTGCCAAAAATACAGGCATCCCTAACTATTAGCCGAGTTCAGATGAAAGGGTTGTTGTACAACACGCGCCCCGGACTCTGTTTTTCAAAGCGCTCGACTGCCAAAATAAAATTTACCGTTTGCTGGTCGCAGGCATTAATAGCAAGAACAATCCAGATTTAAAATAGTGCACCACAATGTCTCAAACAGCGGGTTATAGTTAGCGAGTCGACCACACCCTTTGACTGATATTCCTCGTGAATGATATTACGTCAATAAAAATAGTAACCTAATAAAATCGTGAAACTAAACAGTCGCAATAGCCATGTTTTTCTTCTCTAAATCAGGAAGCCGATTTATTTATTTTACCTATATTTACCGTTGATTGGAGATGGAAGTGAAAAGGAAATGGAAAAAATTGTTCTAATTTCATAGCATGCCTCAAGCTCAGATGACGGTATACCGTGGTACCACGGTATTTTTTCATGGTACCGGTACCGTCATGTAAATATCAATACCGCCCAGCTCTATACCCCACTTACCCCGATTACATATCCAAACGCCAAGAAAGTATAATCGGGTAACGGTATAACATAGTACAAATTCTACACGATTACTCCTGCTTCACATGACAGTAAAAGTGTATGCATGCATAGACAGGTAAACCAACCACGTGATACCTAAGATCGGAATGCCTTGATAACATATCCGAACTTAGCCTTGGTAATGCTCTGAGCGAGGAAAGTGCCTGGCCAGGGTTTCCTTCTCTAGTCAGCCCTCTGCTAATCAGAGGAAACTTGGGTAAATTCCTTCACTTTTAATTCACCTTTCCAGAGTATCCATCCATCATCTGACCGTATGGCGTCATAATCAGCTCAGCACGTGTATGATGACATCACAATCATTAGATCACAAAGGGTTCCATATAGACCGTCATCAAATCTCAAATACTCTGACGCGTTGTATGAATTGTATGTCTTTGTAATTCTTTGCTATTTAAGAAACATGCTGTTGAATATTTTGAAACTAATTTGACTGGGTGCTGTTGCTGCCTTCAAAATATTCAACAGCTTAGTTGCGTAGTTTTTTGGAAATTGATAGACATGCTGTTCAGAGATCGATCGATCCCAACACGAGCAAGATGCATAGCTAAAACCGGAAAGGTCCATTGCTTCTCTAGTTACCAGGAGTATTATTGCGTACCAACCATGAATGTTAACCCTTAGCACACTGATGTCAGATTTTTAAAATTTCAAATTAAATTAAAAGATGTACTGGTGTACATTTTTCAACAAATTTGGGGGAAGATGGTGCGGTCGAAGACACAAACATCGTCCAAACATGTTGAAAAATGTACACCAGATTCTTTGCTATTGGCATAGTAAAAGATAGAATATTGACCTCAGAATGCTATGAGTGATATTGATAAATGTCTATTTGCAGACCAAGTGAAGACTATTTTTGCAAATTTACCACTGGAAAGCCAGTCAGTCCAGTGGTAAATTTGCAAAAATAGTATTCCCTTGGTTTGCAAATTGACATTTTCTATGAAAGCTTTTTATTTTCTTGAGCAAATTTAAGTGTTAAAGTGTTAATAGGTAGGTGCTCCTAGCGTTAAAATGTTGGTTATTTTTAAATGACTGACTGGAAATTTGTTCTGCCTTAGGTTGCCTTAGACAGCAAAACAGCTTCCAGACAAAGTAATTTCAAAATATTCAACGTGTCTTCATAATTTGTTCATAATTTTTCCACAAGTTTTCGATTTATTCGCTAAGCATTGTAAACGATCTTGCTTATTGATAGAATCGCGAAATATCAATATATTGAACATTCTTGCACCAGTATTTTCAATTTACTATGTTTACCTACTGCCTCTAGAATTCTGTCCCATGGCATCTCAGAATTAAACAAAGCTCTAACAATTTAAATGTTTTTATGGGTTTGGGGTGTGTGGCAGAAATGATCCCCGTATTGTGACCGCTGTTTAGCGGTCCATGGTCACATATTACAGGGTGTGTTACCTCTGGTTGTACATTTCAAAATGCATTGTTATTGTATTCTTTCAACTATGATTTTCTTAGTATTACGTATTGATCCTTTCAACCTGATTGGTCAGAATTCTGGTTTCAGTTAGTAAGTGCAATAAACTGAAAGGTCGTAAATCCAGGTCGTAAGCCTTGTACCTCAGTGTATAACATACATGAGAGTGTTCAGCCTATAGTGAGATTTTCTACTTTGTCATGAAATTCTTAAAAAATTAAATGGTCTGTATTTTACCTGAAACCTTCAAATCTTCAGCCAAAAAGGGCTTCTACAGGGATATTGAGAAATGTCTATTTGCCATAGGCAGCAACAGCACCCAGTCAAATTAGTTACAAAATATTCAACAGCTTCCCTGTATAGTTTTCAGGAAATTAATAGCGAGGGCATTTGGGGATTGATCAATCCGAACACGGCGAGGTGTGGGTTGAGCTTAGCTAGTACTGAGTAGGGCATAGCTAAAAATGGAATGGTCCATTGTGTTCAAAGGGTTAAGCCATAGCTGGAGATGGTGTTACATTAATTTTGTATGTCTGTGTATTTTGTATTTTCTTTGATTCCCATTTATTCAAATAAATTTAATATATATTTATATAAGGAGCCAACATGCATGACATTTTTTGTATCTGAGATTACTTAATGACGTCATTATCTCTTTGACACCTGGAATTACAGGACAATGATACAGGTAAAGCTGTTGAATATTTGGAAACTAATTTGACTGGAACCTGTTGCCGCCATAGGTCAATGCCTGTCGTTTAAATTTCCTCATTGCCTGATTTTAGTAACATTGTAATTGAATGTATCAGAAAAGAATTGAACACTGAAGTTGAAATTCCAGTTTAATTTCTTAATTAAATCTACAAGACAACTAAGGTTTACAAGCTGTTGAATATTTTGAAACTAATTCAACTGGAAGCTGTTGCTGCCAGTTAAATTAGTTCCAAAATCTGCTTTCAACCGATTATAGCATACATGCTTCACATGTGTTTTGTGGCGCCTTCCAGACAAACTCCTGGATCGGGATTCAGATCATATTTGTCATGTAAACAAGTGTAGCCACACTATATAGTTATGACAAATAAGTGACTTTGTCAGAAATGTAAAAAACTTGACGAACAGATAGACAGACACATTTAACCTGTACCACGCTGATGTGAAAATTTTTAATTGTCAAATTAAAGTAATAGATGAACTGGTGTTTATTTTTCGAACAAATTTCATGGAAGATGTTGCTGTTATAGACAGTAACATCGACCATCAAAATTGATGAAAACTGTACACCAGAGTTGTCCGTTTCTTTGCTGTTGGCACAGTAAAAGATAAAATATTGACATCAATGCGTTGTAGCAGTTGCGAGTTGAGATTAAAAAAAATTGTATATGTTCTGAAAAAAGTTTGAGTGTCTGAAATATTTGATTGTGATTGCTTGAATTAGAATTTGGTGCAACGATCTGTGATTTTAGCCGATTAATAATTGCGTATTCTGAAAATCAGAAATTGTTTTATTTATACTTTTTTAAGTTTTCTAGTTGCAAATAAGACTAATTTGAAACGTTTTTGGATTGTAAGAATTGTTATACATATACCAAAGTATTATTATTCACTAGTCGTATTCTGCTTCATGTAGATTTAATTCTTGTTGATATTTCATTTGCAAAGCTATCATTTTGTATGTGGTAAGCCGCTATGAAGCCGCCTACTTGTTATATTTAATTAACGCGCAAGGCAGTCAAAAATGGCTTCTTCAATGGTCTTGAGAAATGTCCTTTTCCAGACCAAGAGATGAGTTTTTTGAAAATTTACCACTAGAATGACTGGCTCGATAAGCAAGCCAGTCATTCCAGTGGTAAATTTTCAATAATATTCTTCTCATGGTCGGTAAATGTTAGGTGCCCGTAATGGGCAGGTAGTCAGATAACAGTCTGGCGGATGCCAGCCCCAACCTCTCGCATGCGCAGACTAGCACTTCCTCTTTTCCAACTTATTGGCTAAAGAGACAAATGCTATTCTTTGTTTATATATTATTCTGCTAGTTCTCTCACTTTCTGAATGCAAAATCACCTGAAAATCATATCCGATCGTGGAAAGTCTCCAGAGGATGGCCAGGGACCAAGTTATCAGTTGATTTCAACTACATACTTGTCTAATTTAGTGTTTTACTCCTGTTGTAATGTGTTTCCGGGATTCGCGATTAGACGTGTCAAGCGGCTAAAAAATGGTTTATTTCTATCTGGCCGTATGAAATACTAATCTCTCTTTGTGTTTGTGTCCACAGGTATCTATCTATGATTGAACAAGGAACAACACATCTTCAGAGGGTTTGTTTTTCTCTCCACCAAGGTTCCATTTCCTACTAACATGTTAGAAAAAAGAACTAATGAAAATCTATGCCCAGTAAGTTGGAGGTCTCATAAGATCTCACTTTGCCCTCTTGGTCTACTTCAAACCCTTTATGGTGGAGAGATTTAAGAGGTCATAGAGATTGGTGCAGCTTCCAGTTCATCAGATCGGATGGGTTGTCTATGCCAAAGGCGCAGGTATTCTAGTTAAGATATTAGGCACTTCAAACTATTTAGAAATATTTCTAAAATCTGCTGCCAATTTATCATTGTTTATCTGATGTTTACATAGCTTGTATTACTATCCTTTCCAGTTATTACGTTCTGGATTGTGCATACATTCGTCCTTATACCTGTATGGTGTTTTCAAGTCGGATTACCTTCTTATTTTTGAAGTTATGATGTCATAATCAGCCTTGCACCTTTACTAACTATCATAAAGTTTTGTCCATTGCAGGTTTACCTGTTAGTGTAGTGGTCTTTATGGCCACCAGTTCTCTTTCTTTATTTTGGGCTTGAATTTTACTAATTCATTAACTAAAATACTCATTGTCTTCGTCTTATGGCCTTTTTCAGAAAAATGGTTGTCCTTCTTGTGGCAGGTTTCTCAAACCTAGATTCGCCCCTTACCTGTGTTTCCAATGTAGTCCATGTGGCCCATTGTTAAATTGTAACATGTAAACAGTTGGGGGGGGGGGTGCAGAATGCGAATTAATGACTGAGTTCTTGTAATTGCAGGCCGAAGTCATTGGAGGAGGAGAGACGCTTGAAGAAGGAGCGAGAAGGTCTTGGTAAGAAGGGTAAGAGGAAGGCTTCAACCACCATGGATATGGAAGCCTTCCGTCTAGAAATGATGGGATAGATGAAGAAGATGTAAAAAGATTTGGTTCCAGAGTTGCTCCGCGCCATGCTTCCTGGGCCAAATCCTTTATTGTCTTCTCCTGCTCCGGAGCAGATAATCCCTGCCTCTGAATCGGTTCTCTTTAGGGACTTACCAGTTTTTGTCCAAGATTCAGAGGTGGCCCCATTAGAGGGGACAGTCCACAATGAGGACACTGGCAGCAGGCTTACCACGCCAGTTGTTCGTGGACAGGTGTCGCTGGAGCCTGGTTCCCACTTATCGGGTTCCCAGGATTATCCGCACCCTACAGGTACCCCTACCTCTTATGGTACCTTTCCTGGCCAGTCCGGGTTAGCATGCTTTGCTGACCTGGAGTCTAATCTTTCTGGCCAGGAAGAAGAGGATTATCTGTTGGGTTTTAACGCCGTGGCCATGGAAATTGACATACATGCACCCCTCACGAGGAGCACGGGCGACATTTTCCATGGGACTACTCTCGCAGGAGTAGCATTCACGGTGCAGAAGGTAGCCTGCGCTGGATCCTGTAGCCAGCATTACCGCATACCTCAGCTTGCCGATGGTGTAGCTGGTTCTGGCCAGGGCCGTGGGGTGGCGAGTTTTCATTCCCCACGCAATGCCATGGTGCTTGCTCCTAATCAAACCAGTGTGTTTAGCATGCCTGCGCTGTCAGGCCCACATGATTTCTCTGGCTTGCCAGTAGTATCGGTTCCTCCAGCCACGCAGTCACCTGTGAATGTTCAAGAGGACGACGAAGGCCCGGACCTAGTCGAACATTCACAGGTGGCCACAGAGGAAGACTCGTCTGACGCTTGTCATTTGCGAATAAATGTCACGCCAGATCGTGCTGTGGATCAGTCTGCCATATGTTTATAGCGGCAGAGACGTCCATTAAGGGGAATGGATGTCTCGCGAAGGCCCCTTGTGAGGTGGCAAAGCGATGCCACATCGTACCTGGTGAATATCAGAGGTACGGTGTGGTGCCTAAGCTGGACACGGATGACTGCACTGCGCTAGGCTAGGATACGCGGCCAGGCTCCCAATCTGACATGGGAGCGCTGTGCACGAACGCTTTGCATTCGGCAAATACTGTGTTGCGCGATGTGGAGAAGAGTTCGAGAGCGTCTATTGCAGCACTTTCACATGTCTCTCAGCTGTTACAGGGGTTAGTAACAGCATCCGCATCATGCCAGCCTAGTCCCGTGACAGTTCAGTGAGCCATCCAGGATGGTATTAACCTGGCTCTGGACTGTTTAACCCGGTCAGTGACCAGGAGTGTCCGGGTGTGGCGCACGTTTGCCTTAGACAATCTGTGCCCATCCCAGGACCTGCACAATAGGCTTCTGCATACGCCTATGACAGGTCCTGGTCTCTGGAGGTGAGGGATGTAGGCACCTCGAGGAGACAGTCACCCTGGTCAATAACCAGAGGGCTTTGCATGAGCAGAGTGCGTCCGCGCAGCGCCCCCTGTGTATCATCACCTGCAGGCGAGGGGTGGCAGTGGCCAAGTCAGAGGCCAGCCACCAGCACAGCGCCAGCCATGGCCGTGCATGCTCCGTCCAGCAGCCAGCCAGGCAGCCGCCCGCACACCTAGGTGCATGCGGTGCGGGCCGTGGAACGCGAGGATCTGGTCGTCGTAACCATGCCTGATGGGCCGGTTGCCACAGTAAGGACCATTCCAGTGCTTCTGGATCCAGAGACAGTGCCACTCTTGCATTGCTCATGTCCACCTCTCTCCCTAGGTGGACCAGTGGGGGGACCGTCTGGCCAACCACAGGCAAGAGTGGGAGCAGTTGACTCAGGACCGCTTAGTCATATGATGGCTTTCAGTCAGGTATCATAGTAGGCCCGCCATCGCAGCTGTGTCTGGTTCCGATCTGGACTCAAAATCCAAGAGATCCAGATCAACGGTTGTGTATAGAGGAGGAGATAAATTCCCTCATACAAAAAGGAGCAATTCAATTTCAACACAAAATTCTATTCAACCGTGTTCCTAGTGACAAAAAACACTGTAGAGGGTGGAGGCCAATTCTCAACCTGAAGCCACTGAACAAATTCAGAGACACGCCAAGAACTCGGTGTTGGCAGGGTTGGAGAAGGGAATGTGGACAGCGTCAATAGATTTGAAAGATGCATATTTCCACATTCCAATGGCGAGGAGTTTTCGCCAGTACCTGAGGTTTGCATTCCACGGATGTCAGTGGGAATTCAGGGTTTTACCCTTCGGAATTTCAACAGCTCCTCGCGTCTTCACCATGGTGGTCCTTGCGATAACAGCATACCTCCGCAGGAGAAGCAAAGCAGTCCATACGTACATAGATGACTGGCCGTTAAAAGCACACAATCAGGAAAGTATATCAGCAAATCTGGAGATAGTTCTAAAAACTCTCACCGACTTAAGCTGGATAATCAACTTTCAAAAATCAGAGCTGACTCCATCCCAGAAGTTTGTTTACCTGGGAATGTTCTTCGATCTAGAGATAGGGTATGTTTATCCTACTCAGGAGAGGGTACAAGTAATCATCTCATTAATACAGTCAGTGTGCAACAGTCGTCATGTCCTGGCACGGGTTTACCTGAGAATGCTGTGGTTGATGGTTTCATTGGAACCAGTAATTCCACAAGCAGCCTTACGCAGACGGCCTATCCAGTTGTTTCTCATGACACAGTGGACCCAGAGTACAGGATCACTGGGCTCAAAGGTGCCGGTATTTCCCACCCTCAGATAATGATGTATACAAATGCATCAATGGAGGGATGGGGAACTTGCCTGGAAGAAGCCACAGTATCAAGGCTTTGGAATCTGGATCAGTCACAAGAACATATCAATCTACTGGAATTACAAGCAGTAGTCCTGGGCCTGGAACATTTCTTCATAAATAAGTGACTTTGTCAGAAATGTAAAAACTTGACGAACAGATAGACAGACACATTTAACCTGTACCACGCTGATGTGAAAATTTTTAATTGTCAAATTAAAGTAATAGATGAACTGGTGTTTATTTTTCGAACAAATTTCATGGAAGATGTTGCTGTTATAGACAGTAACATCGACCATCAAAATTTATGAAAACTGTACACCAGAGTTGTCCGTTTCTTTGCTGTTGGCACAGTAAAAGATAAAATATTGACATCAATGCGTTGTAGCAGTTGCGAGTTGAGATTAAAAAAAATTGTATATGTTCTGAAAAAAGTTTGAGTGTCTGAAATATTTGATTGTGATTGCTTGAATTAGAATTTGGTGCAACGATCTGTGATTTTAGCCGATTAATAATTGCGTATTCTGAAAATCAGAAATTGTTTTATTTATACTTTTTTAAGTTTTCTAGTTGCAAATAAGACTAATTTGAAACGTTTTTGGATTGTAAGAATTGTTATACATATACCAAAGTATTATTATTCACTGAACGGGCAAGATTGTTCTGGTTCGATCAGACAATTCAACAGTAGTGACTTACATAAACCGCCTGGACGGAATGAAGTCAGCCAGTCTCTGTATGATGACATGGAAATTGATGTTGCCTGGATCACCTTGAAAGCAATTCATATTCTGGGAAGGTTAAATCTGCTAGCAGACTCATTGAGCCGAAGGATGAGTGTTTTACCTATGGAATGGCAACTAAATAAATGTGTGCCGGATCATCTGTTCAGCCACTGGGGGAAACCCAACATAGATTTATTCACAACGAAGAAGAATGCGAAGATGATGACGTACGTCTCTCCGATTCCAGATCCGAGTGCTATCGCAACAGATGCGTTAGCTATCAGCTGGGTGGGAATGTATGCATACGCATTCCCTTCAGCAATCCTGATTCCAAAACTTCTTCAGAAAATCAGACAGGAGTGCCAAGTGCTTCTTATCGCCCCAAATTGGCCAAGACGATCATGGTATACGGATCTGCTGGACCTTCTGGTCTGCAATCCGGTTCCTCTGCCTCTGATGGACAATATTATCTTCCAGGGCAAGGTCCTGCACAACAATCCGTCAATGTTCAAATTGACTGCGTGGATGTTGTCAAGGAATCAAGAATTAAGGAGGGCTTTTCTGAGCAAGCAGCCATGTTTATGGCAAAAGCCAGAAGGTGGTCAACCTCCAGAGAATATAACTATAAAATCAACAGATTTGCAGAATTGTGCTCAAAAAGATGTATTAATCCAATGAATTCATATATTCAGGTAGTAGCCAATTTCCTCTGTCACCTGTATGATTCCTATAGCCTCAAGCCTAACTCTATTGCTGGCTACAAGTCAGCTTTAATGGCAGTTATCCCTTGCTTGTTCCATCTTGGAGTTTATCACTAGTGCTTCAGGTATTAGCTGATAAGCCATTTGACCCACTAGAGGGGTGGGGGGCGCATATGACATATGGTCTTCTCTCAGCCCTCGGTTGTGTTATCCAATGTTCAAATCATTTCCTGGTTGTGTTTTTCTCACAATTTCAGAAGTTTTAGTGCCTTTAGCACAAAAAAGCGCATAGGAAAGAGCTGGTCTTTTGACCTCGCCTCCCTCCCGCCAAATTCTCTTACAAATTCTGGCAATATCAAAGAGTGTTAGGGAGGTAAGTATACTTTTTTCATGAGAGAGTTGATACTTACCTCCCTAACATGGACCCAGCCTCTCCGCCCCACAGAGGCTCGGTATTCAGACTTTCTTAAGTTGCATTGTGTCAGCCAATAAATTACTCAGAGGAAGTGCTAGTCTGCGCCTGCGCGAGGTTGCGGCTGGCATCCGCCGGACTGTCATCTGACTACCTGGCCATTAGGGGCACCTAACTGTTTTTAATCTAAGTGTTTATTGAGTGAAAGTCGATATTTGGGAATATCAAATAGTGTTAGGGAGGTACGTATCAACTCTCCCTTGAAAAAAGAAATCTGTGATTTCGTTTAAATCACGCCATCCATGCCTCCGCCTAGCCATCGCTGATTCTTGTCTGTCCCGTTGTTTGAAATCTTCACCTACTGTTGTCAAACTTGGTGCATGGACGCAGCTTACATTATTAGATGGGTCCATTTCTGCCTATTCCCCGCCCATTTCTAGCTAAGCTCCACCCACTTTTTTCCACTTCGATTTTAAACTTTGAAACCTGACTTCCCAGAATCTAAATTTCAAGGTAGCAACTACACAGGTAAACCGTTTGGTGTTTTGAAGCTAATTTGCTTATGGCAGCTCAACAGCTCCCAAGTCAAATTAGTTTCAAAGTATTAAAGAGAATGTTTAGTAAATTACATAATTCGTTAAGGTAATACAATATGTCTGCCTGCGATGACCTTTTTGATTTTCGTGACAGAGCTGTACGTCATTATGATTATGATGTCAGCTAACAGGTGACATAATTGATTATGACATCATATACTCGAGTGACATATCAGATCCTTCCATTTCTACGCATCCATGACCATGGTTTGCAATAGAGGGATCGATTACTAGCTAAACTCCGCTCATGCTACATGCGTATTGTTATCGATTTATATACTTTGAATTCTGAATTCCTAGAATCTTAATTTCAGTGTAACTATAAACAGGTAACATTATGAATATTTTGAAACTAATTTGACTGGGTGGTATATAAGTCCTAAGATTATGTTGCATAGGGCAATATCTGTCCTCCTGGGATGTGAGTCAATCATTTTAATCACCAATGTATTGTACACGCAATCAAGCGATATATTTAACGCTTTAAGCGTTGAAAATGTCCACGTGTTGAACAAGAGAAGAGTATTTATGAAAATTTATCACTGGAAGAACTGGCTCGATTATTTATCTCTCCCTCCCTCCCACACACCCACCCACCACTCACTTACCCATACACCTAACCTCATCTCTCTCTCTCTCTCTCTCTCTCTCCATCTCTCTCCCTTCTTCTCTATCATAGTTGTCTATAAGATAAGGACCCTTATTAATCAGCACTATTGACCTGAATAATTGTTCTATTTGATAATGAATATTAATTTATTATTTAAGATCATTATATATCTCTAATAGTGCTTTTTTGTTTAATTTATGTATTCTAATTTTATATTTATGTATAGATGGTTCCTATAGCAACAGACAGGTAAGATTAACTACAGAAGTGAACATAGCAAGTGAAAATGAAACTATATAATTATATGTTTTATATACTTATTTTAAAGATGGTCATAATGACAAATGTGTTATGTTTTCTAGCATGCAATATGTATTGATTGCAATAAATCTGTAGAGGTATTTGTAACAGAGCATTGTCTTTCTTTGATTTTAACCGATTAAGAAATATCAATTTGTAGACTAAGAGGAGACTATTTTTGAAAATTTATCGCTGGAATAACTGGCTCGATTTCTATGAGAAATTTCAAATTTCTTCACAAATTTGAGGGCTAAAACGTTGCTTTTCTCACCTGTCATCCTAACGATGTTTACGCCTTTAACCCTCAGCCCAGAAAGGACAAATTCGTTATCGTGAAAGGAGAATTCTCGTGAATATTCTGAAACTAATTTGGCAGCAACAGATTGCAGTCAAATTAGTTTCAAGATATTTACCATCTTTCCTGTATAGTAGGTGTCTTGAAATGGACCGTTCCAGTTTTAGCTATGCCCCTCCCATCTCTAGCTAAGCTCCACCCACACCTCGCACGTGTTGAGATCGATCGATCTCTGAATTTCATTTTCCAGAAAACTATACAGGTAAGATATTGAATATTTTGGAAATAAAGTGGACTGGGAGCTGTTGCTGCCTATTAAATAGTAGCGCCATACAATTCGTATAAAGTGTCAGATTATTAAGAGTTAAAGACGGATAAATAGAATCATTTATGACATAATGATTATGACGTCATCCTACACACCGCTTAGCTGATCATGATGTCATATGATGTCAGATTGATTGATAGATACTCTAGAAAGGTGAATTGAGATCCTGGAAATTCAGATGTGATATATTGATGTTGACCTATCGGTTTTGTCAGCTTGCACTTTTTGCGTGTATGTATGGATTAAATCAGTTTCTAATTAACCATGTGATATTCCATGATTTGGTGAAAGACTATTTTCGGCCATAAAACGGTACCCTCAGAAATCATCTTTGAAACGAGTACACTATTATCAACAATCACATACGGGTCAACCGTCGCCGTCGGAAATGATTTAAGTATAATGTTAAAAGCTAACGTTTGCTCTCAGAAATCTGATATCAGTTAACATTCACCATCAGAAATGATCTTAGACTGAGGTTAAGAGCTAACCTTTCCCCTCAGAAATGATCTGATATTAACTGATAACTGTCGCCCTCAGAAATGATCTGATATTAACTGATAACTGTCGCCCTCAGAAATGATCTGATATTAACTGATAACTGACGCCCTCAGAAATGATCTGATATTAACTATTAACTGTCGCCATCAGAAATGTTACGGTCTAACCTTCACCATCAGAATTATCTCATGATAAAAGTTAACTCTTGCCCTCAGAAATGGTATAGGGATGATGTTAAAAGTTAAGCTTCCTCTCAGAAATGATCTGATATTGACAGTTAACTATCAGGTATTCCGGGATAATGGACCTTTCCGGTTTTAGCTATGCCCTGCCCATCACTAGCTAAGCTCCACCCACATCTCGCTCGTGATGGGATCGATCGATCTCTGAACACCCTAACTCAATTTAAAAAACTACACCGGTTAGCTGTTGAATATTTTGAAAGTAATTTGACTGGGTGCTGTTGTTGCCTAAGGCAGCAACAGCGCCCAGTCCAATTACTTTCAAGATATTCATCAGAATATTTATTAAATAGTAAAGGCATACAATTTGTTCAACAACGCATAGACCGTCTTCAAATATGCGTTCGTAACGTACTTATCGACATCATTCATGACGCCATTCTGCCTTAGACATCAACAGCGCCCAGTCAAATTAGTTTCAAAAGATTCAACAGCATGTTTATTAAATAGCAAAGAATTACAAAGACATACAATTCATACAACGTGTCGGACTATTTGAGATTTGATGACGGTCTATATGGAACCCTTTGTGACGTAATGATTGTGATGTCATACGAGGTCAGATGATGGATGGATGGATACTCTGGAAATGTGAATTTAAGAATAGTGCTATGGGTTAACCCTTTCATGACAAACCCGGCCTCTTCAATGGTCTTTAGGAATGCTCATTTGTAGACCAAGTGAAGACTACTTTTGGAAATTTACCAATGGAATGACTGGCTCTATAACCAGACAAGTCATTACAGTGGTAATTTTTTTAATTAGTCTTCTTGATCTGCAAATGGAAAGTTTGTATTAGAAAATTTTAATTTTCTTGAACAATTTTGAGAGTTAAAGGGTTAAGTGACTGACACTCAGTTACAAATCATGGACTGAGTATTGTCTTGGCTAAAACGGAGCAATACGTCATTATGATTGTGTAGTAATTTATCATGTGACGCTATCGTGTGACGTATATGATTATGGCGTCATCTATATTATTGACAGATCACCATTGTGATATCCTTTTGGTGGACCTCTTCAATGGCGATTTGTCCATAGTCCTGTGTCACCCAATAATAAGTCATGTTTCCCCTCCACCCCACCCACCCACCCCCACCCCCCTCCATTTTATGGGCCACAAAGGACAGATGACCCGTATATGAAGTCTAATATAAACTCCAAGTGGGCATCTTTAGAAGAATCCAGTTTTAGGTATACCTTGCCCATCTCTAGCTAAGCTCCAGCCATGCTATGCCCGTGTTGGGATCGATCGATCCCTGACCTCTGAATCTCAATTTCCAGAAAACTATACAGGTAAGCTGTTGAATATTTGGAACTAATCTGACTCGGTGCTGTGGCTGCCTATGGAAAGAACACGGCCCAGTCAAATTAGTTTCAAAATAGTCAACAGCATGCTTATTAAATACCAAAGACATATAATTCGTACAACTTGGCAAACTATTAAGCCAGGACGGCCTAAATCAACTCATTCATGATGTAATTGATTATGACATAAGCATACTTGTCACGTAGTTGATTATGACAGCATATGAGTGATGGATGAGCCAGATTCCTCAATTCACCTTTCCAGAGTATCCATTCATCATCAGACCTCGTATGACGTCATAATCAGCTCAGAGCGTGTATGATGACGTTATAATCATTGCGTCACAAAGGGTTCCATACAGACCGTCACCAAATTTCAAATGGTCCAACACGTATGAATTGTATGTCTTTGTAATTCTTTGTTATTTAATAAACATGCTGTTGAATATTTTGAAACTAATTTGACCCAGCGCTGTTGCTGCCTTAGGCTTAATTGTGTAGGTTTTTTGGAAATTGATAGTCATGGTGTTCCGAGATCGATCGATCCTAAAACGAGCGAGGTGTGGGTGGAGCTTAGATAGAGATGGGCGGGGCGTAGCTAAAACCGGAAAGGTCCATTGGCTTCCAAGTGATGATAATCCAATGTATCTCTGATTAAATAATTAAAGACTCTTTAAACACAGTGGGTGTGGTATGAGGAAGATTTTTCTCAGAATTAAATGAGATGTTCAATTTGACTGCCACCGTTACAAAAGTGATTTCCTTTCGAGAACTAAGTAACCAGATTCAAATCTTTTGAAAATTCATAGGGTCTTTTCTGGCGAGGATCACTTAAGCAATTCGACTGAATCCCAGATCCAAAATGGCTACCAGGCTTGGGTCCAATTGCAGCGTATTGCATTCAAATGCAAATGTTTGTAAATGATTCAAATGCAAGTGCAAATGCAGTCCAACGCCTCTGCATTTAAATGCAAATGTTTGCAACTTATTCAAATGCAAGTGAAAAGGCATTTGAATATTTGGGTACACGTCTGGTACTGAAATTCTGAGTATGCATCTGCCATCTATGCATCTGCTGGTAGTGACTATTTTTTGCAAAACATTTTGCAGACCAGGACATTTGACCACTGGAATGACTGTCTCGTTTATTGAACCAGTCAATCCAGTGTACAATTTTCAAAAATATTCTCTTTATCTGCACATATATAATACTTATTTCACCATTAACACTTTAACCCTCGAATTTGTTCCCAAAAAATTCAATTTTCTCAAAGAAAATGCCTATTTGCAGACCAAGAGAAGACTTTTTTTTTAATTTGTCCAGTGGAATGACGGGCTCGGTTATCGAATTTTCAAAAATATGCTTTCTTCCCTTGGTCTGCAAATGGTCATTTCTCGAGACCACTGCAGAAGCTGTTTTTTGCTGATATGAGGGCTAAAAGTCTAAGGAGTAATCATTAAAGCATTGAATTTTCAGATTCCTAAATATTATGTTGTTTATTTTGAAGGGTAATTTCATTGATAGACATTGCACCCTATACAAGCAACATGTGTTAGTAAAATTACTTTCAAAATAATTATTATATATTAGGTTCAATATTTTGAAAGGAATTTTATTGATATCTGCTATGGCAGCAACAGGTTCCAATCAAAATACATTCAAAATAGTTATCAACGTATGCAATATCTGTATCAATTTAACAAATATTCTGTTGAATATGTTGAAGATAATTTGACTGGCAGCTGTGGGTCAAAGTTTCCAGTCAAATGTTTCTCAAAATGTTCATCAGCTTATTCAAGACCTGAACTAAGATTCTGGCACTTCTAGATTAAATTGTTTAAATGTTGACTTTGTATGAGATCATCTTAGTCACACATGGCTGAGTATGGGCTTATAGTCAGACTGAATGACCGGTGCTTGTAATCACAATGGGCGAACAGTAAATTAACCCATGTCACCAGTATTCTCAGCGTCTATTATTTATTGATCTTGGTAAAGGTCTATTTGCATTCCAAGAAGCTAATCTTTGAAATTTTACCACTGGAATGACTGACTCGATTACCAAGCCAGTCATCTCAGTCATAAATTTTCAAAAATTGTATTCTCTTATGATGCAAATGGACATTCAAAAAGCCAATCTTAACAACTAATGGATTAAGAGATTTCTGAATGAATGGAGTTAACAACACCTACCCTATTCAGAGATTGACCAACCAGAGATGTATTACTAAGCTCACGCTAATTACTTTGAAAGCATCTTGACAAAGAATAAAGAGAGTACTGGTTGAGTAGATTGTATTGTAGTCAAAAGTGTTCGAGTGACCACCTGTGTTTTGGGGCTAAAAGAATAATATTAATTTTCCTGAAATTCAACGTATTATTAACTAAAGCAGCAACAACGTTTAGTCCAATTCACCTTTCCAGAGTACCCACCCATCATATGACGTCATAATGAACTGTGTGATGTGTACAATGATATCATAATGAATGACGTCGATAAGTACGTCACGAACGCATATTTGAAGACGGTCTATGCGTTTTGTACAAATTGTTTGCTTTTACTATCTAATAAATATTCTGCTGAATATTTTGAAACTAATTTGACTAGGCGCTGTTGCTGCCATAGGCAGCAACAGCATCCAGTCAAATTAGTTACAAAATATTCAACAGCTTACCTGTTAGTTTTCTGGAAATTGATAGCTATGGCATTTAGGGATCGATCAACCCCAACACGGCGAGGTGTGGGTGGAGCTTAGCTAGTGATGGGCGGGGCATGGCTAAAAATGGAAGGGTCCATTGTTTCATTAACCATTTGGTGCCCAAACCGGCCAAAACCTGCCTTTGTCGTGGTCTTTACAAATGCCCATTTGCAGGCCAAGCGAAGACAACCACTGAGCAAATTATTTCAGTGACCCTGTACGTATGTGTTAAAGGATCAACAGATTGGACAAGAGAATAGAGGCACCCGTTCCTTACTATTTATACGGTGATCATATTTATTATGCACTAGAGATACATTGGTGTAGTTTATCTCAGAAACAAATTAAGTAAAATGTGTTGGCTTGCTAAGATCTCAACTGACTTAAGTCAAAGTAATTAAAAAATAAACATGATTTTGCATATTTAGGTATATTGATGGCTGAGAGCTACATGCTAAGAAATTCACAGTGAAACGGGTTAATAAAAGATCACAGAGAATTACATTTCTAATTTTTAGCAACAGACCTGACATTTTTATGATTTAACAAATAATTTGGTTGAATTTTTAGAAATTAATTTGACTGGGTGCTGTGGCTGTTATTTACAACAGCAGCAAATTCCAATCATTTTTGAAAGAAACATAAAATGAGAAAAGTAGTGCTTTTGAAAAATATCAAATGCATTTGAAAACTCAAACGCAAATGCAACCCTTTTCATACAAATGCAAATACATGAGATTCAATTGCAAATGCGTCAGAAATTTCATAATTGCATTTAAATGCAAATGCAAGTGCAAACGCATTCAAATGCAAATGCATTTGCACTTGTACCCAAGTCTGATAGCTACTACCCTAATAAGGTGGTTTAGGCATCTCGATCAGCAAGTAGTCGTGGATAACTATGTAACTTTGGCTGATTCGGTCAAAGCATTGGAATTTCATTGTGCGTGGTATAGGAAGGGAACATATAAAAATTGGTCAAATTTGCCAAATCCAATATGGCCACCAAGCGATATTGCACGTCTGTTTCCATAGGCTGTGACGAATTTACTAAAGATAACTGTAAATCCTTTGTTTATATTAAAATTGAGTCATATGTGAACTCCAATCTGGCTGGTTAGTGGTTACCAACTGGATTTCTCAGCGCAGCCGCACGTTGAGCATTTAATCACAAATTATGCAGATGATATGAGAGACCCGATCTGACACTCAAGTATATGACATCATCAATCACGGCATTAATTTGCTGATGTCACTTGTCTACGATCTGCTGCTGTCATAGCCTGCAATAGCCACCAGTCAAATTAGTTTCGAATTATTCAACCGCTTACCTATATAGTTATCTTGAAATTTAGAATCTCATAATTCCGGTTACAATGTTTCATCATCATCATCATCATCATCATCATCATCATTTTCTCAGATCTTAAGCCTTAGGCTTTTCGTCTAGTCCCGTCGATGTCTTAAAACTTATAATTAGCGAATACTGAAGAGAGAGGATATGACATTGTTACGTGCTATTACTTATTAGTAATAGATATTGTACATATCTTAATATTTGCTAGTTGTTACTATGGAATGTGCATGTCCAGCAGCGCCAGCTGCGGTGTGCCGCCTACAGCTGCTGGACTTGGCTTTAAACGCTGCTTATAGGTTGCGCCTGCCCAACAGCCGCCAGCTGCGATGTGGCGCCTACAGCAGCTAGGCACTGGATTAAGTGTTAGCTGCAGTGTGCTGCCTGCACTTTAAGTCCAGCCTGCGCCTCCAATTTACACACAAAATTCTGTATTTGATATCCTGTATATTGACTGTATGCGGAGAAACTAGTTGTGGATCATTTTTGGTAGCATGTCTACATTCTACATCGCATTCGAAATATTAGTCGAAGAGATATGTCGAGTTTGTCATATATGAGTCCAGATTTGCATTGGATTCGTCTAAATTCTTAGCTTCCACGATGTGTGCCGGTATGTGATTCCAGATTGGTGGAGTACGTTTTGTAAAGAAGTACTTTTTTAAGTTAGTGTTGCAGCTTTGAATTCCTATTTTGAAGCTATGACCGCGGGTGATGGTTCTCGTCACTTTGTACACCTCAATCAGGTCATGTGATTCCAGATTGGTGGGGTACGTTTTGTAAAGAAGTACTTTTTTAAGTTAGTGTTGCAGCTTTGAATTCCTATTTTGAAGCTATGACCGCGGGTGATGGTTCTCGTCACTTTGTACACCTCAATCAGGTCTCCACGTGTCCTGCGGTACTTCAGAGAGAACAAATTCAATGACCATAGCCTCCCTTCATAACTGAGGTGATGTATACCATGGATCAACTTGGTCGCTCGTCGCTGTGCCCTCTCTAGTGTCCGTGACTGTTTCAAAAGGTGGGGTGCCCACACCGTGTTGCAGTATTCCAGTATTGGTCTGACTAGGGTTTTGTATAGCACTATCAATATTGTGGAGTTCAGATAGGTAAATGTTCTTTTTATAACTCCTAGTATGCTGTTTGCCTTATTGACGGTGGTGTTTATGTGGTAGTCAAAGTTTAATTCGCTGTCGATGTGGATTCCCAGATCTTTTTCACAATCCGTTTTGGTTATTGGTTGGGCAATTGGAGTATCTGTCATATTGTCCTGTATTAGTGGGTTATTTTGGCCCAGATGGAGAACATGGATTTTGTCGAATTGAATCTAAGCTGCTAATCAAGTGACCACTGGCATTTCCGATCGATGTTTTTCTATATGTCTGTTATTTCAGGATTAGGTTGTTTTTTTGCTAATGTTGGAGCTCGGGCTCCGATACACGCATCCTAGTAGGACCTCATTATTACCCGTTGTCCAGTGGCACCAAATAGATACGTTTAAAATCGAATTTCACTAAATTGTACGAATTGTATGTTTTTAATAAATTTACAATTTAATAAACATGCTGTTGAATATTCTGAAAGTAATTTGACTGGGAGCTGTTGCTGGTATAGACATCCGTCAAATTATTTTCAAAATATTCTTCAACAGCCTACGTGTATAGCTAACCATGAAATATGTGAATTCAGGATTCACCATATATATATATATATATATATATATATATATATATATATATATATATATATATATATATATATATATATATATATATATATATATATATATATATATATATATATATATGTATATATATATATATATATATATATATATATATATATATATATATATATATATATATATATATATATATATATATATATATATATATATATATATATATATATATATATTTCGATTCTAACACGCGTAAAGGTAATCTGAACTAAGCTAGAAATAGGCGGATCCCTGGATTGTGCACAGGTACTGGAGTAATGTTATGTTATGATATGGACAATTAGGGGTCTACATGTTATGATATGGACATGGAGGGGACTGATCTGTCAGTCATGTACCTGACGTCATAATCGATTAGTGCACGTGTGGGCTGACATCATAATGAGGTAGTATAACACCGTAATGAAGTTAGAAAGGTCCATAAATTGTACGAATTGTTTGTCTTTTGTTTGATAATTTTACTATTAAAAATCAGTCCATTGAGTATTTTTTTAAACTAATTTGACTTGGCGGGGTTGTGCAGCACCCAGTGAAATTATTGCCGAATATTCCACCGCCTACCTGTATAGTTAACATTGATATTGGTATTCTTAAATTTCAGGATTCTTCTTGCGTTCATCTTTCTCATGACAGTAATCTCAGACAGTTTTTCTTATTTCAGGATTCAAAGTACTTAAATTGATTCAACACGCCCAAAAAGGTGGGCGGAGCTTGGCTAGAAATTGGCGTGGCATAGCTATAAATACGTCCCTCCATTTAGTCCAGACAAGCATTTTTGTCCTTGACCCATTTATTCAAAGATGGCCGCGTAATATGGTACAGAATAGTAATATCTTTGAACACAGAGCTGAACTTAACTTAATAACGAAATTTGATTTTGTACAAATATTAAATATTTGTTTATTGCTGTAGTGAGACAAGTAAGCACTCTGCCCAATATATATATAACTGTTTATTCGTAGGAGAACCAGATTTTGTAACATAATGTTGATTAAAATGATCTTACCTCACACTTGACGCGCCCATGCCTTTAACCATTTAACGCTCAAATGTGTTCAAGAAAATTTCAATTTTCTCAGTCAAAATGTCCATTTGCAGACCGAGAGAAGACTGTTTTTGACAATTTACCACTGGGATGACTGGCTCGGTTATCGAGCCAGTCATTCCAGTGGTAAATTGCCAAAAATAGTCTTCTATTAGTCTGTAAATTTGACATTTTTCAAGACCACTGCAGAAGCCGTTTTTAGCTGATATGAGGGTTAAAGGGTTAACAGAAGGATCCGCTCTGTCACTTAAGTATTTGACGTCATAATCAATTACGTCACTAATTAGCTGACGTCACAATCAAAATAACGTATATCTCCGTCACGAAAATTGAAACGTCCGTCGCTAGTGTATAACTTGTGTGTTTTTGATGAATTTACTGTTCAATAAACATTCTGTTGAGTAGCGGCTGTTGCTGCCTATGACAGCGACAGCCCCCAGTCAAATTAGTGTTAAAATATTCAACAGATTATCTTACAGTTACGCTGAAATGTATATTCTGGGATTTCAGCTTTCAAAGTTTCAAATCGATTCGAACACGCGTAAAAACTAAAAATGCGGGCGGAGTTTAGCTAAAAATGGGCGTGGCATAGCTAGAACTGGCTGCCTCTGTTTCATGGATGTATGATAATTTTAATCACGTTTTATATTACTTGTTTTTATGAACAAAACAATTATTTTTCCGCGGATTTTCTCTTTAGATTGTATCTAACGCAGACTGCGATCGCCATGGTAACAGCTATCGCTATCAAAATGCCGGTAGACGCCGCAAACAAGATGAATCCAAATGACTTGAAGCAAGGTTTGGGTTTCAACGTATCTGAAAATAAAACATTTAAAATAAATTAGCACATTGATTAACTGCTATTGAGTTTCTGCAGACAACTTTGCCCATGACTCTGGATATGGTGAATATTTTGAAAACAATTTGACTGAACTCTCAGTCAAATTGTTTCAAAATATTAAGCAGGTCCAAGGTTATTGCCCATTGAAACTATGTTAACTAATTGTCCACATACTATATTGATCTGTCAATCAATGATTACTTAATTAATTTCCATCAACTATAGTTGTTACTAGAATCCAGAAGAGAGGTTAAAATCTGTATAAAAGAAAATAATTTTACTTTTATTTGCAATGGGCCATTGGCCCTTGAGTTGAGTTTATTATTTACCTATGGGATGAATAATACAATAATGCATATTTCGTAGAGGTTTCTCGGCAGAAAGATAAAACAAATGGCCTATCGCTCACCCGAAACATAATAATAAGCAATATAATCATTACCTAATTGACGATTTTAGTTACGGAAATCCTTGATGAATTTATGTTTCTGACTGAAATGTCCATTATTTAACTGTACGATTAGAATGATGCTCGGTACGTGAATTAAAAATCGTTAGGGGATACAATTTAAAAGAATCAGGATGCTAAAGTCCAGGATCGGTGTTCCCCAAAATACAGTATCGTGGTTCAAATGTGACAGGAAACCCCGTGTGGTTGCGTTCCGCTGTCATCTCCAGGAATTTAGACCCGGCTGAGGGTAAACTCAACCGGAAAGGAGATTTAATTTGAGCTTAATCTTTTGTTAGTATTGCTTCCATCAGTGGAGAAAAAGGTTTGATGCCATTCTAAGATCTCTTGCGCTTACCAAATATGAATGCAATATGAATGGGGTTTTTTTTTAATATCAGTTTTGACCATAGATATCGTATATATAGCGAGTTCAGTAAATCGCAAATTTTGCGCATGAACGGGTATTCACTGACTGGCAGACACAGACGATCAGCTGCATATATAGCCTAGCCTTCAAAATGGACTAAATTACCGTTTTGTAAAATGAAGAGAAATTGAACAGACGCAAATTTACATATTTTTATCAGAAATAAAATTGTATTGGCTGTATTAATCTGACACTCTATTCGAGTACGTAGTAAGTTTAGTAGCAATATATATATATATATATATATATATATATATATATATATATATATAGCGACATCCGCGGTCGCAACAACTAGTCTCACAGTGAAGGTATGCGCATGATCCATCTAGCAATGTAGGGGGCCTATATGATATCTATGGTTTTGACCCACAGCGAGTCTGACCAGATTACAAGCAAGGGAACGTAGGTAAGGAAAATGGACATAACATTCGATATATGGAGGGGTGGGTGGGTCACGTGCCAGAGTGCCCCCGCCCCTGGATCCGCCACTGACAATGTTGTCGTGGCCTCTATTTTCTACGTCTGTTATATGCAAGTCAGTTAAGTAATTAGGTCACCAATTAACTCGGACATCTGTGCATTTTTGTGCCTAATAAAAGAATAATGTTAACGTCTTTTAAATTGGGTATTAGACACTATCCGATAAATCTAAAGGGCCGTCTGAATTCATTTCAGAAAATATTGTTACTATGACAACTTACATAATTCTATTTTTCTAAAAAAAAATAGGAACATTAAATTAGGCCTATGGGGTATAGAACAAGTAAATACACACATCATGACATCTACATAATCTAGGGTAGCGATCGACACCTCAAACTATCCATCCAAGAGGCCTCTGTAACTTGATATGTTACATGAAAGTCAGTTCGATAATGGACCTTTCCAGGTTATCAATGCATCATATGACGTCATAATCAACCAGGTGACGTGTATAATGACGTCATAATCAAGACGTCATGAATGATGAAGATTAGTACGCCATGAACGCATAATTGAAGACGGACTATCGTTGGTGTACGAATTGTATGTATTTACTATTTAATAAATATTCGATTGAATATTTTGAAAGTAATTTGACTGGGTGCTGTTGCTGCCATAGGCAGCAACAGCGCCTAGTCAAATTACTTTCAAAATATTCAACAGTTTACCTACATAGTTTTCAGGAAATTGATAGTCAGGGAATTCAGGGATCGATCGATCCCAACGCAGGCGAAGTGTGGGTGGGGCTTAGCTAGAGGGGGCGGGGCATAGCTAAAACTGGAAAGATCCATTAAATCATCAGAAGATAAAAGGTCATCAATGGCTTAAAATCTGGCAAGGGTGTATTGTTATCACTGACACACGCAAGAGGTATCAGCTTTTAACCGCTGATGACCAAAAATTAGTCGCATATTCACAGCAAAATGCCTAAAAATAAAATTGCTAAAATAGTATACATTTAGAGGCTTAAATTGTGTGCCTAGATGTAAAGAAACGAAATAAATCTTAACATATGATGATTTCATTACGTATAAATTAATATAACCTTTTAAGTTGCGAATTTGAATTAGGGACCGTGTAATAGTGCCTCTATTTCAATTCCACAACTACGAAATGTATTTAGATGGAATGAAAACATCATATTTAAAGATTTATTTCGTTTCATTCGATCGAGGCACATAATTTAAGCATCTAAAAGTATACAATTTTAACAATTTTCTTTCAAGCATTTTGGTGTGAATATATACCTTTAAGCTCAACTAAAATCCCACTCCGAGTTGCGGTTATCTCACTCTCAGTCTGGTCTCGGAATGAGTTTCCTACAATTCTGGTGGTAAACATAGATCTTCAGATACTTTGAAATTATTCGATCTCTATCCAATGGTCCTTTCCAGAGTACCCACCCATCATATGACGTCATAATGAACTGCGTGGTGTGTGCAATGACATCATAATGAATGACGTCATGAATGATGTCGATAAGTACGTCACGAACGCATATTTGAAGACGGTCTATGGGCTGTTGTACAAATTGTTTGCTTTTACTATTTAATAAATATTCTGTTGAATATTTTGAAACTAATTTGACTGGGCGCTGTTGCTGCCTATGGCAGCAACAGCACCCAGTCTAATTAGTTACAAAATATTCAACAGCTTCCCTGTATAGTTTTCAGGAAATTGATAGCTAGGACATTCGGGGATCGATCAATCCAAACACTGCGAGGTGTGGGTGGAGCTTAGCTACTGATGGGCGGGACATAGCTAAAAATGGAAAGGTCCATTCCACCTGGCAAATTATAGCCTAATGAAAATCAGCTTTTGATATCACGCTTGAATATTAGGATAAGAGCTATTAATTCCCACAACCAATATAAAATATACACGTCAATTTCTATCTCTGTGTGTGCTGGTGATGGGTTATAATGGGCATAACCGCAACGAAGACGCATGGACCCACGTCAATGATTGATTCTCGAAGGAACAAACGAGGAAAAACTAAAATAAACAGAACTTAAGGTGTTGTTGGTGGTGTATGTATTGCACGTTGCTGCCTAATGAGCTGTTATTGGCAGATGGGCATGCGTGCGTGCGTGCGTGCGTGCGTGTGTAGGTGAGTGCGTGCGTGTGTGCTTGTATGTGTGTGTGTTTGGGGGTGGGGAGGGGTGTATCGCGTTACATTTCGTCTATTTGGAGTACTATGTGGTTGGGTAGTACCCTCTTACTTACCCGCGTACACTGTAGGCACTTGTACGTTGGGTCTGGTTACGACAAAAAGTCGGGCACGTGTCTCTTTGTTCGCGACGTCTGTCTGGTTTTGTTGTAATGCCGAGGCCTCTTGACGCTTCTTACGACCGAAAGATGGCAAACTGTTCTCACAATTGACGGCCTGTTAATATATTATTATAGTAATTTAGCTCTATGTGCTCCCGTCATCAGAAAGTTCAAGTTAGTCTTACCCTCGGTCCATAAGCGAAAGCGAGGTTTACATTTGTGGCTATCTGTCCGTAGGGGGAGCGTGAATTGGATATATGTCTGCCTGTCTGTAACTGTGTTCAAGAAACCATTGACCTGTCTTGGCATAGATGTGTACTTCGTCATGGCCGCACAGACGGATGGATGGATAAACAAGTTCGGCTGGACGAACATGGATGATTACAAAGGACATACTGACACGTCGACGCGTCAGTACGTCATTTGTTACCATGTCCGTCCAGCCGCACTGGCTTATCCTTCCATTCGTCTGTGTGGCTATGAGTAGTATATGCGAGGTGTGCGCAAATCTGATTGGCAGAGAGCTTCATGACGTCATCTCATTTGCATATTATGCCACGTCCCCGATGCCCACATATGGTAATGCTTTTTTCCCGCCAAAATAATCTACTCTGATTGGTAGAGAGCATAGGTCTATCGTTTGGCTCTCGCCCAATAAGACAATAAGGGGCTTAGTAAATCTATAGCACTGTGTAGATATGGGATTGTCTTGTGGGAAGTCATGACCCCGCTGGACATCTTATATGTACGAGTAAGTCCCGAGTAAAATTCAGGTGTGAATACCAGGTGAGCTAATAGACTATGTCACCATGTATATTAAGATGTACCGATCAGCGGCTATGTGTAGATACGTTACTAGCACTGATCATCATCTATACTTAGATGCATTACCAGCATCTTATTATTTGGATATATATTATCAGCACTGGCGCCAGCTAGTGCGCAGGTACCGCTTCGCAGATAATGAATCGAGTATGGTTAGCACCAGGTTGGAATCAATCAAAGAGATTAGATAGGACAAACGGACTTGGTTAGTTACGTAGCGGTCTGTGTTCTCACGGAGCGTGGGACCAGATAAGCCGAGAATAACCCGGCTATGAGGAATGGTAACTCGTGTGCCGATTAACTCTAGCATTCTATAAGTTGTCGACTAATAGGCAATGAACATGACATGGACAGGGTAGCGTTCTGTAGGCGGTAGGTACACAATCGAAAGTTACGATCAAAAACTTATCAATTGTAGAGGCGTGCTAGGACATAATCGAGGGATGTTATCAAAAACATATTAATTGTAGAGGCGTGCTAATCCACCAGTAAGCCTTGCTATCAAACAAGCGTTCGTCATTCTTGGCAGGGCATTCGTCAGAAATGGCATGGTAATCCAGCCCAAACCGCAGGTGCTAGGTAAGAGGGCATCCTCCCCGGGAGGGAGGGACGGGATCTTGATTGGTCAAAATGATGTCATAATCCAATGAGAATCAGAGCAACCTCCGGCGGTGCGAAACCAAGATGGAGGGAGCATAGAAACTGAGATAGTACATAAGGGGGACTTTAACTTTTAATCGGGAGTTCGGTCCGCCTCGCACCTTGTGAAACTCTTGCTGAATGGTTTTAAGTAGGCAAGAGCTGGTTGAAAGTTAGGAAAACTTAAGAAACATTGAATTGTAATATTTAATCATTGTGAATAGATCGCTAGGTAACAGTAAAAGTTACCAACTTTGTAGGTTTATTGTATAGTTAAAATTAGCAAGTAAAATGATCACCTTGTGGTATATACAAGGCAAAGGTTTGTCATATATTTGTTGTTATTCTGGAGAACACGGAAGACCACCGTGTCGAACCAATCGTTCTGAAAACGCGCAGTTAGATCAGGCCCAGGCACTAATATAAATATCGTCAGGTCTCTGTACCTACGAGGCGAGCTAGTGTCCCGCTCCATCTTCATCGGTGGAACCGGTTGTCGCAGCAACCATTCGTACAAGGTTTCATCGAAGGGGGTAGAGCATACGTCATCAACAAGGGTAGACAACCCGAAATCTTCAACATGTCCTAATGATACCCCGGGCCCAGTTCTAGACAAATTAGATTTACGCATATATATTCAAGGTCGCAGATGTACCACGTGATAGCTCTCGACCAGTCAGGTTAGACCTTTTGAATGTAGAATGTTACACAAACTCCACTTCGATCGTTTGGAAGAAAGGAGTCACACTCAACTGCGTCATGAATGACACGATTTAGTCCGTAATAATCTCTTAACAGTCCGTCAAGTTGACAAATTGTATGTCTTTCCTATTTAATAAACGTTATGTTGAATATTTTGAAACTAATTTGATTGGGCGTTGTTACTGCAATAGCAGCAACCGCACCCAGTCAAATTCGTTTCAAAATATTCAACAGCTTACCTGTATAACTTTCTGGAAAAATGATAGTCATGAAGTTCAGGGATCGATCGATCACAACACGGGCGAAGTGTGGATGGAGCTAAAACTGGAAGGGTCCATTACGTTGAATGTTACACAGACTCCACATCGAATACAAGCCGGGAACCAGTCCGTAGAGGGGCTGTCGGCTAAACGCCCACCATTTTTGCTCGCGAATGTTCTGGTGTTACGTTGGAAGGCGACAGCGCAATAGCAATTTGACGTCACACATGCAATAGAGTGATCTATTTCTAACTACGGCCTGCCCATTTCTAGCTATGCCATGCCGATTTCTAGCTATGCCACGCCGATTTCTAGCTATGCCACGTCAATTTCTAGCCATGCCACGCCCAGTTCTAGCTTTTCCTGTGTGTTGGAATCAATTTATATCTTTTGAATCCTGAATTCCCAGAAACCCAATTTCAAGGTAACTACAAAAATAAGCTGTTGAATATTTTGAAACTAATTTGATTGTTGCTGTTGCTATGGCAGAAATATCGTCCAATCAAATTAGTTTTGAAATATTCAACAGACTGTTTATCAAAGGTGCATATTCACACCAAAATGCTTCAAAATAAAATTGTTATTATTGTTAAAATTTATATACTTTTAGAAGCTTAAATTGTGTGTCTAGATGTAATGAAACAAAATAAATCTTCACATATGACGATTTCATTATGTATGAATTAATATAATTTTTTACGTTGTCAAATTGAATTATAGAGACATGAGTCCCTAATTCAACTTCGTAATTAAAATTTTTTTATTAATTTATATGGAAGGAAACCATCATATGTTAAAATTTATTTCGCTTCATTACTTCCAGGTACACAATTTAAGCCTCTAAAAGTATACAATTTTAACCATTTTATTTTCGAGCATTTTGGTGTGAATTTAAAAAGTAGGCCGAAAAACATACACTTCGTGCACATGACGTACTTCTCAATGTTAATGACGGAGCTAGATATGCCTCTATACATTGGCACGTCAGCTTACACATGACGTAATTGAGTATGACGTCCTCTAGTTGAGTAACAGATCGTATCCATCCCTAGGCTACGTACCACTTGACATTCTTCCTGGTTCAGTGCAGTGCAGTACTTTAGCTGGCATTGGAAATACAAGGTGTCGGATGTCGTATATTTAAATACACTCATCGGATAGGTAACCACGCCACCAACTTTAGTCGCAGGTGAAGTAAACACTTCATTATAGGCGTCCTCAGTCGGGCATCTAAATGAAAAAACTAATTATAATTATCCTTGATAACGCAGCTTACTGGGCCGATTATGTGGGAATCAGTCAGTGATGGAATAGTGTTGGAACGTTTGTTGGGGTATACAGAAAACAAGAGCAACCAGACATTACTGACCATTACCCTCCCCTATTTACCACATTGTAAACGGGGAGAGGGGGAGAGGGAGAGGGAGAGGGAGAGAGGGGGGGAGATGGGGAGAGAGGGGGAGAAGGGGGAGGGAGAGGGGGAGGGAGGGAGGGAGGGGGAGAGTGAGGGAGAGGTGGGGGAGAAATAGTTTGCATGCGCACACAGTAGATCTCATGTGTGCGGGAGATAGCGAAGGTCCAGTTGTTCTTATAAAAACGTTTTTACGAACGTTGGAAAGAATCTGTAGCTGTCACCGATGTGCTTAACACCATAAGAGATGGTTACATGTTACTATTTCAGCAGACATAACATGTCTTCTATAGACAAATCGGAATTTGTTTCTCACGAGATTGAAAAGTTTACTTGAAAAGGGTGCTTTAAACAAGCATCAACGGTACCGAATGTGGGTAATCCCTTGCAGGCGGCTACTAATAAGTGTGGAAAGTAGCGTTTAGTTTGAGATTGCAAAATGATAAATTTGTTTTACAAAAAATATAAATTCAACTTCGAAGATATAGCAATTGCTAATTAGTTGTTTGCCTAAGGCAATTATTTATTTACATTCGATCTAAAATCAGCCTATCACCATGTGAAATTGTATGTATTTGTTTTTTGGTTTTTTTTAGAACATAGAGCGTACATGTGTTACATGGTTGCAAGACAATGAAATGGCGCATTACGTTTTCAGTGTTACCATTTGGTATCGGTCTATAGGGCCTATATTTACAAAACTATTTAGAGTTATGGTAACCTATTGACACAGTCATGGTTATTGTATCGCCATGTAAGGCATGGTGGGTGCGGGGGTGTTAATACATTTCCAGAGGCAGTTGCCGCGGGTAACGATATCAAATGCAGCATATAAAAATTTGTTGTTTTTTCTCTATTGCTTACGAAAAATGTTAATGGTTGCTTGGCAACAAAACGACATGGTAGGGTCACGTCTTATAAATAAGGACATCGAATCTATGTTAGTGTCGCTAATAAAGTGGTCAGTCTGCTATAGAGGCTTAATTACCTGTTATTGAAAATTACAGACAGTCGCATTTATGTTAATGCATTTTTGGTAGCGCGCATTATTGGAAAGACAGTTTCCATGTAAACGGACAGTGGGCCGCGTGTAAGTTTGCAGAGGATGTATTTGTACAGTTGCCTTCAATCAAGGTCAAATTGGGAAAGTCTGTTAAAGATAGACAGCGATAATTTAAACGAGACACGTGTTCTGGTTCGAGAATACTTAAATCAGAAGATGTTGAATTTTCATGCTACAGCGACGCTGTTGGTCAGGTCATGGTGGTGTGTTGTTGTTGAGAATCATCGATTTGATCTTATGAGTCTCTGATCAGTATGAGCTCCATTTTGAGCGAACTCGAGGTTGTTGCAAGAGTTCTGAATGCCAACAAAGCATGTTTGTATAACCAGTTGGTTCAGTGATTACAGAGATTTATGACAGTTGTCAAAGATACGGCATTGGGCCTTTGCCTGTATGGACACCTAGAGGGTTGAATAATCGAGCGGATTATGCTGAGTAAATGTGGAGATTGGGACGACTTGAAAATCTCAGATGAAGAATTTACTTGGAAATTTAAGATGAAGCATTTGCTTTTATGGACTTTGTGTTTGATCCCCATACTACTGACAATTTTGCAAGCGACTATATTTACAAGTGTATGCGTTTTAACTCTGTAACGGTCCTTTGAGGGCACTGTAAGTACTTACACATGTGTGCAGTCCTGGGTGAAGGATCATTATGGGCTCGTGCCTCCGCCACATTTGGTCTTTTTGCATTTAAAAAACTCGAAGCTGAATCAGCGTATGCGTTGAAAGAATCTGGTGGTACCAGAATGGAGCTATGCGCCAGATTTGGCACTGTTATTCAGTACTCGCATTTGATTTCACAAGGTCGTGAAAGGATGCATCATTTAGAGATGCTAATGGTACAATTATTAAAAAAGGTAGATGTAACACATTTATTTCCTTTTTCCTTGCAGAGTCCCAAGTATACGTTTGTTTGAATGTATGTTAATGTTATTATCATTTTTTGGCAGGATTGTACCTAAATGATCTGATAGCAGGCACCGTTGGTGCGAATGACACTGAACTATATAGCATCGCAGGCATCTTACCACCAAGAAGCAGTGGTTACATTTTGTGAAAAATGACGCAGTTTGCGAAGGACAGAGGTCAATTGTCGCCATTGCCAGGTAACGCAATATATGTGACATTGTATTTGACCAGGACAAATGACGGTGACTCTTCACTTGGCATTATGCCAGCTTTATTTTATGCTATTAAATGGGATCGAAATTTGGATAGCGAGCCAGATACCTCTACTCATCTTTTGAATGAACGTTTTAGATAACGCAAAATGTAGTTATAACAAGTCAGTTGTCAAGACGATATGCGGTCAGCGTTAATCAAGCTGTGCCAAAAGTGTAATGAATTCTAGCAATTTATTGACTTTCAGAGACCTTACCATGAGGCTTTTGTGTTTTTGTGGATTCATTAGTTGCAATGTATTAATTAATCTGAAATGCTCTCGTCCTTCTTTTATTGAAAAGCATATTTCAATACACATTATAGTAAGATGGACAAGTACAACAAGTTAGTCAGATTATCATTTCAAAATTAAATGGGGTAACTTGCCGTTATAGTACGCTGGCACGTTTCGCGAAGCTAGCTAGTATTGATTTGGCGAGCGATGTGCCTTTATTTAGAGCTATTATAGGTCAGAAACCTTATGTAGATTGTCATTGGTTAACAGACCACTAAGTTATACAAACACCAGAGAGGTTATTTTATGACTATTATTAGGTCAGAATCCTTATGTAGATTGTCATTGATTAACATACCACTAACTTACACAAACGCCAGAGAGGTTATTTTACGAAGTCTTAAGGACGTAAAAAGGAATGCCAATTTGGCAGCCTGCGTTGCGACCTGGGGTGCAGCGGGTGGGGTGGGGAGTGAGTGGTGGCAAATGGGAAGGTCGCCTCGCCGATTGTTGTTGGAAACGCCATAGTAGGTGGTGTGGCGAAAGTGTCAAAGCTGGCTATGTTGCGATTCGCTGGAAAGCAGGTTAGCGGTGAGCTAGAATCTGGCTTATGAATCAAATGTGTTTCACATTTTATTTGTCTTAAGGTAGCTCATATTTAAGAATTTTCGAGATAATTTCTTGAGATCGAGCTCTTTCTATAGAACTATTATTCAGTCAAATACCTGATGTAACCTTACATCTTTTTGTCTTTTGTGTGTCTGCGAGTATGTATGTACGTGCCTTTTTTTCGTACATGTCCATGGAGATTTTCCTTATCTTAGCGATTGGGTTATTAAAGAAAAATAAACGTCATAATTTTAGTTTTTTTAAGGTAAACGAGTTCCCTTTCTTTGTAATTTTTCTACGGCGGGTGACTAAGTAACCCAAAACTGTTGTTTTGTCATTTGTGCACAGGTCTATAGGAGAGACATATAATTGGTGACGTTTCGACAGTATAGTCTATAATTACTGTTTCTACGTTGCGGCTTGGGGCCTGAGTGAATGTGTCCTGTGGACACCGGTGTTGGTCACCGTTGGTTACTAATTCAATTCAATTCATACCGCGTATACACGGACGTTTTGGTAACGAGTTTAGTCATTCTACCGTCTGTCGCCGGAGTGTCAACAAGTTTTATTAGTAATAGTTTATTGTGTATGATATGCTTTGAGAATTTTAAGGGCAAAGATTTGTTTTGGTAATGTATCATGCGATTTGAAATAATTTCTGCCCAGAAAATATTTTGCTTATATTTTTCAGGATTGAGTCCTGGCATCAGGATGGAGTCCGTCATCCTACCTGAGGTGTGCCATGTCAATGAGAGCTACGGACACAGGTTTCCGGAAACAGCCATCCGGGTTTTCCTGGGCATCTAGCACACCTATGAAGGTTAATGTAGTTACATTTGTAACTGTATTTTCAATTGAAAATATTAAACTACGGCGGATGAATAAGTAAAGCAAAACTGTTGTTTTGTCATTTGTGCATAGGCCTATAATTTAGGAGATACTTTAATATATTCGCGCCCCATAAGGGGAACGTGCTGTTGCGTTCGGGTCTGTCTGAGCGCGTGCATGCGCGCCTTCCTGCCTGCCTGCGCACATGCTGTGCGTGCCGTTTGGTGTACTGACCACTATGTTTTAAATTAATAATGACTTATAATAAATAAATAACGTACACTCTACCTTTGACACATACAAGCTAAGTGAAAATTGACGACGTTTTATGATATTTTTCCTACTACATACCTGCCAGAAATAATTTCTGTGATCTTTCGGCCCCCCTCATCGATTGTTTCCGGATCCAGATCCGTAATTATGCAACTGTCCACCAAATAATCAACATAGAGTTCTGCAAGAAAAGTAAATAGAAGAAGATAAGATGTATCATGCGTGTATTTTGGCTGCACATATCCTGTGAAGATCAGCGTGATCCGGCGTTCACTCGTGCAACTAACTGGCTGCCTGCTGATATTCTACAAACTACACCCTAACAACGCAGCTTACTGGGCCGATACTGAAAATATCAGCATGGTATCGGCCCAGCAAGATGCTTTATCTGGGCATGTTCCATGGGATTTAACTTTGGATATACTTAATATTTTGAAAACAATTTGACTGAAAGTTGTTGGTGGCTAAGCCACTAACAACTTTCAGTCAATTTGTTTTCAAAATATTCAGCAGGTCCGCCGTTATTGCCCATTGAAATTATTGTCTGGCGGCTTCTAGCAATCAGACAGTTAACCCAACTAGCATGGCACGACAAATTCACGACGACGACATCAAATTGCTGAATAATTTAAAATTAAGATGACTGAGTTGCTGCCAAAGGACATACAATTATTTTCAAAATATTTCAATAGTTTATCGTTCTAGGTGCTTTGAAATTAAAACACTAGTATTGAACAGCTTAATATATAAACAAGAGGGGTTGGAGATTGTAAATTCTCGCCCACCTGTTTTTGTCATATTGTATAATTTTCAGATTTTCCGGATTTTCTTTTTATTTCGCAGAGCATTCCTAGTGTAAGCTCACATCCCTTTTATGCGAGAATTTGAGCCACATCGGACCAGCAGTTTCTGAGATATCAATAGTGCAGGAATTTGATCCGATCCGATATTTCACGGTGAGAAGGTTTGTTGTGTTAAAATTTGAGCCAATTGGAAGCAGTAGTTATTTATCTAAAGGGATGCTAATGTCATCTCAAATGTGTATTGCAGTGATAGATTATAGTGTATAGATTCCAAATCATTCATATTCTGTCGCATCCCCTTATTAGTGTGGCAGGATTTCTAGTCCCGTGGGATTTTTTTGTAAATTTATGGCACCATGCATTCTTCGAGTCTTTATATATTCCTAAAAGTGAAAAATTTTGGTGCCAATTTTTCTTTTATGTTTTAGGCCCTTTTTGGGCAAAAATAAATGACGTGTATGAGTACGGTTACAAAAATTAAGGGCAGGAGTACTTTTTTTATTTTTACGATTTCCGACAAGAATTTTATATGAATATTGTATAATTACGGTTAAGCCTGTCTATAACGGCCAATTTACGGGCGATAATAAAATTACTAAAGCCTATGGCTTTATCATTATAATTCCTTTGCTATTGTAAACTGGTTTTTAGACCAACATATGATAATACTTACGGTGGTTGGTCTTAAGACCACCTATCTTAATCCTTTCAAGCCGAAAAGCTAACGCACAAAACTCCTTACTATTTAGTCAATATTCTGTTGGGTTTTTTTAAAATAACCAGACTACATGTAGGAGCTATTGACGCTTATGACAGCAACAGGTCCCTGTCAAATTTGTTTCCAACAGCTTTCTGATACTGCTATGTTGAATTTGAAATTCAGGATTCAAAGGGTTAAACAAACAAATTCATTGACCCCAAAAGCAGGTGGTCTTATAGAGGTTTCACTGTATAACACGTATGGTTTCCCAAATCAATTCTTAACCAAATAAACTAGTGGAGCTCATATTGTTTAAAATTTCTGATATTCATTTAATTTCAGCTAAGATCTAGGCTACGTCTGTGGGGACAAAGAAGAGAATATAGATTAGTGCAATAGAAAAAGATTTTAAATAGGACAGGAACTGTTATATAAAATACGTGATTCGTCAGCAAAATTCAAAGAGAATAATGTCCGCAAAAGCTGAATTCCTATGTTTAGCTAAAGACCTAGAGAGTGGCGATATCATCGACGATCTGTCCAATACATGCACTGGCATACGTCGTATTGATAGTGTATGTGATTTGCAGGTATCTAGCCGTTAGAAGGAAAAAAATCTATTGGAACATTTATTTGAGATTGAATTTAGTAGGTTGTTACATAATAAACCATAAAATGTATGTTCAACAGCTACCAAAGATTTTGCTGTTGGCCAAGCAACTAAAGTTATTCGTCGTGAAATTTTCCAATGTAGAGAGCAACCTTTTGTGTTTAATGGCACTCTTGACAATGATGAGCGAGAGGATAATTTCTCATTCGATCAATACTTACCATTATATTACTCTTTGATAATACAAGCGAGCTAGCTAGCTGCTCTAGGAATCTAGATTTAGAAAGCTTTACCGGCTTCCTGGAACCGGGTACCCGACTCCCAATAACCTTTGACCCCGCATCAGACCCATCCAACTCCTTCTGGGCAAGGAATTTAGCTAGCAACGCAACCGGCCACACTGCACATACATTACATCTATTGTCAACGTTACACTTGGAGCATCTAAAACAGACATGGTCCTTATAGGTAACCGTAACAAACTTGTGGCATTCAGAGCAAGATGGCGGGGTAGGCTTGGGCTAAAAAATAAGCACAAAACCTAAAATAAGCAAGCGGAACGAAACAGGAATGGAAGGCAGACAAATAATTTCTCAGAAAAGAGAACATGGTGCTTCACAACTACATAGACGATTGGCTTATCAAGGTGGACATGCCAGCCAGGTTAGGAGTGGATACTGCTCTGACTCTGAAATTGCTGTCAGATCTAGGCTGGCTAGTCAACAGGGAGAAATCCGAGTTGACACTCACTCAACACTTCGTTTATTTGGGGGATGCGATTCGATCTCGAGGAATGCAGGATTTACCTGTCAGAGCCCAGAATGGCGTCTCTGTTAGCCGTCCTCGAGAGTTTTCGATTGGGAAACGACATTCAGACAAGGTTTCTTCAGATGCTGGACATGATGGTCTCCATGGAGCAGGTAATCCCGTATGCTTCTCTGATGCGAAGACCTATCCAGTTGAATCTGATGTCTCTGTGGAAACAGAGAACAGAACCCCTGTCAAAGCTTTTACCAGTTTTGGAGCCAATGATGTCGCATCTTGTATGGTGGAAGAGTGTAGGTGTGTCGCTTCACCTACCCCACCCCGAGCTGCCCGTGTACACGGATGCATCGCTGGAGGGGTGAGGGCCTGCCTGGCAGAACACCAGGTTTTGGGCACATGGACTCACCAAGAGAGTCAGCTGCATATCAATCTGTTGGAAATTATGGCAGTGGAACTAGCATTGGAAATGTTTCTTCCAAAAGTCAGGGGCAAAGTGATATTGAAACGGTCGGACAATTCGACATTAGTATCATACATAAATCGTCAAGGCGGGACCAAGTCCCTATATATGAAGGTGTGACACTTGATTCAATGGTGCGGGAATTACTCAGTTGTTTTGAAAGCAGCTAACATTCCTGGCCGATTGAACATTCTGGCAGGTGCTTTGTCTCGCAGACAGAGGATTATGCTGACAGAATGGTCTCTTAACCCTCCAGTTCTTCAAAGGATCTTCGAGCATTGGGGCAAACCAAACGTGGACTTGTTCGCCACAAAGAAACATGCTCACATCATGACTTATGTCTCGCCGATTCCAGATCCAAATGCCGTCGATATAGACACTCTGGCGATAAGCTGGAGAGGGATGCACGCTTACGCGTATCCACCCACCATTCTTCTGCCGAAGGTTTTGGTGAAGATCAGGGAGGAGCCGTGCCTGATCCTGCTAATAGCGCCATTTTGGCCCAGCAGGACGTGGTTGACGGATTTTCTGGATCTGCTGGTGGACAATACAGTGCAGCTGCCCGAGATTCCGAACATAATCTCCCAGGCCAAGGGCCGCTTCCTACACGAGCGGCCTGAGATGTTCAAATTGACTGCATGGATGTTATCAAACAACGTTCCACGTTGGAAGGCTTTTCTCAACAGGTTATGAATTTCATCGCAGCCGCAAGAAGGAGGTCAACTTTCAAGTCATATAACCACATGGTTAACAAATTTGCAGAGTGGTGTGAAGGAAAGGGCATTGATACCTTTCAATCCACTATTCAGCAAATAGCAGACTTTCTCTGTGAGCTGTTCTATACAGGACTGGCTCCTGTCACAATTGCTGGATACAAGTCAGCTTTGGCATCAGTTATCCCATGTCTAGCCAACAGGGATAGTCCAGAGGTGGCCCAGTTGAATGTGATGGTGAAGGAAATGAGCAATCTCTGTCCGAGACAACCGGTAGTCATTCCAGCCTGGAGTCTTTCTTTGGTGCTTAGTCTACTGGCCAAGCACCCTTTTGAACCTTTGGGTTCGGATAGGCTAAATCATCTGATTCTAAAGGCGGTATTTCCTCAGCGAGAAGGCACAGTGAGATCCATGCGCTTTCAACAGAGAGGGACCGATCCCAAGAGCAGAGTTTATGTCAAAGAATCAATCTTTGAAATATCTCGGCAAACTGATCATTATACCAAAACTAACCAGGTTAGATCGTGATGCCAGTGTCTATTGGCAGCTTCCTCAGCGAGAAGGCACAGTGAGATCCATGCGCTTTCAGCAGAGAGGGACCGATTTATTGTCTCCAGAGAGGGTCTGCGACTGCTGCCAAGAGCAGAGTTTATGTCAAAGAATCAATCTTTGAAATATCCCAGCAAACATATCATTATACCAAAACTAACCAGGTTTGATCGTGATGCCAGTGCCTGGTGTCCAATCAGTGCTTTGACTAAGTACAAGAAACGGACGGACTCTTTACGGTCAAATAATACACATTTGTAGATCTGCCATAAGAAGCCATATGGTGCCGCATCCATGGATTCTATCTCTCGTTGGGTAGTCGAATGCATTCAGACTACCCTCGAAATTGCGACTGTGCACCAGGTGCAATGTGCTAGGGCTCACGATGTTAGAGGAATAGCCGCCTCGACCACCCTATTCAATGGTGTCCCGTTAGAGGACACCATGGCCGTTGCACAATGGCACTGTGAGTCCTCTTTCACGGATTACTGTATGAGGGGCATGGCAGACACGGCCAACCCACTCGCTTTAGCTGTTTTGAGACGATAGTTTATGGCCATACTGCTTTCCTCTGGACACTGGACACGTCTGGTAGAAAGCGTGTTGGTTGTGGCTCCACGTCTGGAATCCATAATTCATGAGGCAATTCAAGTTAGACAGTTTTTTGTATTATGTTTACATATCATGATCATTCATCTTACATATTCATGCTCATTCCCAGACTTATATGTGCAAAGAGCAGTTAACCCTCTTCGCATATTTGTATTTTCAGGCGAGATGCATGGTCGTGAGTTCTCTCCATTTCTTAGGAGAAAATGGGCGGAGTGGGAGTGGTGATGCGAATATGATTTGGTCCCTAAACTTGTTGGCCCTTTTAAGTCTCCGTATGTCAAGTTTAAGTCTAAGTTCTTTCTCCAGGGTCTAAAGAAGCTATGTATGGCTTACCCCTTCCCACCAGGTTACCGACTAAATCTGGTGTTATCAAAGAGTAATATAATGATAAATATTGATGGAAGGAGAATGAAGGAAATTTCAATTTCCCTTTCTCCGACATCTACCAGTACCTACCATTATATTACGGACCCTGCCTCCCAGCCCCCCGGAGGCAAGCCATTGGTATTCTCTTGTTTTGTAGCTATGCAAACAATATGAGTCTCACTGGGAGACAGGTACTCGGTTGTTGGGCGCCGGGTACCCGGTTCCAGGAGCTGGTAAATCTTGATAAATCTAGATTCCAAGAGCAGCTAGCTAGCTAGCTTGTATTATCAAAGAGTAATATAATGGTATTTATTGTTAGATCTCGGAGAAAGGGAAATTGAAATTTCCTTCAGTTCCAAACATTCTTTATTCACTTTTACGGTGGATACTTAATGGTCCCCAAACAGAACTTAAAACACAATATCGTTCAGAACCTATGCACAAAACCTGTCTCAATATTTCACAGCCTGTTATATGTGAAATGAAATCAGCTAAGCAGCCGGCCTATCGTCCACAAATTCAGGAAGCTGGTTTTAGATATACTACAAAGAATGAGAATGAACATGTTTTGGCGGTAGTTCTCAAAATTGACTATTTGCATACTAGCAATGTGAGTGTGGACTATTCCCGAATTTTGCGTATCGAATCTCAATTGGCAGAGGCTGTAGTTCAATGTATGACATTTGCATGTGGTCTTTACATTCCCCATGGTATAAAGAAAGGCTTACCAATATTCTTGGCACCAGACTACATTGAGTTTATGGAAGATATACTTGATGGGACGAATACATTTCATGGAACAGTAATAATCGTTTTGCAACAACAGAAGAAAGACAAAAATGAGGAAACTTAATCCATAAGTCAGCCCCTTTTGATATCAGATGTACCACGGCACAAGTCTTTGATGGTCCATCCCACAATCAAGTGCTGATCTTGTGCATTGTACATTAAATGGAGTACAGAAGCCTAAGGTCAGCCTGACTTACAAGGTGTTCAAGACCAGAGAAAATATTCACAGATCTCGGCAGCAGCATGTGGAAGACACAGCATGGCTACTAGGGCGATATATGCAGAGGTCTCAGGATATAGACACAGCTACAGATAGTAATAAAAATCCAGGGTCAGAAACGACAATACACCGGGATGCTGAAGCAATCAGTCAACCTGAAACTGAAGAATCGTCTCGTGAGGAGTGTGCAAGTAAGTATACAACTGTTCAGCAAACTATATCACAAAACATACTACCATGGGCAGAGAATAACTCACTAGTATGTCAGGATGATCACCCGATAACAACAAGTTCAAGTTCACGTTATTACACCCAGGCGTTGTATAGGCATATGGGGAAACAGGTTGTACTTTGTCGCTCCCCCAAGTATCCCCAAAGGAAATGCCAACTTTATTGACTGTGCAGAAGCAGGCACAACATATTAAAAGTGAAGTTGTAGGAGTTAACAAGAGGACAGTAATAACACTTGACATGGATCTGTGTATATACAAGCAATCAAAATCGGGTCTCTACACCCTGAGTACAAAGGGAAATGCATATTCCGACCAGACGAATTCCATATGGTACCATGCACTCTCCGAGCAATAGAATCTTCCATAGAGAACAATGGAATAGACGACGCCTGGATAGAAGCAGGATTGTTTGGTCCAGAAGGGATCAGTGGAAGCACATCTGACAACACTACAGGCATTGTCCGACATGCTAGATACGTTAGATACGTTTACAGACAACATGACCTTGTTACCAGAAGCTGTCGCAGAAATTTCTGCAGACATCGACTCTGCCTGTGGAGATTTGGACTACAAAGCTACTCTGCAGGCGCACAATGAAGTGGTGTGGAATATTGATGGCATTGCCTTGGTTGAAACTCTGGAGTAACTCTGCCGATGTAAGGGAGAAACTATGCCAATGATGAAATCCACCATAATGTACATGGATAATATTATGTCCACATTATTACTTTTCATCTGAGTATCATGGGAAGGTCTCTGACTTTTGCATTTAGTATCGCTCGAACAACTCTGCACACGCTTCTTCAGTCAAAACAGATTGAAATATTCACAGAATATCCCTGAGTATTTGGCAAAAATGTATGAACTACAAACCAGTGATCCAGGTATGTGGATAGTATATGCTGATGACAACTTTGCAGTGAAGAAAACACACATCAAATTTAGTAGTATCGGTGTGGACCATGCACTAGAACAGGAAAATCGCAAAATGGAATGTTCTTGGAGGGCTGACAGGAATAACACGAAAGCCGACACCACTAACGCGTTTCGTCCTTATAGCTCTAGAGTTGGCCAGGGTGTCTCTTGAGACTGAAGACATGGCTAGTATTACCAGGATTAAACGATCACATCATTCTCAGACATCGGCTTCTGCAATTAGAAGGCAGGAAAACAGCATCAAGCGTCTCAAAGCAGTTATAGAAGTAACCAACCCATTCAAGACAGAAACAGATCTGATGAATTTTGTCACAAAATCTATCATGCCTGATGAAGTAGCTCGTGACATTCTGCGACAAACATTGTTTCAGAGCGTATGACTGGAGATGAAAATCTAGGGCACAGAATGACACAGCTATAGCTGAAGACATTGACCGATGCAGACTAAGTAGTCCGCTTGTAGCTGGACAGGAAACTAGTTGAAATGAAAGAAAATCGTTCTCTTTGCCAGGATGATTATTGCAGCTTGCTCTCAGCCAGATATTGACATCCTTGGGAAAGGGTCTAACTAGGTTGCAAGAACTTGGACCCAGCCCCTTTGTAAAAAACTTACAATAAAATATGTTTAAATCAAATGCAAGACGCCGTTGGCAGGTTTGAATTTTAAAATTTGTCACATTCCTTATTTGCAAGTGATGGAATGGAACTTCCTTGTCAAAACAAGAGCAACCTGATGAGTTTGCTAGAATCATCCCAGTGGATTTTACAGAAGACAGTCAGGAAATGGTAGAAAGAAAGCTGACACAATGGATACAATCGATGATTCTACTGGACCAGAGAAAGTTCTTATCATGGATGGAATGGTACTTTCTGTACTTGATAGCAAAGTCCGAAGATATGACATGGCACGTTTTATTGTTGACCGTTATGATGTTGGTCTCACGCTAAAGCAGAAACCTCTAGATCGCCGAGCTAGAAAGACATATCATGTTTCCAGATACAGATGTTTTCATACCGGGGTTGTATCATTTTAGACAGCTAGGAATGAAAACATGCTTTATCACAGGGACATCTGAGAAACGTCCTTCCAGAAGATTGAAACCAATATAGAAAGGATTAGGTGATCATTTCATTGCTGCATTACCTGGCTTCAACAGCTTTACAGGATGTGACACCGTTGGACAATTTTCTGGTAAAGGTACATTTAGCTGCCGGAATACCCTTCGCAAGGCTGGGGAAAATATACTTGAAGCATTTGGCCAGTTGCCCAACATGGTAATAAATTACAACCTTCTTCAGAAATCAATGCATCTCTTGAGATGTATGTGTGCCAGCTGTATGCGCCAGTGACAAAGATTACTGGCATTGGCCAGTTGAGATGGAATCTTTTCAAGAACACGCAGGCTGAAGCAGAGAAGTTGCTGCCCACATCCCCTGCTCTATACCATCACATGCTACGAGCACATTAGCAATCTATGGTGTGGTATCATGATTATCAAGCCCATCCAGATTTACCATCACCAACTCTATATGGCTGGAAATTGGACAACAACAGCTATGTCCCAATAGTCACTGATTTAAAGCCAGTACCAGACGCTACCATAGAGTTAGTGCGGTGTGATTGCTAAAAGAGCAAATGTAGTACACACAGATGTTCCTGCAGAAAGGACAATTTGGTGTGTACAGAGATGTGTAGCTGTGAAGCATTAAATGAGTCATGTGAGCATATTAATGGCAGGTTAAATGTGCAAAGTGATGACGACGATAGCGATAAAGATAATTAATCTGATCATAATTATAGTGTTGAATATTGATGCATCATCACCACTTACAAATCGGTTGACTACCTTCGTCACTACCGGTATGTAATGATAAAGCATCCGTTTCCCGTTTTACAAACTCACTATGTATAATAATAATAATAATAATAATAATTATTATTATTATTATTATTATTATTATTATTATTATTTATTATTATTATTATTAAGAAAAACGTTTTAATGAGTTATGTTACATTCTATGTGACTTTAACTGAATACACGTCTAGTCATATCTGTTTTAATGCACGTTGCAAGTATTACATTGTATTTGTTTCCCATTCAAATTTATGGCTTATTTAAAAAAACATAAATTCGCTGAAAATTTCTACCGGAAATGTCGCCATTGAATCCAAACCACATACCGATATAATACTATTGCATAATTCTTAATGACGAACATTTTGAATAGCAGCATGCTATACTTTCTTCAAAGTAAACAAATTTTGTCAAATATTTTGAGAAAAATGGGCCAAAAACACAAAAGAAAAACTGGCACCAAAATTCTTCACTTCCAGGAATATATGGCTCCAAAAATAAATGGTGCCATAAATTTACAAAAAAATCTCACGGGATTACATAAGACCACTATATCTGTATCACAATTATCTGCTTTGTAAAATTGCGTAAACGTTGAACGGTAATCGCCACCATTTTGTCTCCTTAAGCAATAGTGTGTGATGTCATGTAAGTGCCAATGCATTACAATATTTATTTGTAATACTCATTCCATTGAATACTTTGAAACTAATTTGACTGGAAGTTGTTGTTACCTATGGCAGCAACAACTTCCAGTAAAATTAGTTTCAAAATATTCAATAGCTTAGGGCCTACCCGCCTGATTGCTTGTAGGCCTATACCGCATTGGCAAACTATAGCTGGCACTCGATGACTGAGCGTATATACCAAGGAAGACACGCCAGGTTTTTTCTGATTGGTTGAAAAGTAAATCATGACAGCCATCATAGGCTGCAGAAATGTACTAACATTTAGCTACAGCCTGAATATCTTTCGTCGTCATCATGATAAAACCTAGGCCCTACAATGTCAGGGATGGAATACGGATGGCAAATTCTATCACATGAATGGTTAGTATAAGATAAGGTGAGATTTCCTTCCGGCTCCACAGACGCACAGACGCACAGACAGACACAAATGCAAATTTACCTCTTCCCCTCGCGAAACAAGTGTAACTACAACACATTTACGGAGGTTACTGTAAATCCGCGTACTTTGTAGTAAATGATGACACCGTTAAAGTGCGAATAACGTATAATATTATATTCATCCAACAACAACAACAACAACAACAACAACAACAACAACAACAGTGGTAATGGAGGAACTGACAAATTTGGTGAACAGCGTTATAAGACGAGCGTTGATTACGCGCTTCCCATTTATAAGTAAGGGCCTATGCGAGTCCGTGCGTGTGTGTGTGTGCGTGTATTTGTGTCGAATCATAAAAAGACGTATCCTAGCAGGCCTCTATTGTTTACCCTGGTCTTCCAATGAGAACCGCATAGAAACCTTATCACCAATGACTACTGTTTCTGAGACAATATCTCCGGCTGAGACAAACGTTCCGTCTATAGTATACACTATATCAAGACGGACGGGTGACACTTCATAAGAGTTAGTAGCCGTGCCGCCATCCAGGATACCGTTACTAAAACATAAATATGTGAGAAATGATATAGTCAATTAACCTTTCCAGTTTTTGCTAACCCCCGCTTACATCTAGCTACGTTTCACTCACCACCACGCTCGTGCTGGGATCGATCCCTGAACTCCCTGACTATCAATTTCCAGAAAAATATACAGATAAGCTGTTAAATATTTCGAAACTAATTTGGCTGTGCTGTTGCTGCCTTAGTTTCAAAATATTCAACAGAATGTTTATTAAATTGTAAAGACACAATTCATACAACAACGCATAGTCCGTCTTCAATTACGCGTTCATGGCATACTTATCTACGTCATTCACCAGGTCATAATGACGTCATTGCTCGTGATGTCATTCTATACGCCACGTAGTTAGTTATGACGTCATATGATGGATGAATAAAGTGGAAAGGGCTAGTTTGGTCTATTTTGGTATATTTTGTAGATAGTGAGCCCGTATAACACATTATAACGGATAAATCAAATTTTATCTATGCCCCGCCCATGTCTAGCTATGCCTCGCCAATGCCTAGCTATTCTACGCCCATGCTTTGCGCGCGTTGGGATCAATTTATATACTTTGAATCCTGAATTGCCCAAATTCCAATTCCATTGTAACTATACAGCTAACCTGTTGAATATTTTGAAACTAATTTGATTGAGAGATGTTGCTGCCTATGAAAGCGCCCAGTCAAATTAGTTTCAAAATATTCAACTGTATGTTTATTAAACAGTAAAGAAATACAATTTGTACAACTTGATGGACCATTAAGCGTTTAACACGGACTAAATCGCGTCGTTCATGATCTAATTGAACACGGTGTCAGGCTACACGTGACATGGTTGATTATTCCGTCATATGATTGATCGATAAACTGGATACATCAATTTCTATGTCCCATTAATAGCATATCTAGGCTGGTTTTACTTGCTATTACGCAATTATGGCTAACTTCCCCAGTTTTTATCTGCAGGTAGCTCAATAAACCGGCATGTCCCTTAGTTAGTTGGTTGGTTGGTTGGTTGGTTGGCTGGCTAGATGGTTGGTAAGAATGTAAGTAGGTCGGTAGGGTAGTAGGTGGGTAGGTTGCCAGCCAGCCAGCCAGTTAGCCAGAGGATGAGAAGGGGAGGATGGGGGTGGAGGGGAGGAGGAGAGGGAGCGGGAGGAGGAGGTGGGGGGAGGGAGTGGGAAAGGAGGAGGAGGGAAGGATGAGGTGGAGGTGGGAGGAGGAGGAGGGGAGGTGGAGGAGGAGGAGGAGGAGGAGGAGGGACAGGATAGACAGGAGGAGAGGAGGAGGCGAGGAGGGGAGGAGGAGAGGGACGGAGGAAGGAGAGGAGGAGTGGCGGGGGAGATGATGGGGGAGGAGGAGGATGGGGAGTAGGAGGAGGAGGTGGCGAGGAGGAGAAGTGTATGAGGAGGTGGGGAGGAGCAGGGGAGGCAGAGGAGCAGGAGGATGGGATTAGGAGGAGGAGCAGGGAAGACCGAGGAGGAGGCGGAAGAGGAGGGAGGTGGAGGAGGGAGGAGGAGGAGAAGGGGAGGAGGAGGATGTGTAGGAGGAGGAGAGGAGAGAAGGAGGAGGCGGAGGAGGGGATGGGAGGATGAGGAGGATGGGAGGAGGGCGAGGGGATGAAAAAGGGGGAGGAGGGTGAGGAGGAGGGGAAGGAGGGGAAGGAGGGTGGGGAGGGGGAAGGGAGGAGGATGGTGATGAGGAGGAGGAGGGGAGGGTGAGGACGGAGGAGGATGTGGAGGATGATGAGGAGGAGGTGGCGGGGGATGGGAATGAGGAGGGTGAGGGGTTGGGTAGGTGGAACTGTGATGTGGTGATGCGTGTGTGTGTGTGGGGGGGGGGGGGGGGGGGGTTGCGTTCAAAATTATTTTTCAAAAAAGCTTTCAATATACGTTGTAAGCCTATATACTCCTTCCCATACATAAACTGTGGCGCAAAACTGTCAGGCTTAAGAAACTTCAACTTATATCAATTTGCATTTTCAGTTTTCCTAAAATAACAGACTCCCATTTTTCGCTAACTTCCACGTAGATAAAGCATAGCAACGACTGAGGTGATATAGAGTTTCCATTTCTACGTACACAGAGTCGACGTATGTTTGCATGTTTTTTTGCGCGAGTTGAGAGTCAGAGACTGGTCTGTACCGCTCTATATATACTAGCTTACTTGACATCACTGCTGACTCCTAGGAAACCCCCGACCACCAGAATTGGGTTCACGAGGTTGCAAGAGAAAATGAATCGCACATCATTCCAAAATCGTATATTTTTGTCATAGAACACATACACCGGATACATATATGTGTTAGGATCAGTCTGAAATCAGCACACAGAACAAAGATGTCATATAATATAGTCAGTAACTACGTGATGATACAACAACAATAGCTACGGTGACACCGATAACAACAACGACGTCATCAACAACGATGGTGACAATGAGGATGACGACGACAAAGACAGCGACAGTGCCGACGACCACGACAACGACGACAAAGACGACGACGACGACACGGCCATCTGGAACATTAATGACGACGATATCAGTGACGTCATCAATAATGGCAGACAGGATTTAATATTTGATTTCATATCCAGATCAACTTTACTATGGTTCAGTAGAGACAATAATTGTGCGCAAACAGATAACTCCCAACCCCACTTCTCTGTGCAAGTTGGTCTAGAGCTCGGGCCAGAAAACCATAAGTCCAGTATAATGACCCTTCCCATACATCAATCAATATGTTTCAAGAGTTTTGAAGCAATCTATCACACACCCCACCCCATATTGGACGCCAGCAAGGGTCCTCGCATTTAGCACATATCCAGTGATGAGGTATCACGTATCCGCGCAAATAATCCATTAACTCAGATAACCAGACATGGGACAATTACATTGCCAAAGTAATTAATTTCAATTACAATTACTTTGCAAAACGTTCAATTAAATTCCAATTACAATTACTCCATTTTGTGAATGTAATTAATTAAAATTACAATTACTTTGCAAAGCAATTAATTACAATGACTTTTTGCCAATATAGGTGCGTATGAATTGGTCTCGAAGCAATGGCAAGTGTGTGAGTGTGCCTGTGTGTGCTGTATAAATAAACAAAGAATTTTATGCAGTCATATTTTATTTTGAAATAAACTGACATCTTTGATTTTAATCAAAACACAAGTCTGTGTAGTTTAAAGTACTAGCAAAACAAAAGACGATCTATATAGTCATTATATTAACCCTTTAGCGCCTAAGTTGGCAAAGAAACTACTTCTGCAGTCCTCTTGGTCATTTGCAGACTAGAAGAATATTTTTTTAATCAACTAAGTCTGGAATGACTAACTCGATAACAGAGCCAGTCATTCCAGTGCTAAATTTTCAAAAATGGTCTTGGTCTGCAAATGAATATGTTCTATAAGAAAATAATCTGTTTTAAATCTGTATGCACACTCTCAGTAACCCTTAACCGTTACCACTGTGATGTAAAGACTTTAAAACGAAAATTAAAAGATGTCATAGACAGCAACATCTTCAACCAATTTTGCCGAAAACTGTAAACCTGTTTGTTTGCTATCGACACAGTGAAAGACAGAATATTGACACCAGAGAGGTGTTAAATGGCCAAGCCTGTCTAAAATGGCTTGAGCAGTTGGCTTGAACAAAGTCCATTTGCGGAATAAGAGAAGACTATTTTCTTAAATTTACCACTGTAATGACTGGTATTGAATTTTAAAATTAGTCTTCTCTTGACCTGCATATGGACAATCACTGAGCAGATTTTCAATTTTCTTGACAAATCTTGAGCTTTAAAGAATTAATTTACGGCACCCTATCATGCCTATAGAAAACAGTCCAGGCAGTATTACCCATTTTTAGGGAGAAAATTCTTTAGGATGTCTGAAATATTCAGGTTAATATTTTGAAAATAATTTGACTGGAAGCTGTTGCTACATACACATCTAGTTTGGTTATTTTCAAAATATTCAACCGGATTATTCTTACATTGTAATCGTAATTTTTAATATCTGATCTATATAGTTGAACGGGTATCTACATGACCTTCAATAAAATCATCAAAATACTTGTGAATAGATAAAATCACACCTCCCCAGCAGATTACCGATCACTCACTGGTGGAGTAATTACCTAGGTATCAATAATACGCTTTCCTACACGAACTTACACGAATCCTCTACTGACAGCAGGCGTCAACAAGCCCGTAACGTCAGGAATGGGCTCCTGTGATATATTAGATACAGCCATACTAAGTTAGTATTACTAACTATATAAAATATGTTTTTAACAATAATTTGACTGCAATCAGGTGATACGTTAAACAGATACAATTTCTAACTTATTTTCAAAATATTGTGCAGCTCTCATCAGGCATGTTAGAGTACTTCCCTGAAATTTAGAGTTAAAAGGGTTAGGCTGATGATCTAATCGGCTCAATAGAAAAACACAGGCTATGAGGACATGACATTTTTGTATACATTTAAGCAAGTTTATAAAGGGAACCCTGGGGACCATAGAGAACTGCCCTTTATACGCAGGTGTCATAATTGTCATGAATGAATTAAACAGTTCAATGAGATGTCTGAAAAATTTAGTTGACTATTTTGATAATTTGACTTTAGGTTGTTGCTGTCTAAGGCACTTTTGATTTCCAGTAAAACTATTTTCAAAGTTCAATGGCTTTCTTGACAGTTGTTTTTGTATTTACATGTATGCGAAATGAGATTTATAATAAAATAAAATTTTGTTTAACCATTTGAACCTGAAAGATGAAATATGAAACGGCACATGCAAGGCAGCAAATACTTCCAAAGAAATTAATGTTAATAAGCATTCGAGCCCAAAGAACAAATACAAAAACCACATGTACATTTTAAACACATTTTTCTGTTTAATAATTTGAAACTAATTTGGCTGGAATAGTAAGGCAACAGCTTCCACTCAAATTAATTTTACTTAACTATTTGAACCTGAAAGAGCAAATATGAAAAAACATTTGCCCAATTATCCTGAAAAATATTTGGAAACTAATTTGACTGGAAGCAGTCAAATTTATGCTATTAAGTTTTTGAGCCCAAAAAATGTATGCGCATCTTTAACGTATCTTTCTGATTAATATTTTGAAACTAATTTGACGAGCAGTAAGGCGGCAACATCTTACTGTAAAATTACTGTAACAAAAATTAAATAACTTATTAGTATAATGATGTAATTTGTTATACATCAGGTTTTTGTTGGGTTTTTTTTGGGTTTTTTTAAATAAATAAATAAATGAAAAATAAATAAATAAAAAAAATAAAAATTAAACAGCTTATTAGTATAATGATGTGATTTGTTATACATTGAGTACCTTCCTGATGCACTGAGGTTTGCTGTGATGAGCTAAGAAGAGATATTAATTTGTAGTGTCAGCATTAAATAAACATACAATCTTTGTATGTATTTGATAAAGTAATTGAAATTACCAATTACTAATTACCAAATTTTCAAATGTAATTAATTGCAATTCAATTACAATTACTTTTTTAACTACTCAATTACAATTACAATCAATTACTTGAAAAATGTAATTAAATTACTGCCAATTACAATTACAATTACCGCATGTCTGCAGATAACGCAGCTTACTGGGCCGATGCCGGGCAGATACGGTGCCGATGCTTTAAGTATCGGCCCGGTATCTGCGCAGCATCGGCCCAGTAAGCTGAGTTATCAGGATTATATAACACTAACACTTTAATGGTTAAATTTGGCCAAAAAAATATTTCTTTATTGAATCTCCATTTGCAGGGCAAGATTGTTTGAAAATTTACCTCTGGAATAATTGGCTCGGTTATCGAGCTAGTCATTGCAGTACTAAGTTTCCAAAAAATGTCTTCTCTTGTGATTCTGGGATATGCGCGCAAAGAGAGAAGAGCTTAGCTAGAACTGGGAGGGCAAAGTCAGAACTATATCCCTCCATTATAGACATCCAATATTTAAAAACTCTGAACTTGCTGAGCATTTTGAACAAAAAATAATTTAAATTTGTTGATGGCGTAGCCAATATTTAACGGGTCCAGAGGATATTATCCGTGGAATATGTCGTCAGCAAAATCTCAGCTGACAGACGGTAAACAAAATTGTACCATATATTATGATAGTATTGTTATATAATTTAGATTTAGTATGTGTGCGCGAGTGTGCTTTCGCCCGCACACGTGTACGCGTATGCACACATGTACGTGAGCGGGCGTGTGTGCTTGTAAGCGACCGTGCGCGCGCGTGTGTGGTCGCGCGTAGGTATGCGCATGATTCGGTGTGCACATGTGCTGGTACTGAAATGCCATGTGATTTTGGACATACCGAGCTTTGTACATATACACAATTCCGAGTAGCGCTAGTAAGTAGATAATATCCATCGCTTAATAGTATTCCAGTGGACGTTTCTCGTAGTTCGTTCACAAATTGGCAGTAGCTGTTAATGGATTGACTTACTACGATTTGCCCATCAAAGTCATCTACCTTGTAAACATTGATGTTAAGAGCCATACGCGTTCCAATGCCGAAACACGCGAGTACAGCCACTGCAAGCGAAGACATATCCAATTAAGAAAATGATAACAATTCACCTTTCCAGAGTATCCATCTATCAATCTGACGTCATTTGACATCATAATCAGCTAAGCGGCGTGTAGGATGAAGTCATAATCATTACTTCATAAACGATTCTATTCGTCCCGTCTTTAACTCATAGTCCGCCGCGACGAATTGTATGTCTCTACTATTTAATAAACATGCTGTTGAACATTTTGAAATTAATTTGACTCGGCACTGTTGCTGCCACAGCTTACCTAAACAGTTTTCTGGAAATTGATAGTCGGGAAGTTCAGAGATCGATCGATCCCAACACGAGGGAGGTGTGGGTGGAGCTTAGCTAGGGATGGGCGGGGCATAGCTAAAATGGAAAGATCCATTGAGGAGAAGCACCGTAAACGGTTTGCATATTGACATTGTCATCTTCGTTGTCATTATCGTAGTCGCGAAAATCGCCGATGTCTTCATCAACTGTAATCGAGTTCTTGCCCCACCCCACCCCACACACTCCGCCTTCATAAACACATATTTTCTCCGTTTTAGCACTAAATATCCAACATAATTAATGAATCCAATCTGTCGATCAAGTATAGGACGTCATAATCAACTATGCCACTGGTTGGCTGACGTCAAAATTAAAATACGGCATGAATGGCGCGCATGCGCGCGCGTGTGTGTACGCATGCGTGCGTGCGGGATTTTTTTCCTTACTAGTCCATCATGTGTACAAATTGTATGTCTCTTCTACTTAATACCCATTCTGTTGAATAATGTAAAACTAATTTGACTGGGCGCTGTTGCTGGCAAAGAGGTCATTGACCTCTGGTACATGGGCATGGCTATACGACTGGGCACCACATCCCCGAGACGACAAGCATCTGCATGACACCGACAAGCATCTGCAGGACACTGGCCACTGGAACAAGAGTTATTTCTCGAAAACAATGTCTTTGGGACCCCACGGGCAAGCTTCCACCAAAGTTTGGAGAAGATCTCTCCAGTAAATCCAGAGTTGGAAATTAATAGTCACGCAGTTCACGGATCGATCGATCCAAACACAACGAAGTGTGGGTGGAGCTTAGCTAGGGATGAGCGGGGCATAGCTAAAACTGGATTCCTCCATTGTGTGCATGCGTGTGTGTGTGTGCGTGTGTGCGTGTGTACGTGTGTGTGTGCGTGCGTGCGCGTGCGTGGGTGCGATGTTTTGGGCACAGTGGACGTTGAAATCTAGCAGTATATCGTTCTATAAACCGGTCTACGTCACATTCAGTATCCGACTCAATCAAAGTGGTGACAGCGATAGTGCATGGACTGTGGTATACGCTTGTAAATATGTGATCAGGTCGACCTCCTGTAGCACAGATCGACCAGTCGGGTACTGGCCGTACCGGCTAAGCTGGGTACCGGCCGGCCGGTCTGAATTCGTTCCTATAAGCACCCCACCCCTGGGTAGACCGATATGCGTGTATAAGCCTATACGAGAGGAAACGTATCCAGCTTTAGAGAATGTGTCGACTCGCGTCCCAAGTATAGTGACGTCTCAATTTCAGTAACATAGTAGCCCGGTGTGTAAGAGTGGCTACTGAATAATCAAGCAACTATACATGATATCTTTAATTATATAATATTATTTCTGTAAAAGGTACTGATGACAAATAGGTACCGTTCCGGTCCTAGGACCGCATCTTATAATTTCTTTATTAATACTGTTTATAATTATCCTTGTTTACTGTAAGGTGTTTTAACTAACAGCACCGTATTAGGTCTATCAACCTGTATTACCACTGTTCTAATCAAACCGTATACCGTCATTATTCCTCTGGGAAACCATTGGAGGTTTCCGAGCGGTGATGGCCAAGGTACGGTGTCACATACACCTCCCCTATATCTTCGGATACTTAGTAGTTAGTTATCCTTAGCAATGAAGGAAGCACTGCGAACACATTATTATTGTTTGATAGGTTGTTTAAAAGTATAATTCTCCCACACCGCAGTGCATATTGGACAATTTGAATAGAAACCTAATGGCAGGTCAATACTTAGCTCCCTAGGACTTGGTGACGGACGAGATGCGCATCTGCACCCAACTCATTGAAATGTCTGGACAAGATGTTGGAATCTGCCACGCCCTCACAGGAAGGACCTTTGCGGTGGATATCCGTCTCTCTATCCCCACCGTAATGCTAGGTCAGTCATCAGAATCTGCTTATGTCAAAGGTAGCCATTGTCCTGTGATTTTTTATGTGGTTACGGAGCACGACATCCGGATTCTCACCAAGCTCGGATGTCTGGCAAAGTAACATGTATGCACACTGTCCTTGGAGGTAGATGCGTTGGGGTGTCTGCACCCATTGGACAGCTGTATCTAAAGATAGGTAGGATCCCAGCCATTTGCAGCCTAAACTAGTTTTTGTTTCTAACATCTAACTGGTAGTTTAGTCATAGCGGGAGGCCCGCACAAATTAAAGCGGCATCTACTAATACAGTATCTTGGAACTACATAAGACGGTGACTTGGGAATCCTTTGGGAATCGCTCGTCCCATCTTCACGTAAACCAACACGCAACACTTTAGTTATATTTTTCACTAGGATAGTCTTTTTCACAGCACTTTTGGTTGAATAAAAGAGTGTCCCTTTTTGCCAACTCCTTTCCTCCACTTCAGCGTTGAAGGCATTTTCCTATGACGGAGGCCCGCGTGAGGCACTTGCCTCTCGCAAGATATCCAGTGACAACAACAAGTAGCATCTAGGAGTAATGCCCGTGTGAGGCACAATGCCTCTCGCCACACTAGGAGTTCTTTTTCCTTTCCTTTTCAACATAGGGGTATAATAACTTAAATAGGGATCTCGTATGCGGGGGCCTCCCTTGCCCTTTGTGGACTTACGAGTCTGTGTGGTACCTCCAGTGTCACCACGTTTAAAGTGCATCAGCTGTCTCTATGTCATGTATTATTTTATGCTCCATTATCTACCAAACTCTGTGTGGTTTGTTTAGATCATATTTTATTGTTTTAGTACTTTATCGCAAATCCTTGTAAGTCCATAGTTCAAAATTACTATGGACAGGCACACCGGTGACACAAATTCATGGGCAGACACCATTCAATTCAATGTTAGCGGTGATGGTCGCACGGCCCCACCAGAACAATTGAGTTCCACCGGCCTTAGGAGCCGGTCTATGCATCACGTGGAACAGCATCGCATGGGATCCGGAACCCGAGACTAGGAGCTAGCCAGCCCCGTCGTTCATCGTGCACATGAGGCGCGGTGGCCGAACAGTATGTACCGGAACGGCCCGACGTTACCCCACAAGCTACAAGTGGTGCCCGATGTCGGGCCCGAAGAACATCACAAAGTGAACTCACACCCGCACCTTTCAACGAGCTAACTTCATCATCTCCATTCAGCGACGACTACCTCGATCAAGAGGTAGCATCATACGATGGATGGAATGCGCGCATGCTCACCGGCCATGTACCAAATTCCAGCGGTGCAGAAACACCAGCACCGCATCTACAATAGTTTTCGCCCATCAGTGAGGGGAAATTCCGCACTGCCTCACAAGCAGGAACTGAATTTCGCACCATAGCAGACATCCACGGTAGGCCAATACCATCAGGGCCTGACCGTGGACGATCTCATCAAAGACCCCTACAGGGGCATACTACCTATCCTTCACAATATTACTATTTACCTGCGTCATCAGTAGGTGATATGTGGCAGGATAATAATGATAATGTACAACATCCCATGTAGCCTCAATTAAATGCACCATATCATTTTCAGGGAATGACACGACATGAAAGGGAGGAATTCAGAACCTCCATTCCATCGGTACATCAGACACACCACACACCACACCCGTCAGCCTACAGTACCACACCGTATGAGGAATGCCTAACACCACAACCGGAAGAACATCCGCATTGTCTTCATAACACACCGCCTCCCGTCTATAGACCAACACCGGTCTATGGATCCGCATCAGGGCGGGTATCAGCTAATCAATATACGCGATGCTATCCTAACAGATACAACTTTCGTCCTCAACAGTGCTGATGGGAAACACAACACCACCACCGCCACCTACACATCGACCCACATCAGCATTTTAATCAGTCTCCCGACTACCATCACCACCCAGATTTGCACCACTAAGTTCATCATGTGGCCCTGGCCGAGTCATTCTCCCACCCCCCCCCTCCCCGGAATTTCGTGGGGAGAACGACTGGGCCAATTATAAAATTCAATTCGAGATCGTCAGTCGAACAAATGGGTGGAATGATCAGCAAATAGGTGAATATCTCGCCGTGAAACTATCTGGGAAAGCATTGCAAGTTCTCGCGGACCTCGGAACCAACTACATACCCACCTACACACAACTGGAAAGCATGTTATCGGAATGATTCGGTGACACTGCCCTAGGGGAAACTAGTCATCTCCAACTGAAGAATCTGCGATGGCGTACGGGAGAAATATTACTAGAGTTAGCTAGCCACATCCAGAGACTTGTCACCCGTGCATACCCCAGCACCAACATCGAGGACGTCACACACCTCCACCTAGACACCTTCATTGATGCATTAAGTGGTGAACCCGCTCTCAAGGACAAATATCAGTCGACAACTGCACCACACCTACCAGAACATCAGCTATAGACACTTCAGGACAACAACAGACACCGCAAGCACAACATACTAATCAGAATCACGCACCTAGAAGGAGGTGTGGCTACAGAGGAGGCCACAACGGAGCCCCAGGATGTGGCAAGCAGCACAACAATAACAATCACCCAGGCATGCATGAGAGAATAGATGAGATCAACAAGCACATCTCTGCACTCACCAATCTCGTTACGGCACTGAGCACAAGCATCGCAACCATGCACAATTGGACTGCAACCACTAGCACCACCGCACTGCCACCTAACGCATGGTTCAGATGTGGTCAGCCAGGCCACTGGAGGGAACGGTGCCCTAACCGACCTCTGTCTACCACACCAATCGCTGATCACAGAACACCACAGCCTGATAAGCCGTCAAACTCCTAAGGGCACCAATTGAAGAGTCACCTCAGTGCCCGTTCTTACAAACCGGCTCAACTGCGGCTTCCATACAACAATGTCCGGTGGCCAAATATCATCATCAAGCATCAGCATACATCCCTGCACCTATACACCTGGCTTCACATATGTCAGTGCCTATGATGCATCCCACATCAGCAGCACCACTATCCCCCTCTGGCGGACAAAGCAACCTCACCATATCCGCAACTAACCGGCCTTCTTTCCTGTGTAAAACGGCAGTTGAAGGTTGTAACGCCACCACTGAAACAATGTCTTTGCAAGCACCACATCCCGCCACCAAGACACTGGACTCTCGGTGTCCCTTGGTGGTATGCAATACACTACCCCACACAGCATCATCGCCCGCATCCACAGACAGCAACGGTATGGGAGAAACTATCCAATCTGCATCATGGGTCCACGACGTGACTGTTTCTTTTGTGCATCAACAAAATATCCAATGATGCACTGCAGGAAGTGGCTCACTCAGGTCGAGCTTATCCATAATCGTGAGAATCCCAGCGGCACCGCTGTCTACACGAATACTGCACATACAGAAACGGCGACAATTCCTCCACCACTGCTACCACCAGCTCCGCCATCACCGACGCACTCACAGCAGCAGCGACGATGGACTGGCCTTTTTCTCACTCAGCCATCAACAACACTACAGGAAGTTATCCGGAAACAAATCAAATACATACAGAATGATTCCGCTCCGCATCCTCTTTCGCAGACGGCATCATTGGAGACACGTCCGCAGGTGCACAGAAATGTCATCTACAAGTGTGCCTGTCTGTTTAGCGGTATTTCCACCAGTGCCACCATTGACACTGGAGCTTCCATCACCGTTTTTAACAAGCGCTTGTATGAGAGAATCCCACCACGTAAGAAGCCACCCCTTAGGCCTACAAACATATTTTTACAGACAGCTACGGGAGCTGATGTGCCCATGGCTGGAGTAGCTAATCATATCATATAAATAGAGGAGATGCAATTCATACAGCGAGTTGTCATCGCCTCTATTCAAAATGATGCCTTTCTTGGCTCTGATTTTCTTAGTGCCAGCGAAGCCATTATGCACTGCAAGCAACAAAAACTCGACATACATGGTCGACGGATACCCCTTGGACCGGAATCATTGCTATGCGATACGTGTGCCTTAATACTTTCAAGTACTGCCACAGGTGAGCTGGGACAAGAACAGATCCTATGGGCCACTGCACCACAGTTAGGAGACAACACACACATCGCCATGCTGGAACCTGATCCCGATTACATGATAGCGTCACAATGCGCAAGTCCCCATATGATCATGGACACCACCAATAAAGAACGCATACCCTTCAGAGTGTTCAATGGCACAGCAGACCCAATAACTCTTGAACCAGGAGTCCGTTGTGGCGACCTGGTGGATGTGATTTCTCTGGAAACACCAACACACACCACCGCACCAACAGAAATTACTGATGACTTACCGGAACATTTACACGAATTGTACTTATGTGCCACAGTAGGTTTAATCCAGTCTCAAAAACAACAAGTATGGACTCTACTTTATAAATATCGTGATAGTCTCCGCAGGAGACATGGATCTCAGAGAAACTCATCTTGTCCGACACTCCATCGATACGGGAAATAATCACCCAGTACAACAACCGGTATGACGTCTTACCATCCATAAGGAAGCGGAAGCTCAACAACAAGTAAACAACATGTTGCAGACCGATATTATCAAACCATCAGCATCCCCATGGGCTAGTCTCATAGTACTAGCAGGCAAAAAGGACGGATCCTTGCGGTTTTGTATTGACTACCACCGCCTTAATGATCTCAGTGTTAAAGATGCATATCCATTACCAAGAATAGATCAGGCCTTGGATTCCTTGTCCAGACCCAAGTGGTTTTGTACCCTTGATTTAGCTAGTGGTTACTGGCAAGTGGCCATGGATGAAGTTGACATGGAAAAGACCGCATTCGTATGTAGGGATGGTCCTTTTCAATTCCGCAAGATGTCCTATGGCTTATGCAACACTCCTGGAACTTTCGACCGTCTCCTTGAGCAGGTATTAACCACTCTGCAATGGGAAATCTGTCTGTGTTACATCGACGATGTCATCGTCTTTGGGCCAACGTTTGAGCAAATACCAACCAACCCAGACACCATGCTTTCAAGATTCCGCATGGCAAACCTAAAGCTCATACCTAAGAAATGTTATCTCTTCAGACAGAGCGTTGAGTTCCTGGAACACGTCATATTAGGTGATGGAGTGGCTACTCAGCCATCAAAAACAAAGGCAGTGGCAGAGTGGCCAATGCCCTCTTCAATTACAGAGGCTCGGAGTTTTCTCGGGCTTTGCCAATACTATCGGCGATACATCCATCATTTCAGTGAGATTGCTTCACCTCTTTACAAAATCACCGAAAAAGATCGACAATTCGAGTGGACGAGTGAGTGTGAAGGTTCCTTCAGGGCATTGAAGGAACTCTTGACAACCACCCCGATTCTTGCTCATCCTAATCCAAACCTCGATTTCATCTTAGACACTGACGTGTCAGCTTATGCCATTGGCGCGGTTCTATCTCCGGTCACAGAGGATGAAACGGAGCAAATGTTGGGTTATGGTTCACGTATGTTAAATAAAACAGAAAAAATATATGCAACCACGAAACGAGACCTACTTGCGGCGGTACATTTCATCAAGTATTATAAACGCTTTCTGTACGGCCACCCATTCACTCTCCGTACAGACCATGCCTCACTACGCTGGCTCAGAAACCTTAAAAATCCGGAGGACCAGGTAGCGAGATGGCAGGAATACCTGCAGGACTATAACTTTAACGTTGTTCACCGTCCCAGCAAATTACATGGAAATGCCAATGCCATCAGCAGAGTCGGGCAGGAAGATGAACACAAGGAGGCTGCAACTGTGACACAATCCACACAGCCATCTCCAGAGTTCCCCGAATTGCGGTGCGCAGAGTGGAATCCGGAGAAAGTCTCCCACGACCAAACAACAGACGCGCACACATGAAACATATACACATAGATCCAGGAGGGAGTACGCCCTCCCCGGGAAACTGTTACACCTTTATCCGCCATGGCAAAACACTACTACCAGCAGTTTGAAGAATGCCATATACACAACAACGTTCTTTACATTAATAACCATCTGGTAATCCCGGAGTGTTATCATGAAACCATATTACAATAATTGCCTGATAACGCAGGACATTTGACCATGGAAAGAACTGTCATGTGGATAAAACAGAGATTCCACTGGATCGGAGTTAGCGATAGTGTGAAGGCATGGGTTGCACGTGCTATTGGCCAGCACCACTCCGCACCTTGGCAAATTAAAATAGTTGGTGCACCGTGGGAGCGAGTGGCTATTGATGTGTTCGGGCCCTTGAATACGACGAATGATGGAAATAAGTGCATCCTCGTATTACAAGATTATTTTAAAAAGTGGGTGCTTTGCCGGACCAAGAGGCATCCAGCATAGTGGAGGTCCTGGCAAGCAATGTATTCTGCCATTTCGGTATGCCTTATGAACTACACTCTGATCAAGGAAGTAATTTTGAGAGGCGGCTCATATCAGAGCTCTGCAAATTGTTTCATATCGTCAAAACTAGAACAACACCATACCATCCTAAGAGTGACGGGATGGTAGAACGATTCAACTGCACACAAGCGGAAATGCTGACGAAGGAAACACGCCTTGATTGTAAAAATTGGGATTTACGCCTCCCGTATGTATTCATGGCTTACCACACTACAGTACATTCCAGCATGGGTTACACCCCTGCTCGGTTAATGTTAGGCCATGAATTAGCCTTGCCCCTGGAGCTGGCTATGCCCCGAATACCAGGAGAGAAAAATTCACCTTCTCCACGTTGAACTCTTGCGGCAGCAGATAGAACAGGCCCATGAGTTAGTGAGAGCAACTTTATCCACTGCACACTGGCGACAAAAGACGTGGCATGACCGGAGAGTGCATGGAGATCCGTATGAAGCAGGAAGGATGGTATGGGTAAACGATTCACGACGATCTGCAAACGTGCCAAGTAAACTGAGTTACCAGTGGAAAGGCCCCTATGTGGTAGTAGATAAGACGTCAGACGTGACCTACCGTATCCGTGCTTCGGATTGCCTGAACTCAGTTATCCACTTCAATTGGCTTAAACCATGTGTCAGCGATGACCCAGCAGCAGAGCTCGGACTGGGCGTTCCCCGTAGCACCGGTACCCAGACAGAAGTTTCTACGGAAACTAGTATTCCCACAGTTAGCACAGAGCACCACAGTGCCAGTTCAGCCCATCTTCTACCAAGCCAGGAGTCCGGTGAATGAGCGGCTAATGCTGAGGACGATTACAAGATATGCACTCGCCCTCTCCCTCTTCAGCACGGGTCTACTCGATCTGGGAAGTCGTATTTGAAGAAATTCTCGTTTGTATTGTCTAAGGAGTCGGATGGAAAGGTTGTTCCACCGACCTCTTCCCACTCCCACCCACTTCATGCTATGCACACACACCCCAACCAACCCCATTATAGAGTTACCACAAGCGGAAGCTGAGGCTGACCCAAGCCATGCTTCCTGTGGTGTGGAACATGTAATGAATAGCATGGAAGTGAAGAGGCCGGATGAGGCTTTGGCGTGTCTAGAACCGCAGAACTGTGCAACTAGGTGTACCCGACCATGCCGCAAAATCGACAGATCACTCTCCAACCAAGCCGCACACTGGACCATGATGGCACCAACATCCCAGCTCCAACTGGCATCTCTCATCTATGCACCAAGTTCAGACATCACCAGCCCAGTCCAATTCACACTCCACTCATCGTCTGTTGACCATCGATCTTCAGATATGAGAGAGACTGCTGCTACAGAGGAGGTGGCATCCTGCACCACACCGACCAACAATAGCCCCCCCCCCACGCCCGCGGTGGGCAGGGAAGCGGTCTGTTCAGCAGACTCTCGGCTCGAATTTTCCCAGTGCCTAAAAACTATGACAAGGCACAAACCGTTGTGTAATGGGAGATGACCACATCCCCCGCCCAAGGGCAACCCTCACCACAAATGTCCACCAAACACCCCGTGAGCAGTCAGGACATCACACCGCAGACAGAACGTCAGTCACATACAGAATACACTTGCCTTCAGGACTGGATACGTTAATTCATCATTGCGCGCACATCACACACCTACTCGGCTATACCCAGTACAATGGAGACATACATCATCGGCAACAACATCGCTTATGATTTTAATTAAGAACAGTTAGAGACATAAAAATTCCCGCACCAAATCCATCCGCACAGATGCGGGAGAATTATTATCTGCCGCAATCCCGACTCTCTGCAATAACAACAGACTCGGCATTCACCAGTGTGGAAAACTGGAGTACACCCACCTCGCATAGCATTAGCATCATACAGCAGCCCGGATTTCCCTACAACAATACACTATCGTCAACAACACCAGCCAACATTTCTCTTGCACACACCTTCTTATCCGGTTATGAGAGAACTGATCATGCGGATAGAAGGAATGCACCACAGCCATCTACAGTATGCGCTACGGGGGAAACGCCCACAAATCCCCGCCCCCCACCCGTACCTCCCGGAAACGTCGTACAGAAACAGCCAACGGTACTACACCTCATTCACATGTAATAACAGTCAATATTATTAAGAGAGCAAGATGCCCGTAATGTCGGCAGTCATGAGTAGGATTTTGCTACCGAAAGATTGAATTCAATAATGGATTGATCAAAGTTACGACAGCATCCTTCAGGTCATCCATGCTCTAAAGTAACTCTGTCCCTCCCACGGGCTTGGCCATTACAGAGTGAAATACCAGCAGGTTCGATAAAGTTGACACCGCGCCGCAGCACCCCTCCTGCACCCAGCGGCAATAAAAATGTCACATTCTCACCACAGCACAAGAATCATCCACAAATAACCAGCAACGCGTATCCATCCATCAAATTCACCAATATGTCAGAAACACACACACACTCAGGTTGACTGTATTCACAATCTCCATGCGCCGGCATTGTAATTGTAAACTGTGTGCAGCCATACTTCCGTGCTGTAGTGTGATTATATTAATATGTCTGGTCAGGGTAGGGATGAGGCTAGTCCTACCCATAGAGGAGGATGCTTGGCAGCCCATCCACTCGGGGAACACAGCTACCTTGACGGGATCAGTAACTTTGATTCACCGTAAGAATAGAACTGTTAAACCACACAATAAATTACCTACAGCTTTACTGTCGCATGTTTTGATTAAGAACACAACTGTTCTACCGTGTATACAAATCATTAGCGCACCGGCCGGTAAAGCGGCATCAAAACTTTGACAGTATAGTTAGAAAATTCTCTTACCTGTGTTCCAGCCCATAATCGGCACTGGCTGAGAACTACCTATTTACAGACAACCAAGTCGCATGTATAAGAACTCGCGCAATATAGGGACGCTATTTCAGAAAAGACCAGAAGTAGAACATATATTTTCATTTCCCGCATCTACAATGAATATACATCAGCAGCATCATTCATCCATTAACATAAACAATATCTAAGTTTTCGATCAACCACGTGTTTTCCAAAATCACGTGACTTTCACTTCTATTTCCAGTAAATTGGTTCAAATGCTTTAAACAAATGAGCCGCCCAAATACGCGACTACCACAGCGTGATGGAGGAGTGGAGAGGGGTGAGTCGGGGCCATTGCCGCTGACGTCACCACGCTCTCACACACCCCATCGGGCGCTCCAGCCTAAAATTAGAAGAGGCGAGTTTATAAGCATCCAATCTGAAAAACTTCCTCACCGTAATTAAAAGGTGAGCTTCCACGGGAATAAGTAGTTCCTAGTTTTTGTGTTGATCGGAAACTTATGTTTTTCGCAGAATGGAGACGAAGTTGATCGGCCATTCTCCTTATAACTAAAAAATACTCCCGTATACGGGAGGAATAATATATGAGACGGCAGGAATTAATAATTCAGAACATTCCATATAGGGCATGACCAAATCACCCACAAACTTATGGATGTGGTCATCCGCCCTCCTGTGACGTCACTAAATCGTATAAAAAGGGAACCGCTCACTGAAATTTCGTCTTCCCGTCAAAATTCGACACCAGGGAAGAACACAGCACTAGGCTATTTTCGTGTCGCAAACCAAATTCTGCCCATTTCTTTATTACTTTATTAGGCCTGGAGTTTTAATGAAGATTTAGGACCATTAGCTTAGCGTAGGTTACACGCAGTACCGTTATTACGCGGGAATAATATGTCTCTTGAAGAGGACTTGGCTCTATCAGTAACATCAGAAGAGTCGACGTCACCAGCACCCATGAAAATGGTTTTCCTGTACCGTGCTTCTATCAGCCGGACAGTAATGCTACCATACCTTCACGCGGAATTCCGATCTGATGCTTCACATCAACAGAGACCATTTATTACAACGTGCTTTTTGTACAAACTGTCGGTACCTGTTCACCGCAACACGCTACGGAGTGACGCATGCGTTGAAATATAAGCACTGTGTTTTGGAAGTAACATTAGTACCGGGAGAAGAAAGCGAAGATCCGGAAGTGTTAGCCACTCAGTTTGAAACCAGACTTCTTGTAGTTGTGCTCCCGATAGACAAAATGACCAGAACCAAGAACACTACACGGCGTCAAGCAGTTAGTACCCATCACCGCTCCATCACCACCGCAACAGTACCCACTGCACGTCACACTTTTAGTCACCTAGCAGCAATCACCACATCACCACCAGCAGCTATATCCCATCCGGCATCCAGTACGAGAAAGGTACAGACATCACACGCACAATCCAGTCTGGCAGCACCCACAGTTCCCAGTCACCAGCCACACCGCAAGTCACCAGCCACCGCATCCGCTTCCACAGCATCATCAACAGTCACTGTCAGTCGACCAATACCCATGATCACGTTGCCACCAGACGTAGATTATCCGCGATCACCATCTCCGGATGACCTAGTCATTGATGAGGAAAACCGACGCGTACCACCAGCAGCAGCACCGCAGTCCTCATTCCAAAGTCACCACCGCACTCCAGCCTCACGGATCCAGCCGTCCGCAAAACCACCACTCCAGGTCATCTGTATTCGGGAAAAAGATGCATCGCTCATTCACAAGAGATACTGCTTGTTCCACGCGTCACAGCCAGCCGGTTGCTCAAGGCCACGAAAATCAGAAAAATATCCTATCAGTCAGTCGCCGCAGCCACATCTCTTCCGCAACCTGCCATCCGCATGACCGCCTTGGAAACATCAGTAACGGCAACACCAGCACCAGCACCAATCGCATAAATTACCGGCGTCACCGTCACCACAGCCACCATCATGACAACATCACCTCCCGCAGCTTCTTTTCGTGTGAACATTTGTGATACCACCACTACCTCCAGTGCATCAGTATCAGACATTAACATTCCAGATAGGGCCATATATAGTGGAGAAATTTCGGCCATTCAGGAGAACCTGCCACATCCATCCACCACCAACCATGGAACCCAGACCCGTTGGGGCAATTTTGCAGTAGAAACGTGCGGGCATTTACAACTTGGAGCCAGCATGCGGGAACTCTGTTTGTGGAGATCTACATGCGGAAACGTATCCAGTTTTAGAGAATGCGTCGACTCAGGTCACAAGTATAGTGACATCCCAATTTCAGTAACATAGTAGCCCGGTGTGTAAGAGTGGCTACTGAATATTCAAGCAAATATACATGATATCTTTAATTATATAATATTATTTCTATAAAAGGTACTGATGACAAATAGGTACCGTACCGGTCCGCAGACCTCATCTTATAATTTCTTTATTATTACTGTTTATAATTATCCTTGTTTACTGTAAGGTGTTTTAACTAACTGCACCGTATTAGGTCTATCAACCTGTATTACCACTGTTCTAATCAAACCGTATATCGTCATTATTCCATACTTGGTTAGTTAGGTATATGGCCAGCGGCCATCTTGTTGATATGTTTTGTTTATTTATAGAAAACTTAGGACTGCAGTGCATTAGGAAATACTATACAGCAACATTTATACATATATGCATCACTTTCCCCCACCACCAACAATTTTTCACGGAGGTCGCAGTCCGTGATATAACTCTGTTTACCCGGCATGCTACCGACTAAACCTGACGATTCAGCTCGATAGGATAGGTTTATTGTGATTAGAGACAATTTCTTCGTTAGGAGACATGTAGTGTATGCCTCTTTTCCGGTCATTGCAGTAATCTAGCCCCGCACTCCGGCAAGGTTGTGTAAAATTGGCCAACTTACCTATAGGGCCTCATATCAATAAAGTCATTGTCTCTTTTCATGTTCCACTAAGCCTATTGCTTCTTAATTGTTTGGATGTCCCTATCCACACCGTGGGCTGATCCGACTCTTGGAAACTATCGGAGGTTTCCGAGCGGTGATGGCCAAGGTACGGTGTCACATACACCTCCCCTGTATCTTTGGATACTTAGTAGTTAGTTATCCTTGCCAATGAAGGAAGCACTGCGGACACATTATTATTGTTTGATAGGTTGTTTAAAAGTATAATTCTCCCGCACCGCAGTGCATATTGGGCAATTTGAAAATAACCCTAATGGCAGGTCAATACTTAGCTCCCTAGGACTTGGTGACGGACAAGATACTCATCTCCACCCAACTCATTGAAATGTCTGGGCAAGATGTTGGAATCTGCCACGCCCTCACACGAAGGACATTTGCGGTGGATATTCGCCTCTCTATCTCCCCCCATAACGATATGTCAGTCATCAAAATCTGCTTATGTCAAAGGTAGCCATTGTCCTGTGATATTTTATGTGGTTACGGAGCACAACATCCGGATTCTCACCAAGCTCAGATGTCTGGCAAAGTAACATGTACGCACACTGTCCTTGGAGGTAGATGCTTTGGGGTGTCTGCGCCCATTGGACAGCTGTATCTAAAGATAGGTAGGATCCCTGCCATTTGCGGCCTAAGCTAGTTTTTGTTTCTAACATCTAGCTGGTAGGTTAGTCATAGCGGAAGGCCCGCACAAATAAAAGCGGCACCTACTAATACAGTATCTTGGAACTACATAAGACGGTGACTTGGGAATCACTCGGGAATTCCTCGTCCCGTCTTCATGTAAACCAGCACGCAACAGTTATATTTTTCACTAGGATGGTTTTTTTCACAGCACTTTTGGTTGAATAAAAGAGTGGCCCTTTTTTCCAAATCTTTTCCTCTGCTTCGGCATTGAAGGCGTTTTCCTGTGAGTGAGGCCCGCGCGAGGCACTTGCCTCTCGTAAGATCTCCAGTGACGGTGGCCCACGTGAGGCTACTACTTCTTACAACAACAAATAGCATCTAGGAGTAATGCCCGTATGAGGCACAATGCCTCTCGCCACGCTATGAGTTCTTTTTCCTTTCCTTTTCAGCATAGGGGTATAATAACTAATATTAAGTTAAATGGTGATCTCGTATGCGGGGGCCTCCCTTGCGGGGATACCTCTGTGGACTTACGAGTCTGTGTGGTACCTCCGGTGTCACCACGTTTAAAGAGTATCTGTGTCATGTATTATTTTATGCTGACTGTTATCTACCAAACTCTGCGGTTTGTTTAGATCATAATTTATTGCTTTATCACATAGTTCCAAATTGCTATGGACAGGCATACTGGTGACACAAATTCATGGGCAGACACCATTCAATTCAATGTTAGTGCCGATGGTCACATGGCCCCACTGGAACAATTGTGTTCCACCGGCCTTAGGAGCTGGTCTATGTATCATGCGGAACAGTGTAGCACAGGATCCGGAACCCCGAGACTAGGAGCTAGCCACCCCCCTCGTTCGTCATGCACATGTGGCACGGCGGCTGAACCGTACGTACCGGAATGGCACGACATTACCCCGCAAGCTACACTACAATGACCCGCGCTGTGCTAGAACTGTCAGCGACTGACTAGAAAATTTGCGCTCATGTCGCATACGATTCGATTATTAGCAACTATCGGCAACTACTTGCCCTGTCCATTTCCATGTCGTACGTGCACTCATGTCAAATGGAAACGCAGCATGAATTAACGGGTCATGTATTTATTTTGCTTGTTGTGCATTATCTCCTTAAAATGTGTATAGGTCTATTGTACCACCGCTATCCAAGAAATCATTAGATAATCTGTTCTGCATCCTGCCTCAAACACGCATGTGATAAAGAAAAAAGGATAGTTTCCTTTCCTATGGTAATTATCTATTTTCCATTTGCTACTTGCTTTAAAGTTTAGATCATGCCTTTTGCTAATATGTAACCTAATAATCAATAGTGGTTGCAGTTAATAAAGCTATGCCCATGTATAAGATCTGTCAGCAAAAACACTGGAATTAAAAATAAATAGAAAAAGCGTCAAGCATCTGAAGACACAATCACATGACGTAACATCAACTGATGCAACAATAAAATGACGTCACTAAAGGATTGACTTTTGTCGACCTAGTTTGAATGCGAAGTCTTTCGCATTATATTATATTTACTATCACTGTAAGGAAAATCAAACTATTTTAGTAGGTAACTTTTTGACTCGGAATTGATCTCTAAAGGTTGGTCATGTTCATGTTCTTTTTACTACTCCTCATTCAGTTTTCATCTAATCGCGCTGAAACTTCAGACACCAATACTAGGTATATGTACCCACACCCGTAAGATAACCTGATCTTCGATTCACCTCCCTGCTTGTTATTAGTATGGCACCACAACCATAAATTTTTAAATCGCTACTCTTCCGCTAACGTAAAAGAGTGATCCAGGTGTTGAATACTTAGAAACAACTAATTTGATATTAAAGACCGAAAAGAGAATTTAAAATACAGATCACAACCAAATTTGAAAATAAATATAAATTTGAGAACCGATGGTACTAATCTGAATTAAATTTTAATCTGAAAAGATGGATTGCCTATTCACTGGTTCTTTTATGGTTAGGGATGTGGACAGGTGTCGGGTTAATGGAAACTATACTGAAAGGCACTGAATCAAAACACGAACATCATAGCTGGCTACATATTATTTGTTTCACGATAATCACCGCTATGCGTGAGTGCCGGATTATATATACAAAGATAAAGCTACTACACACCATTCCCTTCAAAGAAGAGAAATATCACTATAAATATTATAAATGGCTAATCCTAACGAACAAATAGATTTCTTTCAATAGATGGATGCGCCGAAAACAAGTCCTAAACTGCTAATTCAATGAAAAGTTCACTAATAAATTTAGATTGAGTCGGCTCACAGAGCTATATGATGGCGCTCACTCTACCCTTCACACCTCGGTCATCTTCATCCTATCCCGAGAAAATTGCCGAACCCGACTTGACTATTTATCCCATCATCTCCATCAAATGAACATTCACAGCCAATAGTTAAACAGGGTCATCTCAATTTGGATCTAAGGATTCAATTCATCCGACTTCGCTTTCCCGTTACTCCATCAATGCACTACTCCATTACACCTCCATCAATGCACTAATCTATTAAACGTCCATCAATGCACTAAGCCTTTAAATCGGCATCAAAGCACTAAGCCATTAAACCTCTATCAATGCACTACTCCGTTAAACCTCCATCAATGTACTAAGCCATTAAACCTTCATCAATGCACTACTCCATTAAACCTCCATCAAAGCACAAATCCATTACACCTCCATCAAAGCACTAAGCCATTAACCCTCCATAAAAACCCCATCCATCTTGATTCCCCGACCATTCAATCTATCTGTCAGGAGGTCCGTCCCTCATTGAACTTCTCTCTTCTACCTGACAAAGTTGAACAGGCTTACATCGAAGATTGGAATGGCCGACTTAACGCAACCACATTGCTGACATCAGCTACCCTCTCATCACGTACATAAATCCCTTCGCCAACCAAAAATAGTACCCCTTCCATCATCCGATGCTAACGCCCCTGCTTCACCCACATCAATACAGATATTACCAAATTATTTTAACAGACATACTGACTGAAGCTAGACTAAAATTGTCAAAAAAACCCCATTATTATATTTAATAACGTCACGAAACCAATTTCCTATGCCAAACGGCCGTGCAGGACTTGTTTATGTCCATTGCATTAAGCGCGAAAATCTGTCCGTGCACCATTATCAACCAAAACAACACTATAGTTCCCCTATACCAATAAAATGAAACCAGACTTAAAGTTCCCTGTACCAATAAATGGCTAAAACAGGAAAATCTCACAAAACTTCAACTCACACACAAAGCCATCAGAGCGAATCATGTGTCACAGATTCCACTCTGTTACACTCGGCATAACAAAAATATATATATTGACATAGTCAATATATATACCCCAACCAAAACTTCCATAATAAAGTAACGTACTTGCTAACTGCTATTCATCAAGTAAACATAATGATGAAGGCATCATATGAGTCTACTAACTCCTTATAATAATAAATAATAATAAGAAAAAGTCTGAACAAGTCAATATATGAACTTCAAAATAGCGTGAACCAGTCAATACATGAAGTTCAAAACAGTGAATATGTGAATACTCCATTCTCACATATTCACATGTAGGCAGAATCGGCCTAACAATAACACCACTGTACAAATAACCTTTTTCTACTTCCCTAAGCAACCAGATAGGTAATCAGGGAATCTATCCATTAATTGTCCATCTCCTTTTCTAATCGGACTTTTCAAGAACTGAAAAGAAAAAAATTTAGAGCAGCTAAAATTCTACTTTACTTTAAAAACTCATACTGTCCCATTACTCGATCCCCTGATGTTATTCAGGCGATTATGCTTGAAACTGAACAAGAAAAGAATGTAAGATCAAGATCATGGAAAGGAAAATAATAACAATCCAGCCTATAACCTTACTGGATTGAATTATTCCTACACTATCACTCTCGCACTCACTGTAAGAACACACATGTTCCCAGAATAACACACTAACAACTACACTGGAATAGGAAGTCCAATACCTATCCAACACTAGACAAATGAGAACATACACCACCAAACATCACACCGAAATGGAGCATATGATATCTACCCACTACAAGTGCTTCTATGGAGGTGTACTCCCCTCAAAATACAGATATTCCAGCATGCTCAAGATCTTCGACACTATTTCTGTACATGAATATCACGAACTCGTTATCTTATTATCCTCCTCACTAAACTAATTACTGTATAGAATATGGCAATTAATTACATTAAAAGAATCAGCAAATATGTACTAATCACCAAATTGGTACTAATACACTTTTCCACTAAACCATCTGGAATTTCACCAATATTGAGATACACTCGACCCCAGGTCGCGCAAGCAAGTAGTTCACGTGCCCGTATCTCAATACAACCAAAACTACCAGAGGAATAGTTTTCCACTACCAGCACAAATCATAACTGTACAAATTTTAACATGTATTTTATATATTATAAACTCCTGGAGAAATTTGGCACCAGTCTTTCCAACAGGTAACCGTTAGATAACCCAATGGAAGACTTTTGTCGTCTTCATCTGATGTATCCATGAACACGGGGGGGGGGGGGGAGACAGCCTGTCAATTAACATAATATTTACCGACGGCAACTCGTCACGCCTAGAATAATCATCAGACGAAGGTCTGACAGACTGATATGTCACTAAACTAGAACTGACAGGGTCACCCTTGGCTCTTGAAGGTTCAGAGACCAAGACCTCTCGCCTGTCTGTCACTTTATGGTTAGTCGCAGATTCAGTAAATATCTTGGTATCTACAGACTGACAGGTATGACTGGATGCCTTGACCACAGGCTTCCTGCTACACTGTCTCTGTGGTTTCCTCTTCGCAGGACACCTCTGTGGCTTGAACTGGCATCTCAGGGCACTTAACTGAGGTTGGATGTGATGGATTACACATCCTCCGTACCAGCTCCAGTAACTGCTCACGCTCATGTCGCTTTGTGGCCAGGGAACATACTGGAGGGTTCATGATCATCTGCCGTCTGTATTTGCGCTGACGATGTGTCCTTCTCCGATGTCTGGATCCCTTGTCAGATTGACAAGAATCTCTATTTGCATACTTAAAGAGCGGCTAAAATGCGGCTCCTACCATCTCCTCAATGTTTGTTGGACAGACTCCAACTTATGAAAAACATCTGAGGATGTTTGCTGAACAGTTTCCAGCTTATGGAGAACAGTTTTATGAACTTCCTCCATAGTTCTTATTCACTGGTGCAACAACGCTGCCCATTCAGAATGACGGTCCTCTTTAAACTTAACAGCTTGAAGTATATTCTCCAGCTGTCCAGTGAGAAGCGCATTTGCATCATTCTGCTGGTTAAGTCCTTGTTGCAACAACTCTACTTGTGACACCAAACTGGTGATAGCTTGGCACAGACCAGAATCTGCCTCCACATTTGATTCAGATTTGACCGGAGCCAAAACGTGATCAATGGGAGAGGCCTCAATTGAGTTAACTCTACAATATACTTTGTCTAGCCATTCATCTCTGGGAATTATGACTGATTGCTCATAATGCTCAGCTAATTTGGACTTCTTTTCAAATTTGAATTCATCCTGATCATATTTGTGGAGCTCGTTTTCCAAATAGTCCACGTGATGCATATAACCTTTCAAATTCTTATTTCCTTTTTGGCGTTCTTCAGATATGAAATCGTTCAGTTCCTCGATTTCATCTATAAGCCATGGTATATGGGTTTGACCATCAGATTTTAAAGCAGTCATAGTATATTTTGTTAAATTATCCAAAGTATCAGCCATAATATAAATAGCTAGACAAGATAAATTTCAATGTTCTGGACTGGCCAAATCTATATATCTAGTTTCACAGTAGATATCATAACCAGTCCCTGCACTGTAACGGAAAAATAGATATCACAACCCAGATAATATATCTGAGTTATCAAATCATTGATCCCAACACACTCTTTCACTCCTTTAATTATAAAATCTATCCTAAACCCAGGTTGAGGACAATGATCAAAATTATTCCCTCGAGAATCTGTTGCCAAAATATACCTAGGCATCAAAGTGCCATGAGTGTGTTTACAATAATAGGAAAAGCATTCCAATCTTCAATGTCCTACCATTTATAGGCTATCTGAGGAATCAAGAGAGAGGAAAAGATATTTCAGCCATAAGCTGCCTATAGTATGTAAGCTAGACTCAGTGAAAATGATTGTACCCTCTAAATACAATAATAATAGTAATAAAATAATAATGTTGATATAATCAAGGGCAAGCGCTGCAATCAGATCTTTCCAAAAATTACTAGAATAAAGAAAATAATACAATAAGCTTAAAATTGACTGACTAACTTTACACATACGAAACATAGACACTTATCTTAAATTTCCTCTCTCATTAGATATCAGGGGGAACTTCTATGTACTGTCAACCAGTCTTCAGACACACCTATCCTATATGATAATGCACCAGATGTCCCCTAATCTTAAAAGGACAGACCCCAGAAACCAGCTATGAATGTTCTATATTTCTCCAAATTCGAACCTTCCAATGATATTGGCTAACCAGACACCTTATCACACTAATTAGCCAACTGAAAATTTTAACACATGTATGGGGAAAAATTATTTAACACATCTAAATTTTAACACACCTAAGACGTTTGGTAAAATTTTAACACATGCGACACATTTGGAAAAACCTTAACACATGGAAATTTGTTAACTCATCTAACACGTTTGGAAAAGTTTTAACACCTAACACTTTCAGAAAGACTATAACACATATGACACATTTTGAAAAATGTTAACACCTAACACGTTCAGAAAAATTATAACACATACGACACGTTTGGAAAAATTTTAACCCATGGAAATCTTTTTTTTAACATGGGAAAATCTTTTAACACCCCAAATTTTTTTTTAACACATCCTACCACTGCCACCAAAATGTAAAAGAGTAATCCAGGTGTTGAATACTTAGAAACAACTAATTTGATATTAAAGACCAAAAAGAGAATTTAAAATAGAGATCACAACCAAATTTGAAAATAAATATAAATTTGAGAACCGATGGTACTAATCTGAATTATATTTTAATCTGAAAAGATGGATTGCCTCTTCACGGGTTCTTTTATGGTTAGGGATGTGGACAGGTGTCGGGTTAATGGAAACTATACTGGAAGGCCCTGAATCAAAACACGAACATCATAGCTGGTTCAATATTACTTGTTTCACCATAATCACCGCTATACGCGAATGCCCGATTACATATATACAAAGATAAAGCTACCCCACACCATTCCCTTCAAAGAGGAGAAATATCACTATAAATATTATAAATGACTAATCCTAAATAACAAATAGATTTCTAACTAATTTCCTTAAACAATACAATTTTTGCTTTCAATAGATGGATGCTCCGAAAACAGGTCCTAAACTGCTAATTCAATGAAAAGTTCACTATTATTTAAATTGAGTCGGCTCACAGAGCTATATGATGGCGCTCACTCTACCCTTCACACCTCGGTCATCTTCATCCCATCCAAAGAAGATTTCTGATCCCGACTTGACTATTTATTCCATCATCTCCATCAAATGAACATTCACAGCCAATGGTTAAACAGGGTCATCTCAATTTGGATCTACGGATTCAACTCATCCGACTTCGCTTTCCCGTTATTCCGCCAATGCACTACTCCATTAAACCTCCATCAATGCACTAATCTATTAAACCTCCATCAATGCACTACTCCATTACACCTCCGTCAACGCACTACACCATTAAACCTCCATCAATGCACTAGTCCATTAAACCGCCATCAAAGCACTAAGTCAGTAACCCTCCATCAAAGCACTAAGTCAGTAAACCTCCATCAAAGCACTAAGTCAGTAAACCTCCATCAAAGCACTAAGTCAGTAAACCTCCATCAAAGCACTAAGTCAGTAAACCTCCATCAAAGCACTAAGTCAGTAAACCTCCATCAAAGCACTAAGTCAGTAACCCTCCATCAAAGCACTAAGTCAGTAACCCTCCATCAAAGCACTAAGTCAGTAACCCTCCATCAAAGCACTAAGCCATTAAACCTCCATCAAACTCCCATCCGTCTTGATTCCTCGACCATTCAATCTATCTGTCAGGAGGTCCGTCCCTCATTGAACTTCTCTCTTCTACCTGATAAACTTGAACAGTCTTACAGCGAGGCTATCGAAGATTGGAATGGCCGACTTAACGCAATCACATTTCTAACATCAGCTACCCTCTCATCACGGACATAAATCCCTCCGCCAACCAAAAATAGTGCCCAATCCATCATACGATGTTAATGCCCCTGCTTCACCCACATCAATACAGATATTACCAAATTATTTTTACTGACATACTGAATGAAACCAGACTAAAAATGTCATTTCCTTATTTAATAACAACATCACAAAACCAGTTTCCCACGCCAAACGGCCGTGCAGGACTTGTTTATGTCCATTGCATTAAGCGCGAAAATCTGTCCATGCACCATTATCAACCAAAACAAGACTATAGTTCCGCTATACCAATGAAATGAAACCAGACTTAAAGTTCCCTGCACCAATAAATGGCTAAAACAGGAACATCTCACAAAACTTCAACTCACACACAAAGCCCGCAGAGCGAATACTGAGAGGCATATTCTATGGTTAACTCTTGATATCATTATCTTTCAATTCACTGCCCTGCTGTGTTTCAGTACGGCGCCCACTCTTAAATTTTAAAATCTATATAATTCGATATCTAAAATCTATATTTAAATCTTAAAATATATATGCAATTTGTGTAACGTTTCGGGACGTCTCATACACGCTTTTTACTTTTTATTTTTAAGTCCTGTGTTTTGCTGAAAGAATTTATGAGGATAGTTTCCTTAACCTCAATCACCTTGGGTTATTAGGCAACGTATTAGCAAAAGACATGATCTGTAATTTAAAGCAAGTAGCAAAAGAAAAATACATAATTACCACAGAAAAGGAAATTATCCTTTTTTCTTTTTCATATGTGTGTTTGAGGCAGGATGCAGAACTGATTATCTAATGATTTCTTGGATACAGGTGACACAATAGGCCTTTACACATTTTAAAGAAGATAATGTACGACGAGCATATATTGCAAATATGAAAGGTCATTGGAAAATAATTACATGACTTATTAATTCTTGCTGCGTTTGCAGTTGACATGAGCGTACGTACGACTTGGAAACGGGCAGCGCAAGTAGTTGCCGATAGTTGCTAGTAATCGAATCGTGAGTGACACGAGCACACATTATCTAGTCAGTGGCCGACAGTTCTAGCGCAGCGCGGGTCATTGTAGCTCGACCTTACCACAGCTTAAGTGATCACGTATTTCCGGGATCAGCACAATTGTTAAATACACAAAATAATGTATTTGTATAACGACAAATGATGACGTCATAACACTTCCAGGTTGCGAATCACGCGCAGTGACGTCATACTTAACAAGCACATATGCTTGCTAAGTGATGACGTTTATCCGGTTTCAGCTCGATTATTAAAATTATTGCTTGATTATCACGTCATCCTACATGTCACATAGTTGATTATGACGTAACACGATTGATTGTTAAACTGGAAAGGTCCATTGAGAGGCCTTCATGAAGTCAAATCGGATATGTGAGATCAGGGCGAAATTCCTAATCTAAAAATAGATATTTAAAATAGATTACTCAATTTGGAGGATACGGTCAGACTGATTGACAGATCAACTTACCATGGCAACGTTCCCCATACTCAGTCTCATTACTCTGGCTACGCGGATTGGATATTCGAACACCGAAAGTATAATCGAATAACGGTATCACGTGGTACAAATTATCCGACTCGAGGACTTCTGCATCAAACGATCCTAATGTTCGTGCATGCATAGACAGGTAAGCCAAGATGGCGTCTGGTGATAGAGTGGGGAATTTAACTGTCTCGCCGCTGCAAGCCACCAAACAATAATTTCAATGAGCAAACACTCTTGGCTTGATGAATATTTTGAAAACAATTTGGATCATATCAAGTTTGACTTGGGAATTTTTGTCAAAACCGCAAAAAATCGTAATAATAGATAGCCTGTCCGACAGACAGACTCTCTGACAGCCAACCAAATCAAACAACAGATCACCAGATACTATTTGTGCTACGCAATGACATCGCACCCATAATCATACCTTTACAGTAGAAGTAGTTCATCATAAACATGCTAGATATTCTTACCTCTATCTTTCGTACAGTCATCACCATAGTATCGCTCGTCACAGTAGCACGCGTGCGCAGCCGAATCTGCTGTTGGCTGGTAACATATTCCGTCATTGCATGCCACGGAGCAGGCACCAGAGACAATCTGATCTGCAATTGATGAATTCAATCTATCACTGAAGTATATTATGTCGTAATCAATTATCTCACATGTAGACTGATGTCACAATCAAAACGCGTACCGGTAATGAATGACATAGCTAAGTTCGTCATGAATGCTTAATAGTTTGTCAGTTGTACGAATTGTATGTCTGTACTGTTTAATGAACATTCTGTTGACTATTTTGAAACTAATTTGACTGGACTATGGCAGCAACAACACCCAGTCAAATTAGTTTCAAATTATTCAATCGTGATTCAGGGAGTTCGGACCATGAACTCACGTTACCGGCGTAACATAATGAAGATTTTTGCATGAGTGATCGACATGCCAGTGATGTGGGTTCGATAACGCACCAGTGTGCCTGGCCGGTTTTTTCAGATTTTGACGCATCCGGATGCAAGCTGTCAACTGTTCAGTGGACGTGTTTATTTTATCTCCACAATTTGTCGACAACTATAAGTCGATCGTGACTTTTCTCGGCGCTCTCATTATTTTGGCTACCGCGTACCGCCTGGTCCAATCTATAATATAGTGCCAACGTACATAATCTCCGTAATTAGAAGAGAGTTCGAACAAGTGTGTTAACGTTGTCGTGTGCTCTCTACAGAAGCGTAATAATCAACCTGTGGATGATGGCTAACTAATTGGCATAAACAGAAGCAGACACCCATTATCTGAATTTATGCATTCTTATCATAAATAAAATTTGGTTGGCTGTATTAATCTGACATTTTATTCAACTAGGTTATGCAATTTGCAACAAAGTAATATGACATTCTCATATAAATGAGATTGGACAGAAAATACTGCATTCTGAAATGGTGCCTTTGAGAGGATCATAAGTGATCTACAACTTTTCATATCTATGATCCCATGCGTGCCATTCGTATCTCGTAAGATCTCCTTCAATGCGAGATCGAGTACACTATCTGGTTGGTGATGAGTGTCCCTTGGCATAGTAGGCACCAAGCCACCACCATGCACTCCCACAACACCACCATCCCAGCATTGTGGGGAGGGGTGCGGAGTGGGGAGTGGGGGTGGGGGGGGGGAATAAAGAGAATTACATCTTAAAGGGAGATTAGAACTACCATATTTATTCCAAACTACAATATGACAAATTAAAACGAGATGATATAAAGCGCATTATCTTTGTTATGAAGAATAGCTAACAGCATAAAAGATCAGTTTTGGTCACACGACCGCAGATCGGTGCATTTTAGTGCAACCCCAATTTCTGGAATGCAAATATTTTACATTTTTCAAGAACTCAAGTTAACTCATATAAGCCATATTTTGGAAGAATGCAACCATAGCCATGCTCTCATGTGGAGGCGGGTATTTTTAAAATAGTAACCCTTTCGTGACGAAACCGGCCGAAACTGGCCTCTGTTGTGGTTTTGAGTAATGCCCATTTGCAGGCCAAGAGGAGACTATTTTAGAAAGTGTACCACTGAAATAAATGACTGGCTCAGTAACAGAGCCAGTCATTACAGTGGTAAATTTTCAAAAATACTCTTCTCTTGGGCTGCAAATGGGCATTGAATAAGTAAATATTTAAATTTTTCGAAGAAATTTAGTCATTAGAGTGTTAACTGAATCCTTACAGACTAACTGATGTTTTCGAGCAGACATCAAATAGGGCTATTTTAAGATTCTTCAAGAAATCAAGGCGGATACATCTTTCGGCCAGCCAAGCGAAGTTTCAGTCAAGCTCTCCTGCTACATGATACATTTCTATCACCAAGTCAACTATGTCTGGTAACTTAAAATAGTCCGGCTTGAATCATCTCAAAATCCAAAATGACAGTATGTAGTAAAGGTATGAAACACGGACAAGAAATGTGCATATCTCATAAGCTACTAGGTGGATTGTAATGTCGGCATCAAGCTAGTGATGCGGCGGTTAAGATGATACCAAAATCAACACCATCCACCTCAGTAATTCCTGAGATGTTCCTGGTGCGTCACCATTAAATAATATGGGGAAATCCCAGACCACACTTTATACATATATGCAAAACGTAGTTCCGTTGCTTTGGATATTAGATTATAGACGTATTCTTGGCATAAAGCCATGAACATGTTTCAGATTAAAGGGAAATGGTGTCTAACAACGTTGCGTAATGGGACAGCATGACACCGAGGACATTCATGCAAGTCATTCACGCGTTGACATAATGCCACAACAGTCATTCATTCGTGAAAGATTATTGTGGTATAATGCAATAGCGTAAATAATTGACATGGTATTACGTCATCACGTGACTGGTTGTTGTGGTATGATATTATCGTCTGAATGATTGCTGTGGTATGGCATTACCGCGTGAGTCGAAGTGCAGTTCTCTGGCAGCAAATCTGATTGAGATCTTGTTGAGAGTGTCGTGAAGTTATTTCATTTGCATATTATGCCACGCCCACATGACAATATATGGTCATGGGGTGTGGCCTAATTTTTTAATAGCTTTTTTTAAAGGTTGCATGCCGTGACCATGTATGGGCATGTGGGCGTGGCCTAATATGCAAATGAGATGATGTCACATCCATCTTAACCAATCAGATTTGCACCCAGTGCTCCACAACCTTTCGGTATGTAGATCTATTGATGATTTACAGGTGTACAAAAAATCCTCAAATCTGATTGGTCAAGGATTTTTGGTGAGAGAAAAGGAGGGGTGGTTTCAATTGAGTTCACGTGACTAGCTCTCGACCAATCAGGATTGTGACTATATCGTCGCAGCCATTCGGTATGTAGATCGATCGATGATTGACAAGTGAAACGGATGGGGTGAGGGGTGGGTAATTAGATCTACTCTCCCTGGATAAAGAGACATAAATCTATTGTTCCTTGATGAAGAGACAATGGGAAGGCACGGACTGTGGTATATAGATCTATTGTTCCAGGATGAATATCACACTTAAGCACTAAAGGCCTTAACAATCAATCCATATTTAGTTAATCGATTCTTCAGAACATTGATATACTGGATAAAGAGACAATGGGCAGCTCAATCCAAACCCAGATGGTGATTTGGGTGAGGATTGGTGGTGTGAAATGCAGACGAGTTATAACGTGTTTGAACATGTTTGTTCCCATTCTCGCAACACCATCGGACTGTACTAATTACGTTGTAATTCATCGTATGTTACCTCTGGTTGTTTTCTCCCAGAAAATTCCACGCGCAGTCGCAGAAAGTAGTTTTCACTCAACCAATGAAAATGCGCATTACGGTTTTCGGTCGATTTTGACAGTCATCTGTCACTAACGTAAACCCCATACGTAACCCGTGGAGGCTATATCGTCGCCTCAAAAATTTGCGCGAATTTTAAATGCTTTTTCTTCGTCTAATTAACTGTGATTACAATATAGCAACATATTAATGGAAGATCTTATGGTTCCTGTTCCACTAAGCGTTCGTGTGTGTACATCCTGATTGAACAATCGCATAAGACTGCAAGACACCAATTTTCGTACTGCAGCTGATGCGGTAATTTGGAATAGTATTTCTTTGAACACTTTCACCACTGAAATCGTTGTATGTTCATATGAAAGCACCAACATAATTAAAGGTAACGTCTGTAGTACTTTGGTAACTAGTTTGACTTCATTCAACCTAATATGCTTGAGCTCATACATCATAAATAATCTGTTGCTGTATCTGGTTTTTATTAAGATCCTAAACATTGGATTATGAAATGTGTAAACGGAATATTATCATACAGTCATCATATTGAAACACCCACATATTGAATGGAGATTACTCTTTTAATCATTGAAACACACAAAGTGACAACTATATGTAATAGAGTGAATTAATGTCAACTAATTTTAAGCTAGGTATTAATTGTATTCCACTAAATAAATAGTTATTTGAACCAAATAATCCATGTTTCTCCCACCCTGTATAAAATGTTGGATATATACACGATATTTAAGGTGGATGGGTGTTGTTCATGCCAGAGAAAGGTGTGTTAAGCTCACTCTGATAGAAGAACAAGGGACTTTCACGCTGAAGCAGGGAGGCAGTGGCCATTTGGTAGACAGTGAATACAAGCAACAGAATTAGAGATGACGGGTTCATGAGAATACAGAGCTTGTGCACAAAATTGGTGTAAACAGTGTAATATGTTAAAATAAGTCATGTAAGAACATTTATTCGACCTTCTTACCAACAACTTATTAGTGAATTTTGTGAAACATTTGGGAAGTCGGATTAAGTGCAGTCTCCAGACATGTGGTAAGTAGAATATTTATGTCAATAGTCTATGGTGATATTGAAATAATAGCAATGGGTTGTTGCTGGAACATGCACACACACACACGCACGCATGCACGCACGTGCGCACACACACACGCACGCATGCACGCACGTGCGCGCACACACACACGCATGCACGCACGCACACATGCACATGTACACCACATACAGGCATACATATGTATGAGCGCTCACATGCCTGCACGCACGCACACTCATGCATGCCTCCACATACATCTCCATACCCAGAGGTTGATACTGTCGGCAGCAACAACTTTCAGTCAAATTGTTTTAAATCTATTTAACAGGTTTTCAGTAAACTTCTTTGTTACGTATACCAATGTTGTTTAGATGCTGAATATTTTGGAGATAATTTGCATGTAAAACCATGTTGCTTCCTGTCAAATTGTTTCCAAAAATATTCAATCTCTCAAATCATCAAATCATTCTTAAAATAATATTCATGGAATCAGGCTTAACTATAGCCTATAGAAACACACATACCAGGCGGGGTGTCACGCATTACCTACATGCTCATGCTCGAATCCTTCCGCCAAGCACCCACCCCAACACCTCACAATGTGTTGAATCCACTATAGCCATGGATGATAGCTATGTGGTGAGGGAGGGAGAGTAATAATTTATGGGAGTAATCGGAGGAGGGCGGCCTGCATTGAAATCGGGATATCCATGTTTAATTGTTTAGGCTATGCTCTGCTTTGGGCGGGTCAGATAATTCACCTGGGATGTGGGCTGGGGGTATTGTGGCCGGATAGCGGTAATTAAATCAAATACTGTCTGGGTGAAATAAAGCTTGCTCTTGGTAGATATACTCAAAGATTTGCATGTGTGTGTTAATTAGTGTAGAGTAATAGGACACTGCCATTCAGCTGGATAGTGGTTAAACCTCATGCACAAGGGGAGACACGTCCAATTATATTTAAACTTGGATGATAAGAATATGCAGATTTACCTCCCTTGTCTTATTTGGCGCCTATGTATGAAACAATATGTTGAATGGTTGATCATTTTATTTCACTTAAGTTAGCGAATTGTTTATACATGAACATGCTTATTGGACCAATGATGGAGGTTCTTTAAGATGGCTGGTTAAAACATCCATTCTAAGGACATAATCATCTGTTCCATAGAGTCATATGATATGGTGAATGACACATTATCAGCCATTTGCTTTTAACAGTGTTATGCATGCTTATGTAAGAGTGTACACCATATTAAATTCTTATTAAGAGCAATTTATCATATTTACTCAAATTGATATTAATAATATCCAAGATAGACAGTAAATTCGCAGAGCTGTGTAACATTTCATCCTGAATTGTCACATTGATTATGTATGAGTGCTGTTGATTCAGAAGGGAATCGTTTAATATGCAAATACTCATATTTTGGCTGTATTGTCAAATATCTTACGTAATTCTGTAGCATAGTTATGTTATTACTGCAATCCTCTATTAATTGCCACATATATTTTTGTTGTGCAGATTGATTACATGTTATAAAGTAGTAATTTCTTCATTCAGGAGGAAATGGTGTGTAGCATAGATGTGCTATAATTGTGTCCAGATGTGTGAGCAGTTGCAGCACAGTCTTTCACTTTAACAATGGGGTGAGTGTTGGGTGGTTTAACCCACTAGTGTTGTCTGGCATTTGCTCTCAATCCAAGGCTACTATACTTAATGTATCATATGAAATGTCAGACTAAGGGCATGACGTCGGTAAGGTGGTATTAAAGGGTACAAACTGTATTACATTCTTGAATGCAACATTCTCTTATAAGTTTTTAGTAATACAATGTATATTAATTAATATGTGAAATATGGATAATAGTATTTAGATTTTAATTATTCTATCTTAATGATTATGTAATATAATAACTACGCGTCAATGATCTACGATTTTGAAGAATACTGCCAAGATGCAGTGCTATGTAAATGATATGATCTGTGAATGAAAAAGAAAGCAAGAACGCATGGCTGAATGACAATCGACAAGATTAGTAATACGGTTATATTACTGATTACACCATCATGTTTGGGTAGGATTTACATTGTTGTCATTGTTTATATGCATATGAACACCCAACCAATGATTTAAATACACATTATCGTGAATTGGATTCAATCATGTGTACTGGGTTTTCATATGCTACTGTTCCATATGAATAATACTTAATTTATTTTGTTCTTCTAGTCATGATGATACATCAGGGTTTCGTTACGGCTGTTGTCAGTGTAGTTTTTTTCGGTACTACTATTATATCTTCGGACAGTTTTTCTCGACAGTTGTCCAGTGGATTTTCTACAGGAACCTTATAAAATATGCATTGTAAATAGACTTATGTAGAATATATCTCTAACATCCAAATGTGTGTGTTTTTGTAAATTAATGTCACAACCCCTTAATATACGGACCAGGTGGCTTGGTAAAAATGTCATCTAAGGAGAGACACCAGACATCATTGGATATGCTAATGGTAGCATACATTATTGGATATGTTAATGGGGGCTGGGAAAGTTAAAGCTCCCTTACAAGTAGACTGTTTTTGAAATTTTTACCACTGTACATTTCCAGACCAAGAGAAGCCTATTTTTGAAAATTTACCACTGGAATCATGTCAGTGGTAAAAATTTCAAAAAACAGTCTACTCTTGGTCTGCAAATGGACATTTTCTTTGAGAAAATTGAAATTTTCTTGAACAAATTTAAGGGTTAAGGAGTTAAAAACATTCAACAAAATGTTGCCTACACCAGAGGGGAATGTTGCCTACACCAGAGGGGAATGTTGCCTACACCAGAGGGGAATGTTGCCTACACCAGAGGAGAATGAGATTGATCCTTTAGCCCTTGAAACCCCAAAGCATATCCTGAGCTTTATCTAACAAATGTGATCTGCAGAAATTCAGCAGTAAGTTAGCGCATACAGTGTTCATGGTCAGGTTTGTAGACTAAGACTAAGCCTAAATTTAACCCCAGATACCCCTGCCAACCCAGAGGACTCATTATATGTCTAGTTAAATACTAGCCATACTAATTGTTATTAATCTATACTTACTGCACCTGCATTATTATCATTTATGTATTCCTTCAATGTAGCCAGTGTAGCTTTCTGGCCTAGTGTTACTCCCTATAAATGTTTGTCTATTCTCCAACACCCAATTATATATAGTGTTAGCTATACTACAATTATATTTAGTGTCAACTATGTGCTTAGCCTCTGACATGTTTCAATGTTTTGGAGCTAGTTTGACTGGAAGCCATTGTTGTCACGGACAGCATCAGCCCGACTTCAAACTGTCTTAAAACATCCAACGAAATGTTCCCTACACCATGGGAGAATGAGCTTGATCCTTTTACCATTGAAACCACAAAGTGTCAACAATATTAAACTAGCTTCAAGATAGCCAGTATGGGCTTCTAAGCTAGAGCAACTCCATATAAATGTTGTGTCTTCCAATACCCATGTAACTAAGTATGTAGTGGACTAACATTAATCCTTTAACCATTGAAATCACAAAGTGTCAACTTTATGTCAAGCTTCTGACACAGTGAATATTTTTTAGGCTAGTTTAACTGGAATCTGTTGTTGTTCTTGGCCTATAAATGGACACTCACTAAACACAAATTAAAATTTTCTTGACTAATCTTGATCATTAAAGCTTAAAAGGGTTAAAAGTTGTGTATGTTGATGGTTGAGTCTGATCTGTGTGGTAGTTGGTCTGAATTGTGTTTAAAGATGGCTCTTTAGGTGATATATAATATATACCAGTCTATATGCGTACAGTTGAGTTTCTGTTTATTAACATTTTAATGCTCAAGCCGACCAGAACCAGCTTCTACAGTGGTGGCAATGTCAATTTGCAGGCCAAGATAAGAGCAGCTTTTGGAAATTTACCACTGGAATGACTGGGTCAATAACCGAAGCCGTGATTACAGTGGTAAATTCCCAAAAGTAGCCCCAGGCTTGCAAATGGACTTCAATAAGCAAAGATTTCAATTTTATTGACAAATCCGGACCATTTAAGGATTAAGAATGTAATATCTTGTTTATATTTCAGCCAATAAACCAGCTATATGACAAATACACCATACCCTCCCCCACCCCCTCACCCCACAGACTCCACACATGTATATTTATCACTCATCATCTCATTTGAATAGGTGTTTTGTCCACAATACACTCTTGTTGACAATAAACCAGTGTGCATTTCAGCCTGGATTTCCAGTACTGTGTTTTTCTGGATGCTAGCCAGTTGAATTCGTTTGATTAACCCTTCAATAGTAAGGATTGGTAAGAAAATCGTCATTGTCACCTAGTGAATGTCCATTTGCAGGCCAAGAAAATACATTTCTGGAAAATTTATCACTGGAATGCCTGGCTCGATAACCGAGCCAGGCATTCCAGTGATAAATACTTGAACATATTCTCAATACATGGATGACAACAGAGGCGGGGTTTTGCTGGCTTTACCATTAAAGGGCTCTGTTAGTTGATGAATTTTCAGTGAGCATGTCAACAATATAGGTTTTGGGCCTGTTGAATAGGAACTTGAAATTGGTAGACAGCGGTCATCATTTCATAGCCAGGTTTTTTCTTTTTTGGCCCTAAATTCTTTCATTCTTTACCTAAAATATTCATGTTTCCTCTTAATATGTTTATATTTGGAACTTAGATATCAATTCTTTATACAGAAATGTTTGTATTTCCAGCCTAAATTCTCTTACTTTTGCATTTTGCCTCCACATTTTTTGTTGCTGAACAAAGCAGTTGCTTTTTAGTCCAGCTTTTCGTGCTTCCTGTTAAAGGCTTTTTGAGGAAAATGCTAAATACCAAGGCTTCTGATACAATTTACTCACGTTTTCATCAAATTTTGACAAAATCTGGAAGAAAATGATGAGTAGTTTGCCACATGTACTAGTTACTTATGTGTTTTCATCTAATTTTGAGAAAATCTTAAAGAAAATATTGAGTAGCTGACCACAACTACCAGTTCCACATGGTCTTTCATTCACTATTGGGAAAATCTTGAAGAAAAGTTGAGGTACCTCATGTGTTTTCACCAAATTTTAAGAAAATCTCAAGGAAAACGTTAAATACCAAGGCCTCAGGTATAATTTATTCATGTATTTTGACAAAATTTTGAGAAAATCTGTAAGAAAATGTTGATTAGTTGGCCACAAGTACCAGTTGCTTATGTGTTTTCATAAAATTTTGAGAAAATCTTGAGGAAAATGTTGAGTAGCTGATCACAACTACCAGTTTCACATGGTTTTTCATCCACTATTGAGAAAATCTTGAAGAAAAGTTGAGGTACCGCATGTGTTTTCACACAATGTTGAGAAAATATTGAAGAAAATGCTTAATAATAGGCTCCAAGTATCAGTTACTTAGGTTTTGTCATCTAATTGGGAGAAAATCATAGCTTGACCATTAAAGGGCTCTGTTAGTTGATGAATTTTCACAGTGAGCATGTCAATTAGTTGATGAATTTTCACAGTGAGCATGTCAATAATATAGGGTCAGAGCCAGTTGAATAGGAATTTGACATTATTGGTCAGTTGTCATCATTTCCTATCCAAGTATTTCCATTTTGGGCCCAAATGCTTTCATTCTTTACCTAAAATGTTCATGTTTCCTGTTAAAATGTTCATATTTGGAACTTAGATGTCAATTCTTCATATAGAAATGTTTATTTCCAGGCTAAATTCTCATACTTTTGCATTTTGCATCCGTATTTTTGTTGCTGAATAAAGCAGTTGTTTTTAGTCCAGATTTTCTTGTTTTCTGTCAAACGTTTTGTATGTTTCTGACCAGAATCTTAACATTTCCAGCAAAGGTGTTCACATTACTAGTCATTTGAAATTCTTTTTCCCATTTTGAACCCAGATATATGCATATTAACTATCAAAAGTTATATATTTCTGGGTAAACACTTGCTTATAATCCTAAATTCACAGATTTCAGGAACAACTATTTGCATTTTCACACATACATGTATTCTTGCATTATAGCTGAAAATGTTCTTATTTCCTGTCAAGAGTTGTGCATTTAAGGATCCAAAATGTCCATGTTTCTGACCAGCGTTTTCAGATTTCCAACTTACATTTTAAACACTAGCCTATATTTAGCAAATTATTCATATTTCCATTGAAAAATTTAACATTTTGAGCACAGATATGTATATTAACTGTCAAAATTTATATATTCTGGGTAAACATCTGCTATTAATCCCGAATTCACAGATTTCAGTAGCAAATCTTTGAATTTTCACACATCTTCTTGTTTCCTGTTACATTTTAAACACAGGCTGATATTTGATGAAATGTTCCATTAAAAATTTAGAATTTTGATCCCAGATATGCATATTAGCTGTCAAAATATATGTATATCTCTGTAAACCTTTGCTTTTAATACAAAATTCACAAATTTCAGTACACAATTTTTGTTGCATTTCAACATCAACTTCCGCATTTTAGTACAAATTTCAATGATTCCAGCCAGAATGTGTGTTTGCAACCCAATTTAAAATGTTTCTTATTCTAATATTGATGTCACAGGCATAGTATTCTATATGGACTGGGTATATTGAAAATGTAGCATGACATGCAATCACTGAGGCCATCCTTAAATTATTGTCTGTTTGTAGTAATTATATAATATAATTTAACAATTGAAAAATTGGCCCCCGCCACCTTGGATAAAACCCTGGTATATATTAGGATCCAAGCAAATAATTTGCTTGAAAAATTCTGCAACTTTTCTGTGTTAGGCCAGATCAATGTAATCTTTTGTAGGCCTGGAAATCGACTTTTCTCATAACCGGCTTGACTACTAAGGGGTTAACAAAACTATTAAAGTACAAAAACAAGTGTCACAGAAAATTCTAAGGAATTCCGAGTGATTAGGAAACTATTGTTAGACGGAAAGAAGTTGAAAATAATGCCTAAAATTCCATCTTTATTTTTTTCCTAGGTTTAAAGGGAAAAACTAAGTTAGGAGGGTTTGTAAAACAACAAAAAAAATTGCTGTTTTTGGCATTGAAATGGAAAATGTCAAATACATGGATTCCTGAATAGTACACTGATATTGTTGCAAATACTGATGTTATCCACATTCAGTTCAGTGTATGCCACATTTGAGAATAGGTGTAGTAGCCTACAAACATATTGTCAGAGTATTCATCAACATGGAATGGCCTCCTGATATATATTGTGAACATTTTTTTACTCATATAAATATTTAATCTTATAATTAATTAATTACTTAATTAATTATAACATTCACATTTAACACAACCCGGCAGATTTATACACAGTGGCCATTACTTTTTCTTCAATCTTTCAATGTACTTCACAAGCCCCACTCAGCCATGTAACATCCAGGATAAGGGTTAACTCTCGAGACATTGGGCTAGGTAATTTAGACATCTGCCATTTTATCCAAGGTTGTACTTATATTTATAAATATGACATCAACCCACACTCTTTCCAACAATTCCATAGATACTTTATAGAATTCAAGGGCTGTCATGGGGATGATGAACTCACACAAGAAAGTCAAATTGGAGAGCCCCCACCCCCACCCCCACCCCACCCACTCCATACAAAAAATAAAGGAGAGTGAGGTCAACATGTATTCAATAAAATATGGTCATATTTTTCTAAATCTATAGAAATAATCTAGATTTTAGAATTGTATGCAATTATAAGCGTTTTATTATTATAATATTATCATTATCATTATTATTATCATTATTATTATTATTATTATTATTATTATTAAGCAAACTAAATTTAATGTACTGTGAGAAGCAACTTTTCAGAACCTGTCTGACAGGGACCATGACACCCCCCCCCCTCAGGCACATACCTCCCACACTACCTCCCACAGCACACACACACACACACACCCCTCCCTCCCAACCCCACCACCACCACACTTCTTGAATCTCACCTGGGAGTTGCAGTGACTGGCCCTGAAAGTGAAACATGCACCCCGCTTAGCTCAATTCTGTTTATCACTATGTGAATATCACACAGTAAAAATAAATTGTGACATGACGGGGAGAGAGTGGACGAATTAAAGTTTTAGAAGGTAGCTCAGAAAAAAATAAATGAACAACATTTATCAATGATCAGGTCATCGCGTGACTGTAAAGGTCGCTATAAAATAGCCACGGCAATTTAAGCAGATCGACTAGCTGTGTCATTGATTACATCCGATTATCAAGAGCATGCCATTGGTATCTGAGGCATGTTATGTTATTTAACAGTGTTATGTTATATGCATACTACCTAAAATAAATATTACCTCTTGCTATTGTCGCTAGGCCTTACACGTCCATCGCTCATGTATTTACACCGATACAAGAGACGTGGCTTCATGCCGAGAAGTCGGTCATATCGCCGAAATATAGATAGAATGACAATTTTGATTGGGTCGCTCAATTTAGTAAGGACGCATGTTAATTGGCTAAAAACGATGTGCAGCAAACATGCGCACCATGATTTTGGCTAGTTATGTGCCAGAGGGTCTGTCTGGAGCTACGACGTCATGGAGGATTAACTCTCTGCTGGCGGGAGAATGGTTTGTTCCTGGCTGAAGAGAGGGTGGAAAGGGGTGAGTTTGGTTTGTAGGTCTATTGTTTAAAACCTAAATGAAGATCACACCTAAGCACAAAGGCCTTAACATTCAATCCCTATATAGTCAATCGATTCTGCAGTACATAAATCTATTGTTACCGATTGAAGAGACAATGAGGAGATTAATAAAAACACAGGTGGTGAGTTTGGGGAGGACGGGTTGTGTGGAATGCAGACAAGTTATAACGTGTTTGAACATTTCGGTCCTGGCTGAAGAGACAATGGGAAGGTCAATCCAAAAATGGTGGTGATGGGGAGAATGAATGATGTGGAATGCAGTCAAGTTATAATGTGTCCGAACATTTTGGTCCTGGCTGAAGAAACAATGGGAAAGGTCGCGCCAGGGGTGGGTCAGGAGTACAGGTGGTGCGAAAGGCTGGCACGGTCATACATCAACAAGTGCTATTACTGGTTGCTCTGGAGCTATGAGTCATAATAAATCTATAGTATGTGCAGTCAGACATATGTGCATGTGTGTGGTCGTGGGTGTGTGCCTGTGTGTAGGCATACATGCGTGGAGATGGGTGTGCAGGTGGGGGTATATCAGACATGTGAAAGCTGGTCGGCCAATCCTTGACTTTAGTCTTGGTGCGGTGGTCCAGTGGGAAGATGGCTGGTAGCTGATGTTATGCAGAGTTGCAGGATGGCAGTTCGATCCCCCGACCGGGAGATGGTGATCAACAAATTAAACTAATGGACTGTCGGCTAAGTTAGCACATGGAAATTGAAGCCGCACGTTGCCAGTGCGTCAATAAAATAAAAATACATATACTGCCAGAGCCGTGCAGGGGTCAGAGTACAATAGGCGTAAAAGCCTAGGATTGAATTGTGGCAGGTGCATCCACAGATAGTCCCATATGAATCGTCAGTGTGTCAGTATATCAGACATGTGAAAGCTGGTCGGCCAATCCTTGACTTTAGTCTTGGTGCGGTGGTCCAGTGGAAAGATGGCTGGTTGCTGATTCTATGCAGAGTTGCAGGATGGCGGTTCGATCCCCCGACCAGGAGATGGTGATCAACAAATTAAACTAATGGGTGCATGACTGTCGGCTAAGTTAGCACATGGAAATTGAAGCCGCACGTTGCCAGTGCGTCAATAAAATAAAAATACATATATATATATATGGATTGATTGTTAAGGAGGGTATTAGTGCCTAGGTGGGATTTTCATTCAGGAACAATAGATCTGCATACTGAACTCCTTGCCTTCCCATTGTCTCTTCAGCCTGGAGAAATAGGGTTACGTCTCTTTAGCCAGGACAGGAACAATAGATTTATGTATGCACCTCCTTCCCCAACCATCACTTCCACCGCCACCCAATCCCACCCACTCAGCCCCACACACACCACACACACCACCCCGCCCAAACACCCCTCCCACCCCAATCCATTTCACGTGTCGCTACACTTGTGAATCATCCGTAGATCTACACACTGTAAGGCTGTGGAGTGCTGGCTTGTGACATCTCATTTGTATATTAGGTTACGTCCACATGACAATATATGGTCAATGTGGCCTGAGCGTTAAAAAAATTAGGACACTCCAACATGACCATATATGAGCACGTAGCCGTGGTCTAATATGCAAATGAGATGACGTCACACCCCTCTCGACCAATCAGATTTGTGGCCAGCTAACCGCACTTCTACTCGCGTGAATGGTTGTTGTGGTATGACAGTATCGCTTGAATGGCGACGGTGTGAGCAATAATGACTAGAAGAGAATGGAATAAGTGTGTATTTATTTCCAATTATCGGTCTATGACGTCCCTCCAGGATGTTCAAGAAAACACGGACTGTGGCGAAATTCACTGATGGCATTTGAAAATACGCAGCTATTATATGTTATTTTAATTATACAAAAGCATCATTTGGTGTGTTTTGATGCATTTCATTGTTTGGTGACCTAATACGGCTTAACTAATTGTGTGTATACTTGCTCGCAAACAAAACAGGAAGTCAGCTGATTATTCTGATAAAAAATTGTCAGCGCTGTTGCTGCTATAGTCAGAAATGATTGCCAATTAAGTTGCGCGAAATATCTTCAGTAAGTCCTGCAATGTTGACTACACTGCTGATTATTTTGAGAACAATTTGATTGAAAATTGCTATGTCCACGATTTTCAGCCAAATTGTTATCAAATCGTTATCTCGTGACAGTTGTTTTATCAGCTGATTATATTCACAACAACTTGACGGAACGTTGTTGCTGCTATTGACAGGAACAGTTTTCAGTAAACTTGTTATAAATATATTTGTTGTCGCTTGCACAATAGGAAATATACAGAACTGGTATTGAACTATGTAGTACGGCAGATATGTGAAAAAGATGTTCCATTCTGGCAGAAAGCATGAAATTTGGCATATAGGTGGTTTAAGGTATCCTGATCATAATTAGATGCGGTGCCACGTGATTCTACCAAGGGAACCCATTCAAATGGTGGATTCAAAATGGCCGCCATCCCATCGGAAAATTCGCATTACTCAAGCTCTAGACGGAGTAGAGAGATGGGATTAATGTCAAATTAGGGGTTTTATGGGTCAGTCGTTATAATTCTACTCACTACAATACTCTAAATATGTAAATATCAATCCTTCCATAGAGACCACCTGTGTTTGATGTCAAAAGACGGTGGCTCTTTAAGATGTGTTATCTAAAAGATCCATCTCTTGAGAACAAAAGCAATATAGCGTCTAGAAATAGTTTAAATTACCTGATTTCTTTATATCGAACCAAGTAATGGTCGTTATAGATACGTTCAATTATCCTATTAGAGTATGCAAGGCTATACATGATGCTGTTGATTGTTGAATCATGATTCACAGACGTCACATGCACTGTGCACCGCATGAGCACATCTGTGTACAAGGTAAGTTGGATTTATAGCATTTGCATCTGCCAGTGCAATTACTTTTGCAAGCACATTTCACGAGGTCCGGCATGCCTTAGATGCGTCTGCAAGCAAACTCCATTGCGGTGACCAAGTGTCTCCATCTCTGACCCAACCCCAGTCAGCTGGCGATGGTGTTTTTGCATTTGCGTGAAGATGACCTGCCTGGAACGCAGCACGTTTGGTGTGTTGCAGCAGAGCTGCACTCGTCATCGGAATGTTTTCTAGCTGCCTGTTGCCAAAAGCGAAAAGCCGTGTTCGTGCCTCATTAAACTTTGACAATGGTGATGTGCGTTTGTACAGTAGTACGACAAACCTCTCCAGCGTTTCCATGTCATTGTCACACAGAGACGCCGGGGCATCAGACAGTCTCCTAAATAGTGACTTGAATAGATCTGAAGTCCTCCAAACTTCCCATGCTGTCTTCCTGCCAATCCCACAAAATGAGGACACAGTGTCACACCCAGAGAAAGCATGCATAAACAGCAGTCCTTGTGACGCTTCTGCACCCAAAACTGTTACAATGCCATGAGCTGATACATAGCGGAAGGTCTTCCCATGGCCAAATGCGACCCAGAGATCACACCCATGAAGAAAGTTTGCTGTCCGTATGGCTAGGACTACGACGTCTGTACATGTAGCATGAATCATTATTGTTCGATAAACTTGGTGATATGCATGGAAGGCGTGGAGCAACATTCTAACATCTGCTTCATCTTGCATGCATGGCGCGAGTTGTGAGACGTCATGCTCTGGCCTCATCAGCACGTTTTCCTCACATGTTGTGACGAGTATCTTTCCTTCTGGTAGCTCGAATGACTCCAATGTATGTGCGAGAAAGGTGAAGAGGCCTGTTTTGAGTGCATCAACTCGTAGGAAAGTTTTCCAATTTTGAGGGAGTCTTGTACTCGATGCAACACGAAGAGCTTCACCATGTCCCCGTAATTCTCTAGCATGTGTCTTCAAGCTTCCCGCATTATACACGTCCCATACAACATCCAATCTTTTAACCGTCTGTAGTTGTCTAGCAATGTGTGGGAGGAAGACGTGCTCTGCAAAATCTCCAAATGTGTTCACAACCACGTTTGATTTCTTGGGATCTAGAGTATGCATCATAGCTGCTCCGTCAATGATCTTCACTTCAACCTCTGGACAATCAGCTGCACGAGATACTCATGCTTCCAAACATCCCATCAGATCTGAGTTGCTGCCTTGGCGCATTGCGTTGCTCTCAGCAAGTGATAGGGGCCATGGATGATTCTCATGCTCAAAGAATGAATCAAGGTATCCGTCTCTGGATTGGCAGGAAATGTACTGTCTAGAGAATAACTGTACATCTTTCTTCATTGCAACAAGCTTCTTGTTGGTTCTGGTACTCTAACTCTGTTTTGATTTGAACAAAGCCAAATTGTTCTTTTGGATTGGGTCATATACCGATTTTGATGATACAGATAGTCGATCTGCGACGAATGCGTGGTACTGTCTGATGCCTAGTTCTTCTGCTGTTCGGATCGCATTCACTACAGACTCGGACATAATGACTTTGGTATCTAGAGTCACTAAGACATAACTGTCATCTAAAAATGGGTTTCCCATTTCCTCGATTGCATCAATAAGACAAATTGTGTTCAAAGCAAACAATTTCTGCCTACTCGGAATCTGCTCATGGTGACAGTTATCATTGATATTTCTATGTGTATGTTTCACTTCGTACTCGCTGATCATCCTGCCTATTTCTGGGCCTGACACCATCCATCGTTTCAAAGCAGCTTCATTTTCTGTGATTCCGATAATTCTACCATCACCCTTCAGAATAGCATTTTGCTGCTCGTGGATTTGATCATGTGCCAAGGCTAAGAACTTGTGAGCCGTTTTCTGAGTAACGAAGTTTCCTTCAACAAATTTCCTATGTACAAGTGGGCATCGGTTCTCAAGTTGCAACAGATCAGCCACATGGATGCTGAGCCATCGTGCATAGTGTACATGATCAAGGGTAAACATCCACGGGATAATCTTGCCCAATGTCTCTACATACAATGGGAAATTGGCCTCTCGCTGAGCTCTCATGAATTGAAGAAACAGCAGCTCTAATTTCAAGACTGAATTCCAGTACTTAAACTGTGGGTGGTCTGTTTCCTTCTGCTGACACCAGTCTTCGAATGGCAGTGTGTCCTCTGAGGCAGCATATGCACGTTTCTGCAATACATAGAGATCAGTGGATGTCACCTGGTGTGCTCATTGCCCTCGTGATGTACGCGAGCCAGTTTGAATGGCATCGGCTCGGCCTTCTGTAGTTAAATTAGTCGTTGTCATCACAGCCACCAATCCACTGTTGCTTAGCCAGTCTCCCAACACATTGAGTAGCGCCATCTCAATGTGAAGTCCACCCATCATCACCACATACTTATCCTCACCATATGGAAGAGGTCAAGACCATTGTATCTTCTTTGCAATAGCATACAGAGGCTGATCAAGAGTGATGACTGGCACCTGTCCACGATTGATATGCTGTGTAGCTTGCTGAATTAAATCCATACCATGTTTCACCATTGCCAAACTATGAGCGTTGTCACGAAAGAGCGGCAAAAGTCCAGTAATTGCTGGTGGAGGGGGGACATCTTGCAAACTAGCAAAGTGAGCTGCCCACGATAAGTCATCTCTCCCATACATATTGCCCTCGATCGAGTGTTCGTTTATCTTGTCCAGCCACGCAATTTGAGTCTTATCTAAGATTAATATGGTATCACTGGGAATCAAAGGATCAACAGCTCGAGAAGGCAGAGGATTATCACTTGGGAAAGCAGCTGGATTCACAACTGTGTACGTCTCGGGTAATGGATGGATGGTGGTGGATTTTTGTACAACGTTTGGTGTCAATTGTTCAAGAGTTCGAATGACCCCAGTATTTGTGTCTGAACAATGTTGTGTTAATGAGATTGCTGTTCTATGGAATGCAGTTCGTGCTGATGTGGAGATAGGATTTTGGTCTATGTTATCAAGGTTCCCAGTTGTGAACAGATTGCCATGCAAGTTAGTCGGACAAACAACCTCATCCTTTTTAAACATGTCTATAGCCGTATTTCCTACATCAGTCGAGAGATGCATGACGCGATCATAGGATACTGAAAGTCCATGTCTGAAGAGTTCATCCACAAGCTCCCGCTTTCGCATTTTGGCATAAATTAGTAGGCCTAGGTAGAGTGGCAATGCTGTTTCACGATCAGGATTATGGCGAGTTCCCATACTGCTTTTACGCACTCTTGTAATGGCATTAAAGATGAGTAGCTGGGTCAATGACGACACTTCCCCCTTGATAGTTTGGGAATTCTCATTTTGATTATGATCGTTGGTACCGCCAAGTATCATCTGAACTAAAGTAACAAGTTATTGAGGTAAGTTGTCATACTGGTCAGCATCAAGTGAACCCTTGCAATCATACTTAATCTGAAAAATGCGGACTATTTTAGCTGCCCTCATCAACGCAATTGCGTCACTATCAGAATCATTTTTGGTGGCTAGTAATAGAGCCTATGTCTTTCTTGAATGTGAGAATCACTTCATAGTTACTCTTGTTTGACTCCACATTTGGCATTTTCGACACGATCTTTTCCTTCAACCTGGTAGAGTTAATCCTATTTGGCATAGCACCACCACGTTGTTCAAGACGGCGAGTGTATAATCGTGTTAAATCAGAAAGCTTACATATGCTGCCAATAGGATGCTCAGAGGCTTGACGATCTTCCATGTATGATATTAGCTCTGCAAGAGCAACAGAGTCAGGTTTCATATCGTCAGCAATATCAGATTCACTTCTCGAAAGAGATCTATGTCGTGTGTATAGTTTTGTCAAACAAGTCTTGTGGTAAATAGCGTCCAATGCTGTCATGTCTCCAGATGACATTTTAGCAAGAAGTTTTGTATCTCTCAGTTCCGTCACCATTTTGCGTATGTTTTGGTCAAATTTTGCTGTTGCGGCTCTATGAATGTCATGCTCTATCGGTTGGTCACAGAAAAAGCACAGTGGTTGAGTGGGGTCATTTATACTTGGCATAGTGAAATTAGACCTCAATCTAGATTTGACTGGTGACCTGAGATCCTTGCTGGATTCTAATTTCGCATTTTCTTTCACGGCGCGATCAACCCGAGTCCGGCTACAGAGATGCCAACAAGATTTGTGCCACCTAGCACAGTTTTCTATGAGCGTCTCCGCAATTCCAGATCCATCATTCAACCTACATAGATCCAGGTATGGTGGAAGGGCATGGAGTTGTTGTAGCCTATCAAGGTTATCAGCTAATGACCTATAACTCGTAATCACATTGTCACGATTTGTGTTACTACATGGCTCTATGAGATGCTCCGTTGTGGACTGCTATCAAATAACACACAGGGACCAGTTCGTGTGTGCTAAATCCACTGTGGGATCAGATGTCAATTTCACTTTCATTGACATATTGACTTGAATGCGAGAATATAATAGGCTATTGTCTCTGTCTATAAGCAGAGCACAATACGCGTGTGTGTGATTGCTATGCAGCCATGTATTCTCCTGATATATTTAAATAGTCAGTGTGAGTTTAGGAAACTACAATAATTATATGGAAATCCGCCACGAAATAATGCTTGGCGAAGTGAGGGGCTGGCATACAGTTACTTTTACTGAAGAAAACGTGTCGACCAATTGTTTTGAGTAGCGAAAACCTGTTTCTAAAGTGTTCCGCCCGGAACATGTGTGTACAAACGTTTAGCAATAATACTACTATTTGCAAATGTTACAACGACGACGACGACGACGACGACGACGACGACGACGACGACGACCACAACAACAATAATAATAATAATAATAATAATAATAATAATATATTTTTCAGCATGTTTATCTATTTAGAGTATTGTAATGGGTAAAATCATAACCAGTGACCCAAGAAACCTTTGATTTGACATCAATTCGAGCCCACTACTCCATCTAGAACTTGAGTAATGCAGATTTTCCGCTGGGAAGGCGGCCATTTTGAATCCGCCATTTTGAATGGATTCCCTTGGTAGAATCACGTGGCACCACATCTAATTATGTTCAGCATACCTTAAACCACCTATATGCCAAATCTCATGCTTTCTGCCAGAATGGAACATCTTACCTCAAATTTGTTACATATCCGCCCCACTAAATGCTATGCAACCTCTATGCGCTCACCTTGAAAGCCAGCAGACGAATGACTGGCATGAACGTTACGAGAATGGTTTTATAGGAACAATTGCGCACCGGCGAAGACAATAGAGTCTGAAATAATGGCGCAGCAAATATCTATCTAAAATGGCGGCTACAGTTCTAGTTAGTTAAAGTCCCCATAAACTAACAAATAATTCCAAATTTAGCTAGGCTATGTATCTTTTAGGAATAAATGAGAACTTTAATAGCTATTCTGTTGAATATTGTGAAGACGAATTAGTTTCAAAATATTAGACAGGTTAGCTGTATAGTTAAGCCTACCATGAAATTGGGATTCTGGGAATTCATGATTAAAGTATATAAATCAACCCCTATACGCCCACAGCATGGGCGGAGCTTAGCTAGAGATGGGCGGGGCATGGCTAAAATTGGAATCATCAATATAATGGTCCCTTTTGATGACCCGTTCAGTGTCCGCTACAGAGGGGTTTACACGCATCCTTACTTTTAACAAGACCGCAGTCGAATCCAGCAAGGTCATCGGGACATTCACACTCGCCTGTATCTAAGTTACAGTCGAATGGATGGGAGGCACAGGCAGAATTCCTTCGGCGACAGTCATAATATTTGTGTACCGCATCTGAAATGTAACAACGGAATAGACTATCACTGATTGCATGAAACCGTCCTTTACCCATTTAACACTCATATCAGCCAAAAACGGCTTTTTAAGTATGACGTCACTGAACGTGATTCGCTGTCAAACCGGAAGTGTATATTTTGCTCTATCACATCATAAGTACGTGTTTATGACGTTAGCATTTGTTGTTAAACAAAAACATTTTTTTGTGTATTTATCAATCGAGCTGAACCCGGAAATATGCCATCACTTAACAAGCCTCATGGGATTCAACGTGTCGTGTCAACTCGGTTCCAAAACATATAAGAAGTGGGCGGAACAGGGTCCAGTCGAATTAGTTTCAAAACCTTCAACAGCTTTCCGATAATATGAAATAGGCGTTGCCTATAAGCGAACGCAGACACCATTTATTGCTTAGATAACTTGGACGAATTTGTATATGGCCGAAATGTCCTAAAACGTATTGCCCATGTATAGTACATTTGACGCAAATTTTCATCATGCGTGGATGGCATTCTAGTAAATCCAGTCCCACGATATTCACAACAATGCGTATGCCCATTGTCAGTGATATTCGCCAGCCTCGTTGCAACCTATTACCATGACCGACACCATTGAATAGTTTCACCGGTCCAATGACGTTATAAAATGTTAGTTTTTTTTAAAGAATCAGCAACGTACATACAATAGTCTGATAGCACTGACAGTTCCCACAGCCATATAGGTGCCACCTCGAAAAGTCACAGTATAACTCCCAAAAAAACGCCGAAAAAGACATCAAATGGAGGCGTTGCCTAATATTCAACAGCTTACCTAGATAGGTACCTTGAATTGGAGATGCTAGGAAATTACCTTTCCAGTTTATCCATATACCGTCATAATGAACTAAGTGACGTGTAGGGTGACGTCATAATCAACTACGTCATGAATGACGTGGATAAGTTCGTCTTGAACACTTAATTGATGACGGGCAAAGCGTTGTACAAATTGTATGGCTTTATTATTTAATAAACATGCTGTTGAATGTTTTGAAACTATTTTAACAGGACGCATAGGCAGCAACAGCACCTAGTCAAATTAGTAGCAAACTATTCAACAGCTTGCCTGAGTAGTTTTCTGGAAATTGATAGTCAGGGAGTTCAGTCATCGGTCGATCCCAACACGAGTGAGGTGTGGGTGGCGATTAGGTAAAACTGGATTCCTCCATTCGGGGAAGGGGTGGGGTGTCAAGGTTTAACAGAGAGTGTAAGAAAACTGTTGTTAGATTTATATAAGTCTCAAGCATAACAGTCACAAGCAAAATATTTTCAAGAATGTTTACATATGTGCACGGAAAATTAGTTTATCTTTTCTTTAATAATTACTGTGTCTAATTATGCAGATTCGCGCGCATGCAGGCGCACGCGTGCACACATAAACGCACATATACTGAACGCGCGTGTGCATGTTTCCTAACTCTAAATAACGCACGTACTCGACAAAGGTAATATAATAGGTCTACTTACCTATTGCGTGTATAAGACTGATATATAGAATAGCAGCCTTTAAAAGCAAGGCACGCTGCATGACCGACCATTAAATGTGACGCCAATACTCTGAAACATAGAAATGATTTTGGTATACATGTAGGCATATGACGCCATAGAAGTCTGCGTTAACCGTGGTAGGCTGGTCATAATGATTGAAAGCGTATCGTTAATCGTCATGTGTATACTGGATGGTGTATCGGCATGTGAGTACTGGATGGCGTATCGTATTGTGCACATTGGCTGGCGTATCGTCATGTGTGTAATAGATGGCGTATCGTCATGTGTATACTGGATGGCGTATCGTCATGTGTGTACTGGATGGCGTATCGGCATGTGTGTACTGGATGGCGTATCGTCATGTGAGTACTGAATGTCGTATCGTCATGTGAGGACTGAATGGCGTATCGCCATGTGCGTACTGGATGGCGTATCGCCATGTGAGTACTGGATGGCGTATCGTCATGTGTGCACTGGATGGCGTATCGTCATGTGTATACTGGATGGCGTATCGTCATGTGTGTACTGGATGGCGTATCGTCATGTGAGTACTGGATGACGTATCGTCATATGAGTACTGGATGGCGTATCGTCATGCGTGTACTGGATGAGCACTTGAGTAGGTAATGGAGGGAGTACTTGAGTAGGTAGTCTACTGGCGCGGGTACTGAGGTGGAGTTAGTGTGTGCTGGAGTGAATACTGGATATTTGAGTTGGTATTTTAGCGCGTACTGTAGTTAGTTATGGGGGGGGGGGGTGTTGCAGTGAATACTTGCTACTTTAATGCGTCGTGTAGTTGCTCCAGGATCTGGGACTGGAGCGAGTTATTGAGCGGGTAGTGGAGTGTCTACTGGGGTGGGTAATGGGTCGGGTAGTGGAGTGTTTACTGGAGCGGGTAATGGAGAGGGTAGTGGCCGGGAGTGTCTACTGGAGCGAGTAATGGAGCAGATAGTGGAGTGTCTACTGGAGCAGGTAATGAAGCGTGTAGTGGGGTGTCTATTGGAGCAGGTACTGGATTGGATACTGGGGCATGTACTGGAGCGGGTACTGGGACGGGTACTGGGACATACACTGGAGTTGGTAATGGGGAATGTACTGGAGTGGTTACCAGAGCGGGTACTGGGGCATGTACTGGATTGGGTACTGGGGCATGTACTGGATTGGTTACTGGGGCATGTATTGGAGCAGGTACTGGAGTGGGTACTAGAGCGGGTACTGGGGCATGTATTGGAGCAGGTACTGGAGTGGGTACTAGAGCGGGTACTGGGGCATGTACTGGATTGGGTACTGGGGCATGTACTAGAGCTGGTACTGGTGCATGTACTGGATTGGGTACTGGGGCATGTACTGGAGCAGGTAAAGGAGCATGTACTGGGGCGTGTAATGGAGCGGGCACTGGAGCGGGTACTGGGGCATGTACTGGACTGGGTACTGGGGGCATGTACTGGAGCGGGTACTGGGGCATGTACTGGATCGGGTACTGGAGTGGATACTGGGCCATGTACTCGAGTTTGTACTGGGGCATGTACTGGATTGGGTACTGAGGCATGTACTGGAGTGGGTACTGGAGCGGGTACTGGGCCATGTACTGGAGTTGGTACTGGGGCATGTACTGGAGTGTGTACTGGAGCTGGTACTGGGTCATGTACTTGAGTTGGTACTGGGCATGTACTGGAGTTGGTACTGGGGCATGTACTGGAGTGTGTACTGGAGCGGGTACTGGGGCATGTACTAGAGCTGGTACTGGCGCATGTACTGGATTGGGTACTGGGGCATGTACTGGAGCAGGTACTGTGGCGTGTAATGGAGCGGGTACTGGAGCGGGTACTGGGGCATGTACTGGACTGGGTACTGGGGAATGTACTGGAGCGGGTACTGGGACATGTACTGGATTGGGTACTGGGGAATGTACTGGAGTGTGTACTGGAGCGGGTACTGGGTCATGTACTGGAGTTGGTACTGGGGCATGTACTGGAGCGGGTACTGGGCCATGTACTGGAGTTGGTACTGGGGCATGTACTGGATTGGGTACTGAGGCATTACTGGAGTGGGTACTGGAGCGTGTACTGGGTCATGTAGAGTTGGTACTATGGCATGTACTGGAGCGGGTACTCGAGCGGGTACTAGGGCATGTACTGGATTGGGTACTGGGGCATGTACTGGAGCGGGTACTGGAGCGGGTACTGGGGCATATACTGAATTGGGTACTGTGGCATGTACTGGAGTGGGTATTGGGGCATGTACTGGAGTGGGTACTGGGGCATGTACTGGAGTGGGTACTGGGGCATGTACTGGAATGGGTAATGGGGCATGTCCTGTAGTGGGTACTGAATGGGTTACTTGAGTAGGTAATGGAAAGTCTACTGGAGTCGGTAATGAAAGGGTACTGGAGTAGGTAGTGGAAAGCCTACTGGAGTCGGTAATTAAAGGGGTACTTGCGTGTGTATTGGAGTGGGTACCGCAGTCGTTTAAATCATGAAGAATCCAGCGCTAAACCTGCAACCGTCACAGTTAAATTATGAAAACGCACTGCTAACTATGTCACCATTTAAATCACGAGGAACCCACCGCTAAACCCGCAATCATGATGATAATGATGATGATGTTGATGATGATGATGATGATGATGATGAGGATGATGATGATGATGATGATGATGATGATGATGATGATGATACTGAAGGTCGTGAATCAGGATCTGATAGGAAATCTGACTAATTGAATGATGTCATTGTCAAATATGGCCAGCAGATGTATTGACTGCGTTATTTTGGTGCGATGTTTGCGGTAATAACGACAAAATATTTCTTTCCATGTGCTTTGTACGTTACAATAATGCGCAGTTGTCAGATTCTAAGCAATAGCTAAGTTGCGTGAGATTTTTAGCTATGATCACATAATTATCCAAGTGATTAGAATCAAACACATATGAAAGAGGCCACTAGAATAAACATTTTGCGTGGTCATTCATTATTCAGCATTACTAAGATGTGGATAGTATGGTCATTTCACTTTTCACTTCCCCATAATTGCATTCTTCTGCCAATTTCGACACGGAGATTCTATCAGTTGTTATTGCAACATCATCTCATGAATTAGATCAACTCTGACTCTTTAGGTTTGTCGGAAGATGTCTATTATTAACTTCCTACGATAATAAGGCCAAAATAGTTCTTTCTATGAGCGTTGCCAGTCACAACAATGCGCATTTGTCAACATTTAATCAACTACCAAAACCGGTGACCTTTTGACCTTTGGTGCAATAATAATTAAATGGCATAAAACATACATGAAATGGAAGAGGAAACAGCAAACAATATTTTGAGTGATCATTTATTTATTAATAATAAATAATATTAAATGATATCTTACCAAATTTTTGTTTCCCCATCCCTAAAATGTCAGATTTTACTACAATGATTAGGTTGTTTTATGCCTAGAATGTAAGGATTGTGACAATTTCTTTTCTGAGATCTGTAATCAGCAGATCTTTACTTAGAAACTAAAAAGTAAAAAAAAACAAGATGGCGTTGGGTCCTGAGGTAGCTGCATGAGGATTCTCCTGGGCCCCAGACTACGAGCTTTGTGGCAGAATTACACCGCCAGTGGAACCAGAGCGAGGTAGGTAATCAATCTGGTAATGAATGCTCATAAACATTAAACACGGATTATATATATATATATATATATATATATATATATATATATATATATATATATATATATATATATATATATATATATATATATATATATATATATATATATATATATATATATATATATATATATATGATCTGGCACTCGGTCGCATACAATATCACTATACGTAATCAACCTCAGCGAAAATTGTCACACTGCACAAGCATTAGCGAGTGCAATGTGATGATTTTCGACGAGGTTGATAATGGTGATATTAAATGGGGCCGAATTTGAGATGATATTAAACATTTAAACTGATATTTTGACAATATTACAAAATTTAAATCAACTACATAACTAGTCTCATCTTGTTGACATGTTAGCCGTCGTCGTCGCTAGGAAACATTCACGGTATCGCCGGGCGTGTGGGATTATTACACATTATCAAACCAATGAATATCATTCGCTGAGTATTACACGTGTAATCTAGAGAAATATGAAAAGGGCTGAAAGCCAAGTTTATATGATAAATCGGTATAGCGAATAGATCGATCGGTTAAGGTGTTTTTTGCTAAACTATTTGACGCAAGTGTCAAAGAAAAAACGAATGACGTAAGTGGTAGGCATCACCGGGTTGGGTTTGTGAAAGACCTCAGATCCTGAAGGGGCATACTTTCTCTATGGCCCTTATAAGATTTTCAAAGCTTTGAGGCCTAATGGGGGAAATACATCTGCGACATATGTAATCAGAGATTGACAGATATATTATCATTAGTATTTTGCAGATTCTGTTTTTTTATTTATTCGTGTCTGATTACTTGATATATTCTTACGTAAATAGCGTGCACATAACATGCGAGATATAACGCTTTCACGGCTAAGCTGACCAAAAACGCCCTCTGTAGTTGTCATCAGGAATGTCCATTTGCATGTCAAGAGAATACTCTTTTTGGAAAATCAACACTGGAATAGCTGCCTCGATGACAGAACCAGTCATTCGCGTGGTAAATTGTAAAAATGCTATTTTCTTGGCATGTAAATGGGCATTCAATAAGTAAATATTTCGGTGGGTTTTTTACCAAATTTATCGATTAAATGGTTAATGGTTTATTAGCCGCTGGTGTTTATAAGGCACGCTTACTTCCTTATTGACTCAATGACAGGATATTAATGCATTGTCAATACCGGCGGTGCACTGCGCAAATCCTGTAAAAACGACTAAAAGTAAAGGATGTTTGCAGAGTTTTTGCAAGCCGTTGAAATAAACTCCCGCCATAATCTATGCACATATTGGTTTTTCACACGCACACAAGAACGCACACATAAACACACGGACGAAAAAGTGCACGCGAATTCATGCACGCACGCACACTCACGGGCGCACGCACGCCAACGGACACGCACACGTTATTACAAGGCGCCATTTCTCGACCCAAAAGACTTAGGCCGTGTTCTCACTGACGTTTGTCGTTGTTCCTCATTAACTCTCTAGTGAGAACACTGACTTAGTCATAGATACCATAATTATTAGGCGGTATGGTTTAGTTTAGTTTATTCGGTTCACTTCTCCTGAAGTATACGAATACAGGTACATGAATAATACTTTAGTAATGGCGGTATACAGTGCATAAACAATACTATATTATCTGTGCATATAATCTATTTCACAGTCAGTTATGGCATTTGACCGATCGCGTCTGCGAAGCATGCGTCATAGGCCTGTGCCCGATTTCAATTGCTTACAATCAGAATCAGGCACCAGTTCAAGACGATAGCCTCACGAACACGGTCAGGTGAATGCCACATGTATTTTACCATTTGCATAAAATACTTCGCCAAATTCTCTTGATCAGAGCCAGTGTTCTCCTGCGACGAGGTTTGCCAAGGCTGATCGATGGACGCCGCTCTCTTTTGGAGCGACGACCTCCGGCCAGATCAGGGCCAGATAATTGCTTTTGAAATTAAGTATTGATATTCAAGTGTGCCAAATGGAAATTTTGTCAAGGAATATGTAGACGCGCGCATAGGCACGCGCGCACGCAAACACGTGCACGTGTGCCCAACACGCAGGTACACACTTCGAGCACTATTCAGTAGTCTTTTAGTTTACATTACAGATCAATATTTAACTTTGTTTCATCGGTAGCCACTGCTGCATAATACAGCAGTGACCGCTTATCAAACAACGCCAAATATTCATCATATATTAAAACTGTATATTCTTTTTCACTTGAACCGGTTGAAAATAACGTTGATAAATTTACATAGTGCTATCAACTTCGTCCGTTCATTCACGAGTTGATACATTTTAACAATATTTGGATTTACTCTAAAGTATCTATCTAGATACGTTTTTCTTTCTACAGCTAGAGATGGACATTCTAAAAGATAATGAAACTCATCTCCTAGTGTATTTTGATTGCGTAAGGTGCAAACACGCTCATGTCCAGGGAGATGTTCAAATCGCCCAGCCTCTTTTGGTAACCTATGATTAGAAGTTCTAAATTTACATAGCATTTTTGACAGTGTCTGAGGGAGCGAAGATAAATACGTTTCTAGTCTAAAAGTTTCTTTAAAAATTCTATACGATGTGCAAATACTGCTGTTAAAAACTTCACCTCTCCATTTCTGGATATACTGATCAGACAGTACTTGTTTTGTAGTGAGCTTTAACTATTCAGGCTGGCCTGGATTCTGACTATGCCATACATCTGATAACCCAGTATTATCAAGGATTGCTTTCACATGTGATATCCATGGTCATTGAAATTCGTTATTTTCGTGCATGCATAGTAACAATCGGTATAGTTTATATGAGATGTTCGACATTTTCCCACATACTAATTTTGTCCAGTATGTGCTTATCCTATTATTAATTTTTATGCTCAACGGGAACTGGCCAAGTTTGCCATAAACCATTGCAGAGTGTGTAGAATTTTTAACTCCTAAAATCATTTTATAGAATCGTTTCTGTAATTTTTCAGCCAGCGCGACATTCTCAAAGCCCCAGATTTCACATCCGTAGAGCATGATTGGGCATGCCATAGAATCGAAAAGTTCTAGCAGTATATCTATCGGTAAATCGAGAGGTTGCTTTAGAAATTAAGGCGAACATAGCTTAACTGGCTTTTTCATACGTGTGCTTTATAGCCCTAGTAAACTTGCTGTTGTGTGCAAATAGTATACCTAAATATTGGTATTCTTGCACGATTTCTATATTTTCATTGCCTAGAGTAAACTTTGGTAGGTGTCTGAGCTTGCCTCTAGAGGATATCATACATTTAGTCTTGGAGACGTTAATAGCTAATTTCCATGTGTTGCAGTAGTCACACAGTGCGTGTAATGCTTTTCGTAGTTCTGGCGGCGATTCTGCCATTATTATTAGCTCACCTGGCCAGAATAACGCAGATAATTTTTCCCCTTTCCGGTGGCCATCTTGGATTTTGGCCGATTTTAGGAAATGGCTTTAATAATCTTCTTCTCCGAAACCGCTTGGTGGATTGATTCAAAACTCACGAAATATCATATAGGGCAAGAGCTGAACCAAGTTTGTTCGAAGGAACTTGGTTGGCCAAATGGTTCGGCGCCCATCTTGGTTTAACTAGTTTTCGTGAAAACGACTTATTCTGCAGAACCGCTGAACGGATCGGGCTGAAATTTTGGGGATATGATTATGGACTAAGGGCCATTAAAGTTTGTTCATGGGAAGTTGATAAGTATAAAACATGGCTGCCGGGGACCAATCAAATTTTAGCGTGTTTGGCTGCCATATTCAATTTTTTTATTTGATGGATTTTGAAACCGAGATTGGTTTTCTTAACTCCGCTTCCTTGTCTGTCAGTCATCTGTCGTATAGCAATGACCCCATCCATCTTCTGTATGTCCGTCCATCCATCTGTCTGTCCGTCACCAACAATGGCGGCTCATTGTGTTATTTCTTGACGGATTGACACCAAACTTGGTCACAATGTTAATGACGGCATCTAATATCTGTGATGTGAAAATGAAACCGATAGGTTGTCAAATGCCAGAGTTATCACTCCTTAAATATATGCAGTGTCACTTTCATAGGGCAAATAATGGTTTGTGCGGTGGTGGGGAATAACCTGCTATAAAGACCACCTACCTGCCTTTAGAGACCATTTTCTTCAAATTGTATTTAAACCTCTAGTAATCGTCTGACTGAGTTTTTGCAGACGACATATTCTAAAGGTTATATCTCTGAACCTGATAAATATTTTGAAAACAATTGGACTGAAAGTTGTTGGTGGCTAAGCCGCCAACAACTTTCAGTCGAATTGTTTTCAAAATATTCAACAAGTCAAGAGCTTTCGAAATTATTGAAATTATTGGCTGCACTGTCTTGCAGCAGTGAGACAGTTAAGAAACCAGCTGTGGTTAGCACTGATATCATCTATTTTCACTTAAACATTGTTCAAAATCACTAATGCAAAAAAACAGTCCAGAGATTGTTGCCAATATCTCGAAAACTAAATCATTTGACTGAAAGTCATTGGAAGTGACACTGATGGATGTAAAACTTAAGCAAGATTAGTTGACATGCCAATGTTCCAGGTGAGCGATACAGGTCCATTGGGCCTCTTGTTGTATCATCCGCGTAAATAAGATAAATCGTTTTAGGTATAGGTCAGATTCAATCGTGAATTTTGATTCAGATAATTGAGAAATGTTACTGAGGCCATTGTAAAATGCAGAAATGGTGCTTTCTACGTCATTTAAGAATAGGGAAAATAATAACGCAGATAATTTTTCCCCTTTCCTTACCCCGATATCACATGGGGGAAAATCAGACATATTGCTATTTACAGAATCCTTGACGCATGATTCAGCACCTTTATATAAATTATAAATTAATAAAAATATTTTACCATTAATATTGCTTGACAACAGTTTCATCCATAAATGTATTTTATGTACAGAGTCGAATGCCTTTTTATAGTCTACGAACGCGCAGAAAAGAAGCTTGCGCTTTGCTAGATATATATCTATTAATACCTTTAAAGCAAAAATATGATCCGTGGTAGAGTACCCCGCCCTAAATCCAGCCTGCTCTTCCCCAATTAGATCAATACCGTCCGCATACTTCGTCAGTCTGTTGTTAATGGCGGTGGTAAAAAGCTTGCAAAAACAGCTGAGGAGGGTGATACCCCTATAATTTTCAGGATCCAATATTGAGCCTTTGTTTTTATATAATGCTAAAATTATGCCCTTGGTCCAATTTTCCGGTATATGCCCTGATGCCAAAATAATATTGAACAGTTTGGTATAGACACCCAACATGCACGCCGTTGAGAATTTTAGAGATTCGTTCAATATCTGGTCTATACCGAAGGCTTTATTGTTTTTAAGCTGGGTAATAGCCGTTGTTATTTCTTCCTCCGTGAAAGGGTCATTTAAAGCAAAGTGTTATTTACTGAAGCCAACGTTTGAAGATCTGGCTGTACAGTGGCTTCCGAGGCCTCGTATGGGGGCCAAAATATATCCCAGTTGCGTATTATGGCGGCCATCTTGGACGCCATCTTGGATTGGATGTATAATTCCTACGCCTCAAGGGTACGAAATTAATTGGTTGAGAAGTTTGATTTTTGCAGGAAATCTTAGTTACACCAGATTCGAATCAAAGGATTTCCTAAATATTTTCTAAATAAATATTTTATCTTCTTGCATTGTAAAGACTTTACTTCATTCAACATTTCGTGCTGTGGTGTGTGGTGGATGGGAGGGTGGTGTGGGGTGCGGTTGCTAAATACTAGACTTGGCTACATTGCATTTAACTCTCCAATCCTCACAGACACATTTTTTATGAAGCTGAATGCCACATGTATGTTACCATTTGCATAAAATACTTCGCAAAATTCTCTTGATCAGAGCCTGTGTTCTCCTGCGACGAGGTTTGCCAAGGCTGATCGATGGACGCCGCTCTCTTTTGGAGCGACTACCTCCGGCCAGATCAGGGCCAGATAATTGCTTTTGAAATTAAGTATTGATATTCAAGTGTGCTAAATAGCAATTTAATCAAGGAATATGTAGACGCACGCATAGGCACGCGCGCACGCAAACACGTGCACGTGTGCCCAACACGCAGGTATGCACTTCGAGCACTATTCAGTAGTCTTTTAGTTTACATTACAGATCAATATTTAACTTTGTTTCATCGGTAGCCACTGCTGCATAATACAGCAGTGACCGCTTAACAAACCACGGCAAATATTCATCATATATTAAAACTGTATATTCTTTTTCACTTGAACCGGTTGAAAATAACGTTGATAAATTTACATAGTGCTATCAACTTCGTCCGTTCATTCACGAGTTGATACATTTTAACAGTATTTGGATTTACTCTAAAGTATCTATCTAGATACGTTTTTCTTTCTACAGCTAGAGATGGACATTCTAAAAGATAATGAAACTCATCTCCCAGTTAGTTTTGATTGCATAATGCGCACACGCTCATCTCCAGGGAGATGTGTTCAAATCGCCCAGCCTCTTTTGGTAACCTATGATTAGAAGTTCTAAATTTACATAGCATTTTGACAGTGTCTGAGGGAGCGAGGTTAAATACGTTTCTAGTCTAAAAGTTTCTTTAAAAATTGTATACGATGTGTAAATACTGCTGTTAAAAACTTCGCCTCTCCATTTCTGGATAAACTGATCAGACAGTACTTGTTTTGTAGTGAGCTTTAACCATTCAGGCTAGCCTGGATTCTGACTATGCCATACATCTGATAACCCAGTATTATCAAGGATTGCTTTCACATGTGATATCCATGGCCATTGAAATTCGTTATTTTCGTGCATGCATAGTAACAATCGGTATAGTTTATATGAGATTTTCGCCATTTTCCCACATACTAATTTTGCCCAGTATGTGGTTATCCTATTATTAATTTTTATGCTCAATGGGAACTGGCCAAGTTTGCCATAAACCATTGAAGAGCGTGTAGAATTTTTAACTCCTAAAATCATTTTATAGAATCGTTTCTGTAATTTTTCAGGCAGCGCGACATTCTCAAAGCCCCAGATTTCACATCCGTAGAGCATGATTGGGCATACCATAGAATCGAAAAGTTCTAGCAGTATATCTATCAGTAAATCGAGAGGTTGCTTTAGAAATTAAAGCGAACATAGCTTGACTGGCTTTTTCATACGTGTGCTTTATAGCCCTAGTAAAATTGCCGTTGTGTGCAAATAGTATACCTAAATATTGGTATTCTTGCACGATTTCTATATTTTCATTGCCGAGAGTAAATTTTGGTAGGTGTCTGAGCTTGCCTCTAGAGGATATCATACATTTAGTCTTGGAGACGTTAATAGCTAATTTCCATGTGTTGCAGTAGTCACACAGTGCGTGTAATGCTTTTCGTAGTTCTGGCGGCGATTCTGCCATTATTACTATTATTATTAGCTCACCTGGCCAGAATGGCCAAGTGAGCTTATGCCATGGCGACCGTCCGTCGTCTGTCCGGCGTCCGTCCGTCCGTCAACTTTTTCCTTTAAGCGACTTCTTCTCAATAACCACTGGGCCGATTTCAATTATATTTGGCAGAAAGTATCCTTAGGGCATAGGGATCCAAGTTTGTTCAAACAAAGCCGATAGGCCGATATGGCCGGTGGCCATCTTGGATTTTGGCCGATTTTAGGAAATGGCTTTAATAATCTTCTTCTCCGAAAACGCTTGGTGGATTGATTCAAAACTCACGAAATATCATATAGGGCAAGAGCTGAACCAAGTTTGTTCGAAGGAACTTGATTAGCCAAATGGTTCGGCGCCCATCTTGGATGACCTAGTTTTCGTAAAAACGACTTATTCTGCAGAACCGCGGAACGGATCAGGCTGAAATTTTGGGATATGATTATGGACTAAGCGCCATTAAAGTTTGTTCATGGGAACTTGATAAGTAAAAAACATGGCCGCCGGGGACCAATCAAATTTTAGCGTGTTTGGCTGCCATATTCAATTTTTTTATTTGATGGATTTTGAAGCCGAGATTGGTTTTCTTAACTCCGCTTACTTGTCTGTCAGTCAGCTGTCGTATAGCGATGACCCCATCTGTCTTCTGTATGCCCATCTGTCTGTCCGTCACCAACAATGGCGGCTCATTTTGTTATTTCTTGACGGATTGACACCAAACTTGGTCACACTGTTAATGACGGAATCTAATATCTGTGTTGTGAAAATGAAACTGATAGGATGGCAAATGCCAGAGTTATCACTCCTTAAATATATGCAGTCTCACTTTCATAGGGCAAATAATGGTTTGTTATGGGAATAACCTGCTATAAAGACCACCTACCTGCCTTTAGAGACCATTTTCTTCAAATTGTATTTAAACCTCTAGTAACCGTCTGACTGAGTTTTTGCAGACGACATATTCCAAAGGTTATATCTCTGAACCTGATAAATATTTTGAAAACAATTGGACTGAAAGTGGTTGGTGGCTAAGCCGCCAACAACTTTCAGTCGAATTGTTTTCAAATTATTCAACAAGTCAAGAGCTTTCGAAAATTATTGAAATTATTTGCTGCACTGGCTTGCAGCAGTGAGACAGTTAAGAAACCAGCTGTTAGCACTGATATCATCTATTTTCACTTAAACATTGTTCGAAATCACTAATGCAAAAAAACAGTCCAGAGATTGTTGCCAATATCTCGAAAACTAAATCATTTGACTGAAAGTCATTGGAAGTGACACTGATGGATGTAAAACTTAAGTAAGATTAGTTGACATGCCAATGTTCCAGGTGAGCGATACAGGCCCATTGGGCCTCTTGTTGTATCATCCGCGTATAATAAGATAAATCGTTTTAGGTATAGGTCAGATTCAATCGTGAATTTTGATTCAGATAATTGAGAAATGTTAGTGAGGCCATTGTAAGATGCAGAAATTGTGCTTTCTACGTCATTTAAGAATAGGGAAAAAAATAACGCAGATAATTTTTCCCCTTTCCTTACCCCGATATCACATGGGGGAAAATCAGACATATTGCTATTTACAGAATCCTTGATGCATGATTTAGCACCTTTATATAAATTATAAATTAATAAAAATATTTTACCATTAATATTGCTTGACAACAGTTTCATCCATAAATGTATTCTATGTACAGAGTCGAATGCCTTTTTATAGTCTACGAACGCGCAGAAAAGAAGCTTGCGCTTTGCTAGATATATATCTATTAATACTTTTAAAGCAAAAATATGATCTGTGGTAGAGTACCCCGCCCTAAATCCAGCCTGCTCTTCCCCAATTAGATCATTACCCTCCGCATACTTCGTCAGTCTGTTGTTAATGGCGGTGGTAAAAAGCTTGCAAAAACAGCTGAGGAGGGTGATACCCCTATAATTTTCAGGATCCAATATTGAGCCTTTGTTTTTATATAATGCTAAAATTATGCCCTTGGTCCAATTTTCCGGTATATGCCCTAATGCCAAACTAATATTGAACAGTTTGGTATAGACACCCAACATGCACGCCGGTGAGAATTTTAGAGATTCGTTCAATATCTGGTCTATACCGCAGGCTTTATTGTTTTTAAGCTGGGTATTAGCCGTTGTTATTTCTTCCTCCGTGAAAGGGTCATTTAAAGTAAAGTGTTATTTACTGAAGCCAACGTTTGAAGATCTGGCTCTACAGTGGCTTCCGAGGCCTCGTATGGGGGCCAAAATATAGCCCAGTTGCGTATTATGGCGGCCATCTTGGACGCCATCTTGGAGTGGATGTATAATTCCTAAGCCTCAAAGGTACGAAATTAATTGGTTAAGAAGTTTGATATTTGTAGGAAATCTCAATTACACCAGATTCGAATCAAAATATTTCCTAAATATTTTCTAAATAAATATGTTATCTTCTTGCATTGTAAAGACTTTACTTCATTCAACATTTCGTGCTGTGGTGTGTGGTGGATGGGAGGGTGGTGTGGGGTGCGGGTTGCTAAATACTAGACTCGGCTACATTGCATTTAACTCTCCAATCCTCACAGACAAATTTTTTATAATGTAGAAATTGGAGAATATTTTGAAACTAAAGTTTGACTAGGGACTGTTGCTGCCTATGGCAGCAGCACGTTCTTGGCGAATTATCTTCAAACGAGTCAGCCGCCTTCCCGTATTGTTATCATGGAACTCAGAGGGTATTTTTCACACCGTTTAGTTTGCCTATAAACCAGGATCTTTCTGGCTGGTGAGATAACACATACGCGTCTTTGTATTTACGGTAATACTTTATTAAAGGATAACTAACTTCATCTCTCGATAGATCTAATATGTCACTCATAAACTATGCAGGTAATTATAAGCTTTTTATCATGCCGCTAAAGGAAGATATTCAGGCTTCTGTAGCTAAATGTTAGTACATTTCTTCAGCCTATGCTGGCTGTCATGATTTAGTTTTCAACCAATCAGAAAAATCCTAGTCCACAGTTTGATATTCACGTCGTGGAGTGGGACCAACTATCCAAAACTACAAGTGACCGTGCCCAACACCAAACTGATTGCCGTCCCATGTTCGATTAGATGTGACGGCAGTCCATGGTCACAAACCTTAGTGACCGCCCCACGTGATCCGTTACAACACATTCAGTATATACAGTACATATTGATAGATTAAGGACAACATTATAAGCATGGACACTAAATCTTAGACAATATCTCAGACAATCCTCTTTCGTATAGGCCATGTTTGTATATAATCCACATTAGTGTGTGTAAGTCAATGACGGTGGCTGTCACCGTTGATGTATGCGAGTTCACTTGCGGGTTTATCCATGGGCGTGACTTGTTCATCCCTTCATGCGTGTGATGTGACTGTCCCGTGGGCTCGTGCCTGATGTCCTTTGTGTGCTCCTCTATCCATTTTTGTCCTGGCGTGTGCTCTATATAGCCCGTGTCCTGGTGTGAATGTGGTATATGTTTGCTTAAAAATTGTACGGTCAGTGGTGTGTGTGTGTGTGTGTGCGCGTGCGTGTGTGTGCGCGTGCGTGCGTGCGTGCGTGCGTGCGTGCGTGCGTGCGTGCGTGCGTGCGTGCGTGCGTGCGTGCGTGCGTGCGTGCGTGCGTGTTTGTGTGTGTGGGTGGGTGGGTGGGTGGGTGGGTGGGTGGGTGGGTGTGTGTGTGTGTGTGCGCGCGCGCTCTGTACCTTATATACACCAAACTTTTGTAAAAGTTTGCTTTTGGCGGCCCGCAAAATTCCTGATTTTGTGGTAATTGAGGCCAGTGTCATGCCGTGATCTAAAGCGGCGCGATGACGAGACTAGAAATTCGCTGAAATGCTTCCTTTTGTATTTGATATTTCTGATTTTAAAGATAAAATGTAAATTGTCTGTGTTATGTGTCCTTTTCATTCATTTAGACACACTCTATTTATCGTAGCTTGCTCAGAATAGAGAAGGCATTCTCCTCCTATAACCATGATCACCATTTGTGTTATGGATGACGCGCAATGCACGGTTTGGCAATATCGGGATGCCTTCTGTCTGCCTATATAGTAAAATAGCTATATCCTTAATAACGCAGGGATGTTATTCGTGTGATGCGATCTACGCTTCAAAGTAGACATGTAAAATTCAAACAAAAAGCACGCAACCAGATCGAATCTAGTTATGTCAATACGCCACCAGCCTTTGAATGTCATCATGGAGCGAATAACGGGTGATTAGTAAATATATGCTTATACAAACTATCTAAGGAAGTAAGAAACATAACTGAATAGCATATTGTTGCAGTGATTGTAGTTATTCTTTCATCAAATACACGAATGTCACGCAAACACTTTTTTTTCAAACACAGACGGGGTTCGACGAGACGGTACTGAAGGCAGAGTTGTAATGATTCTAGTTAATGACTCGACTCGAGTCAGACCCGAGTCAAAATTTTAAAGACTCAACTCGACTCGATTCTTGGTAGGGGACTCGAGTCTTAGTCGCAAAGACGAGTCTTTGTCCTAAAGACTCGACTCGACTCGAGTCATATCCTCAAAATACTCGAGTCCTCGAAATAGGCCTTTCCCACTTTAGCTATACTCCGCCCATCTCTAGCTAAGCTCCACACATGCTTCGCTCGTGTTGGAATCGATCGATCTCTGAACTTCCTGACTATTAATTTCCAGAAAACTATACAGGTAAGCTGTTGATACACTTATGGCAGCAGCCGCGCCAGTGAAATTAGTTTCAAAAGATTCAATCAGCATGTTTAGTAAATAGTAGAGACATACACGTCTTAAACATCTCTGACTATTAGGCTAAGAGTTAAAGACGGGCCTAATAGAACCATTTATCCTACACGGCGCTTGGCTGATTTTGACGTCATTATTCTTCAGTAATAGTTGGACATTGCTGTTCATTGGATTGATTTGAAGTTTGAATCCACCTTGTTCATATGAGTAGTGTCACAGTGTGAGTAACTTGAAGGAACAGCAAGGTCTTCCTAGACAATGGCCAGAGATAGACACTGATCCACGGCCTCATAAATAGTCTTGAACACCCCACCCCAGCCCACCTCCTTCTAGTGAAGGATGACACGAGCTTTTAGTCCTACTATGATGCTTTGTGTGGTTAATAAGTTTGCAGAAGTTGTTATTTTTGCTATCTTGCATGATCCTATTGTAAAACGAAGTCCTATTACTACTTCTTAGCGAAGCTAGGAATAGAGTCCCTTTTTCACACCTCCCCTTAATTGGCAAATGCGATGGTCGGGACCAGCGAGTCTGCTATGATAAAATGATAAGCAAAAACTACCCTGAGATTTCACTACGTCGGGAGGATAACGGGAAAACAGTTCCCGCATGAAATACACAATGGAAGTTAGACGTGAAGAAGTCACTCCTTCGTTGCAGTTCAATAAGATAACTTATGTTCGGAACACAAGTTCCGAGTTTGACACTTTCCTACAGTAATCCTCTTCTGGAATGGTCAAGTGCGTAAAAGAGCAAGATGTATTGTGGGGATGATAATGAAATCGGATGTAGCAAGTCAAAACAAATTCTCGATTCAATTATTGTCTTAGACGTAGGCCATTTATACATGTGTATAATTGTTTTTTACACCTTTATAGAATGAGATACGACATCAGCTCTCTACAATCATGGGAAACGCAGAGCCATGAACCGTGTTCGTACCAACGGTGATATGTATCCTGATATGGATGTGTTCATGCGAGATTCAAGTAATCATGGTGAGGTCGCTTACGCCGGGGGAAATGTACCTCCTTGCATTAGATGGTGGAAACCTTTTTCACACTAAACAAATACTGCCAAGTTGCAAGACTGCCACTGAGCATTCCATTCCATCTCTCCAGCTTTCCACCTTTAAGTCCCACTGCCTGTTAGTATTCTTGCAGAACGTAGTTGCATGTCCAGGAAATGATGGGACAGAAACGGTCTCCCGTTGAGTGGAAATGGCAAATCCGTGAGCAAACACTAATTGCGATTACCACAGATCAATCGGTTGTTCCAGCAGAACGTGTTACCATTGTCACACTTGTCACATGTGCGTGTAAAGCAGGGTGTGCAAGATCATGGGCATGTAGGAAAACTGGAATAGAATGATCTGAAATGTCATTAATTACCTGGGCACATCGTGTTTAATGCACCCGAGGTTACTGTCCATGATCAGAAACATCTATAAGCTGATACTACACAAATAGTGCATTCCAAAGCTGAAATGTTGCAACACATCTTTCTAAATGCACACACTAGCCTATGTTGTGTGCTTGTTTTCTGATTCATAAATGTTATAACATATGCATAAACGGAAGAATACGATTTCCGATTTAACCCCTCTTATGTCAACAGCGCCTCAAAGCGCTCATGTTTGAACTCATATCAATTAGCCGTATAATCGCCAAGATATTTCAATAAAATTATAATGTGTGCAGGCCAAGGGAAGACTAATTTTTTGTAAATTTACCACCGAAAATTGCAAAAATCGCTTTCTACCCTTAAGTATCTACCAACTCTCGCGCATATACATGGGTCAACATGTATAAACCCATAACAGCATCCAGGGACGACCTCATATCTTAGTGCTATAAAAACTGTATCAATAGCATTATTCCATAATGTAAGCTATGGGATATTTTGAAAATAAATTCACTAAAAGCTGTTGCTAAAGGAATAGGTAATGATATTCTTCACCGGTATGTTGAATGCACAGATTTGTTTAAGCCATCTCATCTCCCTGTTTCAATTGCCAATTTATCGTTCGAGTTCGAAATTGCGCTAAGATTACTTTATTCGCATTATTTAATTTTTTTTCTTCAAATTTCATCGTATAGATATTATAGATTTTCCCATTGGAAGGTGAATTCGTCTGACCTCTCCATAATTGTATATATTTGTCTATAAATATTTGTTTTGTATGGTTCGATATGTTATTTGTGGTGCTCTGTATTTTCAACAGTAGTCCCATTCCGACACTATTTAGTATTGCCTTCACCACGCCAATCCATTTATACTGTATACTATTATTGTTGATATAGTAATTGTACATATATTTCTGAAGTAGACACGAGAGCATTGTATCTTTGCCATTTAGCAGTTTTTCAGTAAAGAATTGTTAGGTATATTTTATCATAATTTAGAGTGGATATATAGCTAAACCACCATGAATTTTGGAGTGCACATGTTTGCTTTTAGTAACCGTCGATAGAAGTCTATATTTGTATTTTCTCAAATAGTGTTGTGCTTTCGGTAGTCCAAATTCCACACCCATACGTGAGAATCGGTACTCTCGTTGAATCAAAAGGTTTTATATGGTAGTTGATACATCAATCCATATGTTTACACGCCCAGTATAGTGAATATAGGGCATTACTATCTTGTTCTACTATAGGTATTTAGTTCTGTTGTATATCGACAGTTGTAAAGGAAATGTGTACTTAATAGGATTGCTTCTGTATACACCATCTGCTATCAAAACCGTGTCGGCTGCGTATAAAAGTACCAGCAGTTCAAGATAGCCATCTATGTTATCGTTTATGATAAGACTCTTTCTTGAATGGGCTTGAGATAGATTTCGAATAAAATGGAGAAGGGATTTTCTACGTGCCACAATCCCCAATTACAAATAAAAGAATCTGATTTAGTGTCATTCATACATACCCGAGATTATATGGCAATATGTAGGTTGGGAATAACTTTAAATATTTTCCCATGTGTATCCTACCCATAGTCAGGGGTGTCACGAGCGGTATGGTGGTTATGGCAATTGCCATAGCAATAATTTGCCCAAAGATGATTCGTTAAATCATGAAAATACAATTATTATTTACCTGATATCAATATAACCTATCAGATCAAATACGGAAAGTAATTATTTACGATATAAAAATTAACCTGTTGAATATTTTGAAAGAGATTTGCCAAGACGTAACGGCTTCCATTCAATTTTTTTTTCAAAGTATTCAACAGATTATTGTTTTATGTTGCGCAGTAGATTTCAGGTATGACTGCTTGCAAGTGAGAAACTGAGTTTGCAAAGTTAAATTGTTAAACGATGCCATCGTCTTGGTTGACGTTGAGAGTGGAGGTCAAATAGACCTAATTCCTATGATATAAGAAATGTTTTGTTGAATATTACCAGAAACCTGACTGGAAATTTAGTCAACATTGCTTTCCATTTCAAATCCGTTAACACAACTTAAGGATAACTTATAGTAAAATTGTGTTTGCAAGATGATGATGCAGCTAAATATCAAGAATGCATGGAAGAGGATGAGGTAATCACCTCACCCTCTCAGACCCCTCTCGTGCATCGCCCTACCCATTTCCAATAGCTGCCGACGCCCTTGATAGCGCTATGCTCCAAACTTTATCAAATGCCTTTTCTAGGACAATAAATGTGCAAAACAAACTGTAGTATGTTTTTACTACTACAGCTGCAGAATACAGTAATCATACATACAATTTTTCTTCTGACATATTCGAGGATTATATCTCTACTCTCATAGTAAATGTATAAACCATCGCCATACGCTGTTGTAAAGGCGACATGAGTGCAATAAAGAAATTGGGAATGAATCTTAAATATTTCAACACAGATCACCAGATTCAGAGCCATGGACCTTTGCAAGTTTAGCCATCCGTCATATAACGTCATAATCAACTACGTGACGTTTAGGTTGACACCTTAATCATGCCGTCATGAATGACTCGATATAATACATCTTTAACGCTTAATAGGCGGATACGACGAATAGTATGTTATATTTAACAGCCTACTTGTATAGTTTTCTGAAAATCGATAAGCAGAGATTTCAGATATCGGTCCATTCCAACACGGAAGAATGTATGGGTGGAGCTTAGATAAAGATGGGCATGGCATAGATAAAACCAGAAACGTTCATTACTAGCGTCACCAACCTCGATACCAAAATATCAAAGAGTACACAATTAAAGGACTGAAACCTTAAAATTATAAGACGATTTCAAAGGAATCCGGTCAATTTCACCATCAGATTTGTGATCGCATTTGAATATTTGTTGAATTTACTATGTGCATCTTCTTGGATATTGAGTGCCGTGTATATAAGAATATGTGTTAATATGCTAGTGTCGACGCACGGGGATCAATGATTCTATGCTTATAAATTTAAAACCCTACTGCCTATTTAACTATCATGCATATGCTATCGTCTGCTCTAAATTCATCTTTCCAGAGTATCTATCTATCATCTGACGTCATATTACGCAAAAATCAGCTAAGCGGCGTGTAGGATGACGTCATGCTCATTACGTTATAAATAAGTATATTTGGCCCGTCTTTAACTCTTAATAGTCCGACACGTACGAATCATATGTCTCTACTATTTAATAAACATGCTATTAAATATTTGAAACTAATTTGACTGGACGCTGTTGCTACCATAGGCAGCAACACCGCCCAGTCAAGTTAGTTCCATAATATTCAATAGTTTACCTGTATAGTTTTCTGGAAATTGATAGTCAGGGAGTTCAGCGATCGATTGATCCCAACACGAGCGAGGTGTGGGTGGAGCTTAGCTAGAGATGCGCGGGGAATAGCTAAAACCGGAAAGGTCCATTGTGTAATCGCATCGACCTTTGCTTCAACGAAATCGAGACCCTATCATTTGTTCAAGTGATCACGCCCAAAGCCTGTCATTTGTACTGTATTGTCAAAATCAATTTGGGTAGGGGGGGGGGGGGGTATTACGATATATAAAGATTATACCTCACCATTGTTCGAACTTTGGTGTTTGTGGGTTTTTCATATAGAAATTGCAAACGTATACCTTTTAAATATTTACTATTTTGAATGACATCTTAGGAAAGTATACAGACAATATGAGATAATATGAGTCTACAAGCTCTGTCGAAATAAAATATATTTGAACATGGTTATGGGGTTAAAGCATTTCCGTTCTTTTTATATTTATTTTCTTGAATTTTGACACTATTTAGACAGATGTTTGAGAATTAGTATCTGGTACGGCGTCCTAAAGCGCTGAAAGACGGGAAAAAATTGAAAGTTGAAACCATCAGTCTAAGGCAATGCGAAAGCGTATTGCATTAACATTAACAACCAAATATCTTTTGCACGATAACATCACACCACACAATCGCTGACGGAAGGCGTCACATCATGATATCACGGAAATCAAAGAAATTGATTTTCAATGGCGAAATTTTCATTTAAGAAATTCGATAATATGCAAATATTAGATTGAATTCTTATTAGATTATACAAAAGCATAATTTGACGTGATTTGATCCTTGCCTAATTCTGTACCTCTATAAGAACACTTTTCTTTGTTTAGTATCCAGAACATGAACATAACACGTAATTTGTTTTATCAATATCACATTTACTGAAGTCCCTCGTGTGTCAACCGCGCCCCAAAGCGCTCAAAAGACGACTTTTATCAATTAAGCCTTTAATTTATCAACTTTCCGAACAAATTGAAATTTTTGCTCAGTAAATGACCATTAGCTGGCCAAGAGAAGACTGGATTTTTTGTAAGTTTATAAGTGGAATTTAGGAAAATCGTTTTTAAGAGGTGATTCTTCACCGGTTTGAAAATCTAAATTTTTGTTTTGTGAAGTGTCATTCCAGTGGTAAATTTTCAAAAATAGTCTTCTCTTAGCCTACAAATACACAATCCTCAAGACAACTGCAGAGGAAGTATTGGCCGGTTTTACCATTATAAACCACAAGTTGACACAAGAGGGGTTAAGATAGTTATATTTTATCCACGCATCCATTCATAGCCAGTTATTCCAGTGATTCATTTTCAAAAATAGTATTCTCTTCACCTGAAAATGAAATTCCACAAGACCACTGTAGAGTCCGGGTTGGGTTTTTTTGCAGACTTCACCAGGGTTAGAGGTACGCCTGCCTTTAACCCCTCTTGTGTCAACAGCACCCCAAAGCGCTCAAAATACTACCTATATCAATTAACCCTTTTAAGACAATGTGTGTAAATTTGCCACAGAAATTTACAAAAATGACTTTCTGTTGTAACACGTTTTGTTCAGCTTGATCATTACATGGTTAATATTCAAGAAAATCCAATTCTTTGCTTTCTCAGTGTACATGTGCAGACCAAGAGAAGGCTATTTTTGAAATTGTACCACTGGAATGACTGGCTCGGTTACCGAGCCAGTCATTCCAGTGGTACAATTTCAAAAATTGTCTTCTCTTGGCCTTCAAATGGGCATCACTCAAGAGCACGGCAGGTGCCATTTTGGAGGTTTAACCATTATAAGATTAAGTTGAAACAAGATGGGTTACATTTGTGTTGTATGGATGGCTTCCAATAAAATTCATTTCTATATGTTTAACAGTTTTAAATTGCGCTTCTCATCTTTTATCAAATTCCGACATAAATACCTAAAGAATATCACCACATTACAAGTGAGGGCACCAGTAAAATCAAATCAAGCTACTGTAAGTACGTTTTCAACCCTAATAGTAATATATTATACAAGACTATTATACAAATCATCTTAAGGTGTGATGACTGCAAAGCAAGTAGATTTCTTTCAACTCACTATTTTAACGATAGGCCTACGGCCAACAATCATACGTATCGCGACACTTCAGAAGCGAACGGTCTATACACGTATAAATATAATGTATTTCAATTTAAGAAAGAATAGAACCAGATTGGAAGAAAATCGTTAGAACTGCTAAAACTATGGTGCTCCATAATTGCAGTCGCAAGTCGTCCAAGGCATGATTGTATAATACATGGCAATTGTTGTAGGGTGATAACGATACAATTATGCCTTGCGCGACGCGCGACACACGACAACAATTCACCTTTCCAGAGTATCCGTCTATCGTCTGACGTCACATGACGTCATAATCAGCTAAGCGGCGTGTAGGATGACGTTGTAAATTATTCTATATGGCCCGTCTTTAACTCTTAATTGTCAGACACGTTGTACAAATGGTATGTCTCTACTATTTAATAAACACGCTGTTAGCAGCAACAGCGCCCAGTCAAGTTAGTTTCAAAATATTCAACCGCTTACCTGTATAGTCTTCTGGAAATTGTTAGGCATGGAGTTCAGAGATCGGTCGATCTCAACACTAGCGAGGTGTGGGCGGAGCTTAGCTAGAGATGGGCGGGGCATAGCTAGAAATGGAGAGGTCCATTATGGTATATCATATAAAACAGAGTACTTCCACAATAATGGTAATGAAAAGATATAAATTAATTCAGTTATTTCGTATATGGTATGACGTCACTGCACGTGATTCGCAACCCGGATGTGTGTATTTTGCGTTATTACATCATAAGTACGTGTTTATGCCTAATTATGCCTATTCTTAGCTACTGTAGTGAAATTTAGTGTCCCTTCTTTATAAATGGCTTAAATGAGCATAATCTGGCCAGTCTTGCTGAGAAAATGCCTGGTGAAAAGGTATTACTAAACTTTTGCAAATACCTTCTCGGGATCAACAGAAAAGTTACTAATGCAGCTGTAAGAGGCGAGCTGGGGCAGTACCCTTCATTGGTTACTCATACACCGAGATCCACCAAATATTGGCGTAGCATTTTAGGCCAAGGCCCATCATCTCTAGTGCACCAGGCCTACCTTTCTGGCAGGGCCGTATTTAAGGGTGTGTGGGGGGCAATCGGGGAAAAAGCCCTGGGGCCCCCACAAGCAAGGGGCCCCCCCAATTTAAAAATGAAAAAAAAATGCACTTTTTTGGAGGTTATAGGACATTTAAAGCAAACTTTATTAGTTTAGAACTCTTAACCATGCATTTGATTCTATTCTAATATTTGTGGGGACCCAAATTCTTGTTTGATGTTCGGCAACAATGTTAATTACGAAAATTTGCAAAATAAAATAATTTTACAACGAAAGAAAGCGCCATAATTCACCCTAAAAGTAGACTCTCTGGCCGTCTCAGAGCACCTAGATGTAAACAAATTTCGGGGGAAGGACCCCCCAGACCCCCCCCCCCTTCATTCTTTGCCCCAGGGCCCCCACATATCTAAATACGGCCATGCTTTCTGGCCATACCATGCATAGTAACACTAACAACTGGGCAACTTATACACGTCACCTATGGCAATCCTTCGACTGTCTTGGAGCCTGGTATAACCAGGGTTCAAAATATAAACGTAGAATAATTTCTATTTTGAGCAAATGTGTGCGTGAAAGGCGAAACTACATTAACAGTGACAGAACATTAATCTCTAATTCTGGGTCTAAACTGAGATGCTAGAAAATATTCAAACAAAACTTTGCCATTGAAAATTATTTCACAAAACGCAAAAACGGTACGAAACTCAGGATAAGTGCACACACCTTACAAGTTGAGGTAGATGGCACAAAACACCACCAATACCTACTCATCTACGATTCTGTAAACTTTGCAACCAGAACCTAATCGAGGATGAAATACACTTTATAAAGGAATTTCCCACATTACGATCAGGAGAGACAATCGCTCTTAAAAAAGCTTAATGAGTTTACTAATTTTGTCTCGCTTGATAGGAGTAGCCAATTTAAAATTTTAATGTCATATAATAATGGAGATAGTGATCTAATAAAAATTGTTATTGATTACATCAACGTTTGCCTAACTGCTCGGGCTTGTACTTTAAATCCTATGCAATGACAAAATTCGTCAGATCGTCATCCTATACACGAGGCAGGTTCATATAATGATCGCATAATTCACCTTTCCAGAGTATCCATCCATCATCAGACCTCGTATGACGTCATAATCATCTCGGCGCGTGTATGATGACGTCATAATCATTACGTCACAAAGGGTTCCATATAGACCGTCACCAAATCTCAAATGGTCCGACACGTTGTATGAATTGCATGTCTTTGAAATTCTTTGCTATTTAATAAACATGCTGCTGAATATTTTGGAAAAAAATTGACTGGGCGCTGTTGCTGCCTTAGGCAGCAACAGCGCCCCAGTCAAATTAGTTTCAAAATATTCACCAGCTTACATGTGTAGATTTTTGGAAATTGAGAGTCAGGGTGTTCAGAGATCAATCGATCTCAACACGAGCGAGGTATGGGTGGAGCTTAGCTAGCCATGGGCGGGGCATAGCCAAAACCGGTAAGGCCTATTGTGTCCCATATTTTAATCAATCAATCTCATTGGGAAACTAACCAACTTCATGAGTCCTGGTAAATTCACCATACCTCACTGTATTTGATATATTGTTTAATTAGTTATCCCAAACAACCCGATATTTATACCTAGTGGCAGTAAACTTAAATCATACCCCTACACATTAAACCTGTATATGTTTTTTTTATTTATTATATTAGAAGCTATATTTCATCTTTGTAATATGTTGTTAAATGTATGTACCATGGCGTATGCCATTGTGTTTGATATGTCAATCAAAGGATTGATTGATTGATTGATTGATTGATTGATTGATTGATTGATTGATTGATTGATTGATTGATTGATTGATTGATTGATTGATTCGCGTTATCATTTGTTGTTAAACAAAGACACAATTTTGTGCATTTAAAGATCGAGCTGAACCTGGAAATACGTCAATAACATTACTCATGACAAAGACATAGGAGACACATTCAATGAATAGGCCTACGTTATCAATATGTGACAAAATATGTCAAACCAATTAGTCTAATCCATGTCCAAATAATCCAGACTCTTTGCCAAGCTAATACTAACTTCTCTAGACTTATCTATCCGGTTTGGTTTAAACATTGTTTATGATTTTTGCTCAAATCGAATCATGATAAGACATGACTGTATCTTATAGACGGGTCTCCCACAGACATACACACTAAATATATCAAATAGATCAAGATTGGGGATGATTAAAGTAATTAAAAACAGCATTAAAGATACGAAAAATAAATAAATAATTAATTGATCATGCAAATTGCTGATAACAATTATATTGAGTAGGATGTGCACGCGTCAGTTTGTGTTCAAGTTGTGCGTGTGAGTTAGGGTAGAAGCAAGAGGAGGGGCGGATGGAGAAAGGGAGGGCGAGAAGGAACATGAGTCAAGCGATAGAGGATCTGATTAAGCGCTGTCTTCAAACATGCCTATATATACTGAGCTGCTTGCTACATTATACGTCAAAGGTTGTACATTTTCCTAGTAGGTGGTGAGCTATTTTCAAACGTAATACCTGTCAAGACTAGGTTTTTGAGTTCTTAGAAACCTTGGCAGATAAATATGTTTCATCAGTGGATACGCATGTATGGGTAAAATCTTGTCAAAAGTAAAAGCCATAGTCTTAGCTCAAGAAAATCCAGTATGCCAACTTCAAGTCCAATACGCATGATGGCTGTTGAATAGTTTGAAATTAATATTGGATCAACACATTCAACTTAATTTAGAAATATTCAACAGCATTAAAAAATGAGTCTGTCGTTTCTAGTCCGTGTGGCTGAACTTGTGGCACATGTGGCCCTGTGCAAGGTTTTTGAATATCTTACCCGGGGTACCAGAGTCACATTGCTCTCGCTCTATACTGTTCATCGTATTAATACCGGTATTGAAGATGTCACTATGCCGGTATGGCAATTGACCTTTCCAGTTTTAGCTCTACCCCGCCCATCACCTTTCCAGTGTTAGCTCTACCCCGGCCATCACTAGCTAAGCTCCACCCACACTTCGCTTGTGTTGGGATCGATCGATCGACCCATTAACTCCCTGGCCATCTATTTCCAGAGAACTATTACAGGTAAGCTGTTAAATATTTTGAAACTAATTTGACTGGACGCTGTTGCTGCCTATGGCAGCAACAGCTTCCATTCAAATTAGTTTCAAAATATTCAACGGAATATTTATTAAATGGTAAAGACATGTCGGACTATTAAGCGCTAAAGACTGACTATTTCGAATCATTCACGACGTCATCAATATGAAGTTATTTTACGCGCCACGTACTGGATTATGACGTCATATGACGTCATATGACGTCATCTGATAAATCGATAAGCTTGGAAAGTTCCATTAATATTGTTACCGGTATTCGGTTTTCTCATACCCTGAAACCGCCCTATCAGGCACCCTTAGAACTGTTATGTTGTGATGTACTCATTCCAGGAGCAATGCCAGGAAGAGCTTTGGAGAACCCCTACACCATTCCAAGATTAAATAGTACATACGGGTAACTTGAAGATACTCAATGCGGCAAAGATACAAATCTTAAATATTTTGATATCACTTTTTGGGGGGCCCTGAAATTTGGGAGACTATGCAAATGTTCTTTTTTCACTGCCTATGATATGGTCCTGAGATCACCAGTACAGGTTAACGCGTTAAAAGGCACTACGTTTGAATTCCGTGTAAAGCAGCCCTCCTCGATTAGGAACAGTTTTTATGGACATCATAATTTGAATAATTTATGTAAGTTCTACGATGAAGTAAACGTCATGGGCTTGGAATTCACGCCGCGGCAACTTACTCCAGCATCACTAGTTTCAGAATATTTAACATACTAGATCTAACCTCGTATATAATTTGTGAATCTCAGGTTGAGAAAGTCAAGACAACCAAAATGTGAGCGTACACGCGACCTGTATCAAATAGATTGCAGTACAGCATATACTCTCTTACCTTAAGATAGCGTTGGATATCCTGATGATCTCTGCTATGTTGTAATAACAAATGTATGCGCCCTTTTGTAATATCAAAACGTGCTGTCAATTTTTCACATCCGGAAATTAGAGCACGAACCTTAAACCCGTATAAATATCTGTCGTGTATTTAGTTTAAAAACCGGTCACAATTGACGTTTATTTAACTTGCATACACACATGTCAAAGATGAATTTTGCGATGCGATTGCGTATGGTATTCCTTGATCATTTGATAAGTCAATATAGATTCATAAAATTTGAACAGGCTACATTTAATAAACTTGCACTTTCTCCATCAGAGGGTACTCCCAATTCGTCCAATCCATTTATGTATATTATTTTCAAGAAATGTAAATTTGAGTAAATATTCAAATGTTTCATTTATACGGCTATGAATAGTAGAAACGCCACCCCTATATGTACACATGGGTGTATCCGTTATCTTTCTACTCGGTGTAGGACTTACTTGTCCTATGCAAAGCCATGCGTGGTGGTTTATATTAAACAAGTGACAACAATACCTTAAGAAAGTCCTTGATAGTGCAGACTGTTCGGCTGGCGTATTTCGTGATACATGCTGTTTACATTTTAAGATCGTTGTTGTAAGATGTTTATTCTAGAAACAGTGTTTCAAAGAATGATCCCATGTCTTAATTTTGTTAATTTTGTCTTTAAAAAATAATTCAGTTCATGGGCTAATAAAAAATGTAACGTTGAGCAAGAAGTCAAGACGTGCTCTCAATTCACCTTTCCAGCGTAGCCAGCCATCATATGACGTCATAATGAACTGCGTGGCGTGTACAATGACATCATAATGAATGACGTCATGGATGACGTCGATAAGTACGTCACGAACGCATATTTGATGACGGTCTATGGGCTGCTGTACAAATTGTTTGCTTTTACTATTTAATAAATATTCTGTTGAATATTTTGAAACTAATTTGACTAGGCGCTGTTGCTGCCTATGGCAGCAACAGCACCCAGTCTAATTAGTTACAAAATATTCAACAGCTTCCCTGTATAGTTTTCAGGAAATTGATAGCTAGAGCATTCGGGGATCGATCAATCCAAACACGGCGAGGTGTGGGTGGAGCTTAGCTAGTGATGGGCGGGGCATAGCTAAAAATGGAAAGGTCCATTACAACTTTGTAAATAATGACACGAGTTCCACTAATGTATATCGATCAAAATGTGTGGTTTATTGAAGACCAACTGGAGCTATTTATATAGATTGGATTTGTTTGACTTGACTTTAAAAGAGGATGGGAAAAGTGATGATTTATTACAGCACTGTTATAGATAGGTCAGTCGGTCGGTCGGTCGGTCGGTCGGTCGGTCGGTCGGTCGGTCTGTCTGTCGTGGGTGGGCGGAGGTTGGGGTGTGGTTCGGATGGGCCGGCGGTCAGGCGGGCGGTTGGGTGTGCGGATGGGCGGGCGAGCGGGTGGTCAGGCAGGCGGGCCGGCGGGTGGTCAAGCGGGCGGGTGGGTGGTCAGGCGAGTGGTCGGGCAGTCGTCAGGGTTTCCGCCATATTCCCTGCATTCGGTTGTTGGCTTTCTAAAAAAAAATATGTAATCACTATTTCATAGCGAAAATTTCCGCTTTTGCCTTTCCACCGCGTTACCGATATTCGACGAATTAGCCTTTTTATATCGCAAAGAATGTGGTTGTATTTGATTTACAACTATGAAAGGCTTTCATTTGGGAGTTTTCCTTTTCTTCGCAAAAGATGTTCGTTATTAAATATTTGATTTTCTTCTCATTATTTGTCGTATTAAAGGTATATTATATCGAAATCACGTCGTTACTTTTTCCACACGCCTTTAGAAAATGTGGGCAAAATGAGCACACAATGCACATGATGGTGGGCACGTGCTCACGAAAGCAAACACGCACGCATGCGCGGCCTCACACGCGCACGCACGTGCATGCACAAGTTTACTTCTACGGCGCATAAACGGCTTATTACACTCGCCGTTGGCAGCGTAAATAAGAAACGCAACTCCGTAGCATATAGGACACAAGACAAAAGGTGAAGTTATAACTAACACCGCCAGTATCCAGTCAAACTAATTTCATAATATTCAACGTGTCGCCGTAAATTGTCTATAATTTCTTGATTTTTATCTCAGTTGACTGAGAGCCAGATTGGCAAAAACTAGTAATAATGCCTCGTTGTAACATCTCTGCCTGCCTGCCTGCCTGCCTGCCTGCCTGTCTGCCTTCCTGCCTGCCTGCCTGCCTGCCTGCCTGCCTGCCTGCCTGCCTGCCTGCCTGCCTGCCTGCCTGCCTGCCTGCCTGCCTGCCTGCCTGCCTGCCTGTCTGTCTTCGAAAAGCAAGAAGGAAGAAACGCCAAATTTCGCACCCATACAATCATATTGTATCTCGGTAGAGCGACTTGAAGGTTTATGTGGAATATATCGAAAAGGGAGAGGTTATTAGCTTAGGAAATGGCAAGTTGATAGTAGGCCTAATTGCGTGATACAAACAAGCATTTTGATTGTGACTTCAGCCTACATGTTACGTCATTCATTATGGCGGCGTATACTCCATTGGTAGATTGGATCCATCAATTAGCTTGCTACTGTAATATGACAACAACGTCTCCTCTTTGGACGCTGAGAAGTAACCATTGATATCGTATATTATATTGGCTAGATCACTCATAAGCATACCCTCATAGGGTTGGTTGTCGCGACAGCCGCTGACTTGAGTTCAGTGAATCACCAGTACAGTGTGTCTGACCGGGTATTTTCAGATTTTGACACGTCGATGCAAGCTGTCAGTCACAGCTGTTTAGCTGATGATTCATTTCATTTTGACAACTTATAAGCCCAACTATCTTTAGATCGAGACGTTTCTCAGTGCTCTTCTCATTCTTCTGACTACTTTCCCGGTTCAACCACCACGGTCTATAAAACCGTGCCACCATACATAATGTCGGGTCTCTAATTCTTTTCAGTAGTCAGAACAGAGGCGGAACATAAATGTTGCCGCGCGTTCTCTACAGTAGCATAATGTCTATCAATTAGCAACCAGAAGTAGATGCACACGTTCGTGACCTGGATTTATATATTTTTATCATAAATAAAATTTGGTTGGATGTATTACGCCGATATTTTATTCGACTAGGAAATTGAATTCGCAACAAAAATAGATTTTGTTAGTAATATGATATTCTCATATAAATGAGATCGGCGAGAAAACACTGAACTCTGAAAAGTCGATTTTGAGAAGGCCGTGAGTGATCTAGCCACGATATACGATATCTGTGGATGTAACAGATATTTCCGAAGCCATTCTTTTATGATGCCATGGCAAAATAACTGAGGTGAAGTTTGATTCGCTAAAAACATTAGCTAGTTCGTGTGTATGCTGAGCATGCGCAGTGACTATGTGAATCTAACGAATCGATAGTTAGTAGTTCGACTAGATTCTCAATTGAATTACCGTCGCAGAATATTTCGAGCCGGCTACCAGTCCGTCTTAAACTGACCGAGACAACAGAATCTGCAGGGGCGACCATCTCTCCGGATTTATCAGAAAACGTGGGAGTTTTTAACAGTTTTAACAATTCAAAACATTTTGCTAATTCGCAAACTATTGACAATTTACTGTTCTCGCATTAATTATATCACATAATATACAAAACGAGAAAAGTTGATTTTGCGCTGGAGTGTTTTCCCAATGGAACCCAAGGCAGGCTTCGGGATTTCCGGACATCTTGCCAAATATCCGAATTTTGCAACACAAAATTTGCAACATCTGTTTCTATAGATATATCAATGTATTACTTTGTGCTATATCTATTTGTTGAATTAGGAGTATTCGTGAACCGCTACCCGTTTTCGTTTAAGATAGTGAAAATTCGACCCTATTCAAGTCGACCCATTTAGTTTGAGTAGCCATATGATTTAGCCATTCAATAGCTTCCTGATGCACTGTGATGATAACAGTCACATTGGGTGTTTATAAACAAGTCACGTTAAATTGATGATTAGTATGCATTTCTGCATGCTCACATCTGCAAACGCTGGAAGAGACAAATCGTGTGCTCGCGCGCTATGTCCGAAAAGGGCAAATCGCACGCTCTCGCGCTCGTCCAGACTAATTTTCCGGACAAAAAATCACGACAAGCTGTTATGCTTGAATCAGCTATTTGGATGGGCTACGAACATATATTTGACATAGGAAAATACGACTCGTTACACAGCTATGAACAACGTTACGCTGATTATCATTTTATAATCAAAATAAAAAAATTATTTATTATTTTTTAAATATTTTACAATCCGACCTCATCACGATGCTATAACTTTATGTCAGTTTAGTAGTATCAACCATAAATCGAGTCTACCAATGGATAAATCCGGTCTGTCACTCAAGTATATCACGTCATAATCAATTACGTTAAAAATAGGCTTACGTTACAATAAAAATGCGCAACGAGCGGCAATTCTAGCTCCGTCATAAATTGATTCCAACACGCGCAATGGATCTTTCCAGTTTTAGCTATACCCCGCCCATCTCTAGCTAAGCTCCGCCCACACCTCGCTTGTGTTGGGATCGATTGATTCCTGAGCTCCCTGACTATCAATTTCCAGAAAACTATACTGGTAAGCTGTTGAATATTTTGAAACTAATTTGACCGGGTACTGTCAAATTGGTTTCAAAATATTCAAAATATTCAACAATTCGTACAACGTGTCGGGCTATTAAGCATTTAAGGCGGACTAAATCGAGTCATTCATGCTGTAATTGATTATGGCGTCATCCTACACGTGGTTGGGTTTATTATGGCGTCACATGACGTTATATGATGGCCGGATAAACTGGAAAGGTCCATTGCAAAACGTGAGCGGGGCTTCATAGGAAATGTGCGTGGCATAGCATTTGTGATACGTGTATCTGTGGAGGAGTTCTTTTTAAATGTTCATAATATAACAACGAGAGACAAAAATATATCCATGACGACTATGCGCCCAAGTAAACAATAGAAACAGCAAAATGTCTCTTCTCAATATGCCTCAAGCCTGTGCTAATAAAGCTGTGTAAATACCTGGTATAGGCGAAGATGAAATTATAAAATGTACCTTACCATGCTGTTGTATTTTGAAAATTTGCCACTTGAATGTCTGGCTCGGTTATCGGAACAGTCATCTGGGTGGTAAATTTTGAAAAATAGTCTTCTCTTAACCAGCAAATGGACTGACAAAGCGAAGATTATCATTGACTTGAGCTTTAACCCTTTAATGACAAAATTTGTTCAAAGAATTAAAATATTTACTTATTGAATGTCTATTTGCAGGCCAAGAGAAGACTGTTTTTAAAAATGTATAACTGGAATGACTAGCTCTGATACCGGGCCAGTTATTCCAGTTGTAAATTTTCAAAAATAGTCTTCTCGTGGCCTGCAAATGGGCATTCCTCAAGACCACTACAGGGGCCGGTTTGGTCGGCTTCGCCGTGAAAGGGTTAAGCCTCTTACGGTCAAGACTATTTCTTCAGTGGCATCCATTTGCAGGACAACAGAATGTTATTTTCGTAAATTCCAAAATTAAAATAGTCTTCGCTTGGTCTAAGCCTTCTGTTTCTCTGTCTTATGGATCGATGTACATTTGGTAAGCAGATTTTCCACCCATAGCTGATATGAATGGCAATGGACTCCTTATTTCTTGTCATCATTGTTTGTATCACGTTCTTTTTATTGTTAAGATCATCCTCTCTACTATTGTCAGTATAGCATTTACTATATGTGTGTTATTGAACAATAATGTTGTTCTAATTAGCATGCCATTAAACATCTCTCCAAACTGCCCGGCTCTCTTGCCCCCATAAAGGAAAACTCACCTAATCTTATATACTAAGCATTTCGGTGATAGGATGTGCCTCCCATATTCCATTCATGACATTTTTAACTTCGTCAGAGAAGAAAGAATTTGTCTTCTTTGCAATCATAACGAAATGGGAGACGAATTGCATTAGATATTTATTTGCGAATTTTTTAAAGCTAAACGACTAGAAATCCTACCTAAATATTACTGTAATAGACCAAACTTCTTTAAATTCTTTTAATTATTCTCAACCAATAACAAAAATCTGCTAATAACACTATGCCACATGATTGGCATAATTAATAAACAGTTCCAATATTGACGAATGCTATGCATAGTACCGACACCATATCACGCATACAAATAAGTACACAAATGCAAGAGAACAAAAATCAAGACGATGACGACGACGACGACGACGACGACGACGACGACGACGACGTGCCTTGTTAAATATAATCATTAGCCTGTTTAATGTCTAAATGTGTGGTCAAAAAGCAAAATCTGTGCACATCGAGTGTCGGTTTACGGACCGGCGGGGACAATTGCTAAGAAATCTACCACCGGAATGTCTGGCTCGGACATGGAACCAGTCATTTAGGTGATAGATTTTTGGCGATCGTCTTCTCATGACCAACAAATGGACACTCCCCGATACCACTGCAGAGGTCGGTTACGACCGGCCTCGTCATAAAAGGGTTCATTACGGTCAATGTCAATGCGGATGAATGTGATGATACTACTAATATAAATGACAATAATGCAATTGATGAATTATTACCAAGATGATGTTAACTGTCACAATGTCTAGCCGCCATAACGTGCAAATCCTGTATAATCTTTGTTCCCCATATGTCACTGATCTGGGTGTAAATAAACTGAAACTGAAATTGTATCATGCCGACAACAACAGATAGTCAGGCTTTAATAGCTAAATGTTCATATATTACTGCAGCCTACGATGGCTGTCATGATTTACTTTTCAACCAATCAGCAAAACCTAGCGTGTCAGTCTCGGTATATACGCTCAATAGTAGAGGTTCCATCTGTAGTTTGGCAATCTTGGATAAACGCAACCATACAGGTAAGTTGTAAAATATTTTGAAACAAATTCTACTGGATGTAGCAACAACAGCAACAGCGTCCAGTAAAATTAGTCTCAGAATATTCAACAAGATGATTATTACATAAAGAATGTAATACAATGGCGCTTATATGACATCACACACTATCGCTTGAGGAGACAAAATGACAGCGATCACTGTTCAACATTTATGCGATATTACAAAGCAGTTAATTGTGATACAGATAAGGGAATGTGAAAAATAAAGCATAATCTATCGCTGCACCATAACATTTTAGATGAGATTAGAATCCCTTTAGGATTGGAAGTCATTGCTCTCTTAGGCAGCAATGGCATCCACTCAAATTACGTTCACAATATTCAACATTACGTCTTACTGTGTTTTAGAAACATGTTTCACGATTATTTCTTGAGTTGTACCGTGGCCATACGACTGTGCTACTAGTAGCAGAATCAGATCAAACAGGAGCATATAATTCTGAACTATTAATAACAATATCTTAAAACTATAAGATTGATCAAACATTTTCGGCCTACCTTTGAAGCGCATTCAGAACTACAATCCATTCAATATCCGCGTACACACCTGCATGTTCATATACCGGTGAATTTTGATCTCTAGTAAAAGTTAAGCTCTACATATATACCATGACTGTTCATAGAGCCTATGTAAATACAATCAATGAATAAACAGAATGTGAACGAGAGAGAAATGACGTGGAAATGTGAACTACTTGGAAAATGTCTACAACTGATATTCGGTTTTGGGTCCAAAACATGGTGGTACTTTAAATGGGATGGTCGTAATATTGCCCTTCTTAAAGCATAACCGTCATTTGACCTAAAAAGGTATTTTCCAGATCTATTTACATGTCTTCACCGACCGACCACCTGTCGTTTTGGTCACTTTGAAATGGTTCATAAGGTGTCCGCTATAGACAGGTTTTACGCTGAATTATTGTAAGCCTTGCAAGAAACAAATGTGTGAATGTGTAATATTTCAAACGGATTTTATTTCTGCAAATAAGTGCTCACGCGTAAAGCGAGTTGCATGCGTGAATTTTGTTGAGGAATCTATGGTACATTTCTATTACCATTGAAAAGTGTTGCTAGTCTCTAGAAACCGGCAACAGGTATTGCCTACACCGAAATGGGCATCGCTGTCAAACTAGCCAGGCATCACACGTTAGCTAACGCACGATGGCTGGCTAGTTTGGCAGCGACGCCAGTGGCGGATATTTAAAATAAATAGGTCTACTTGAATGCGAAAATTCAGAAGTGAAAAGCACAACAACGTGTAAATTAACACTGAATAAACATTACCTGCTAAAGGATCAAACGTTTAAACTACAGGTAATCTAGGAGCCAAAAGGTCGTGCGTTTTGCTAACTTGCTCGAGGTATTCATATTTCTGTATATTTCTTAAATATTTATGTCTATGAAGTGATATTAGCGATAGTGTTTTGGAATTCGAGTGAGTCTAAAATGTGTTTTCGAGGCATGCGTGGTATTCTTCCTGAATTCTCGTCATTCACATGTCTATGCCGTGTATATTTGATCCTAAAACTTAGCTCAGCCATCGATAGTTCTAGATATTGATTATGTCCACATGAGAGAATGAGATTGATGAATTTGTCCGTCGGTCGGTCGGTCGGTAGATTGATTGATTGATTGATCAGTTTATTGAGCAGTCAATCGATCGACCGATTTATTGGTTGTTTTGTTGGTTGGTTTGTTGGGTAGGTGGGTGTGATGCGGGGGAGGGAGGGAAGGAGACGGACGGACGGACGGATGGTTGAGTAGGGTAGGTGGCTGGTAGGTTGACGGTATGGTGAGAAATGGATGGATAGATACATGGATGCTTGGATGGATGGGTGGGTGGTGGGTAGTTGGATGGATGCTTGGTTGGTTGGCTTGGTGTGTGGGTGTGCGTGCGTGCGTGCGTGCGTGCGTGGGGTGGTGGATGTGTGGGTGGGCGAGCGCGCGGGCGGGTGCGCGGCAGGGCTGGCGGGCGGGTGGTCGGGCGAACGGACGGGCGGGCGAACTGACGGACTTACAGGCGGACGGACAGAAGAACGGAAGAACGGACGAACGAACGAACGAACGAACGAACGAACGGACGGACGGACGGACGGACGGACGGACGGATGGATGGATGGATGGATGGATGGATGGATGGACGGATGGATGGATGACTTGATATGCGGCCTATGTTGTTGAAAACAGTATCATCAGGTCGCAACAGAATAGTTGTCCACATATAGAATATAAATTAAGAATCGGTTAGACGAAAATATGCAACCACTTTCTCTTGCATGGTTCACTCAATGAGCTTCTTACATAAGTAACTTTGTCCGAAACTATTAGGCGCAGTGAGATATGCTGTTCCGTGTCCAGACAACTCCGGGGTCAGCAGCATATGTGAACGTCCCTAGCTTTATAATTTATGAGCAACAAGTAAGAATGAGACGTGCATAATATAAAGCGTAAAATAGACGAGAATGATGAAATTATCCACCGACGTGTGCATCAAATGGAAAGCAAGCTAAAAAATGCTAGCAGTGCAAGAAGTCCGGATATCTACCCACTTCTAAAAGGTATGCGGCAAATGTGAGAGGACCACATGGACTTACAATCCATACGTATGCGAAATAATCTCCTGTTCTCGGGGCTGCCAAAAGAGGAAACGATGAAGACTGCGAGGCAATTGACCTTTTAGCTATTCCCCGCCCATCACTAGTTAAGCTCCACCGACACCTCGCCGTGTTGGGATTGATTGATCCCCGAATGCCCTGATTATCAATTCCCTAAAAACTATACAGTTAAGCTGTTGAATATTTTGTAACAGCGCCCAGTCAAATTAGTTTCAAAATATTCAACATGATATTTATTAAATAGTAAAGACATACAATTCGTACAACAATGCATAATGACGTCATTGATTGTAACGTTATTTTATACGTCACGTAGTTGATTATGACGTCAGATGATAGATGGATATTCTGGAAACGTGAATTGTAGCAAAGTGTATAAAACAGAAGATGAAAATCGAGCGAGAATTTGAATTCGAGCGAGTTAACAGAATATGGCCATTGTCGAAGACACGGTCGTTTCCAGAACTGTTTCTCCGAGCAGCTCCAGCCACACTCAGAGCCGCCCCGCCCCCTTCTGTGTGAACCCTCAGTTTCCGCGCGAGATTGTAGGTCGCAGCAAGCAACTGATGCCTGCATTTCGAACGGCACGGTCTCAAGGCTACCTCTAGTTTGGTAGATGATAAACATTTTGAAGAAGGACGACGTATCTACCGACACAGTACGTCGCCAGATAGTGATGTTATCAACAGCTGACCCCAAAAGCACCCAACGACGACACATCCCTTCAGGCAACAACCTTCACGAGCTAACTATCCTAGTCAAACTCAACAATCAAATTTACCTTACCATCAACCAACTGGGCGTGCAGAGACGAACGTTCCATTACATAAATGGTGGTATACCGCTGAATAAATATTATGCAGTCAAAATATAGAAACTTATATATTTATAGTTTTAATAAGTTAATAACTTAACTGATCCCGAAGCAAGTGATTTAGATAACGAAGGTGGTGATGATGTAACAGGTAGTCTTGTATATATTGTTTTTATCATAAATTAGAAAACACGGGTTATGGTTGTATCAATACATGGCTACAATTGTAACATGTTATTTTATTTCAGCAGAGTGCGCTTCATTTGTTCTTTTAACTATGAAATTGTATTAAATATGCCATTTATTTACCACGAATAAATTTAGGTTCTTCGCGCCGGCTTGGATACTATTTTTCATAAAATTGAAAATGACATCACCCTGCGCAAAACCCTTCATATAATATGTATAATAGGCGATCTAAATGCAAAAACACGCACAGAATCCGATTTTGAAGTATTTGACAAATTCACAATTGATAACTTTGGACCCGATAACACACCTAACCGTAATATACAGGAATTAATGAACCTACACATTCGTGTATAGAGACACAGCCAGTGAACTGGGCGTATACACACACGTGGCAAGAAATTATTGCAATTATGTACAAATGTAAATATGTTTATTTTAAATGGGAGAATAGGCAGAGACAAGTTTAAAGGTTTAACCTGCATACACACCAGCGTATTAGATTATGTACTAGGGGAAGCAAAACTATTTGAAAAAATAAAGGACTTCGAAATGATGGAGTACGACCCGCTATTGTCAGACATGCATTGCACTCTGGAGATAGCGCTCGTAATAAAACCCACCACTACCACTACCACCACCACCAACAACAACAACAACAACAACAACAACAACAACGTGAGCAGATGGATAGAGAATAACGCGAATGTATTTGAGCAAAATTTAGATACTAATATAATAGATAATGGTGTAGCACGGATCGACCGGTCGGGTACCGGCCGTACCAGATAAGCTGGGTACGGGCCGCCCGTCCTGGTTTCGTTCCTATAAGCGCCCCCCCCCCCCCACCCCTGGGTAGAGCAATAAGCGTGTATAAGGCTATACCAGAGGATTTTCGTCGTGAAAACGGCTAAGTCGTTAGAACGCGTGATGCGCATGCGCGCGCCTGTCGCTGTTTCGACGTCACATGTGCAGCACGTCCAAGAAGCAGTGGTACTTTTAGTGTACCGAGTTGGTACTCTTTAATTGTTATAAATTCCTTGTTCCCGTCCCTTATGGTATGAATCAGAATCAGAATTGGACGGGCTTTTCAAAACTATAAACCGTTTTAAAATCAGTACAGAAATGTCTGAGTTATCGCCGATTTCTCCGTGTAAATTATGCTCAAAATATAGAAATGGCGTCATAATCGCGTATATATATATATATATATATATATATATATATATATATATATATATATATATATATATATATATATATATATATATATATATATATATATATATATATATATATATATATATATATATATATATATTTATATATATATATATATATATATATATATATATATATATATATGGCTAAATAATCAGTGATTTGTGTAACACGTGACTCACTACGTCATTTTCACATCCATATCTATCACGACATTTAGATAATTGTGTACACGTCACAAGATTACAGCACGCGGATTGGCTGGTTCAGCAAATTCTGATTGGTTGAGGCAGCCAGTTACGACGTCAACATGAGTATAAAAAGGGATGATTTCAGTAGATCGGGAGCATCGTCGGCCGGTGGCCGATCAGTCGGGAGGGTGGCCGATCAGCCGGAAGCTGGCCAACGTATGGGAACCTGACGAAACAACCGAGGACAGATATATACATCACCTCGGTTTCAAGAATTTTTCCGATCAGTCCGCACCAAAGTAGTTCCCGCCTCACTGCGTTAAGAACCGTAGAACTTAAATATGTTCCTATTTTAATTACCATATATAAGGAACTGTTCTTGCGGTGAGCCCTTGTGGGCCAGTCATGTCACCGTATTAGGTCTATCAACCTGTATTACCACTGTTTTGATCTGATCATATGCTGCCACCGTTTTGTATTTGGTCAGTTAGGTATATGGCCAGCGGCCATCTTGTTGATATGTTTTGCTTATTTGTAGAAAACTTAGGACTGTAGTGCATTAGGAAATACTATACAGCAACATTTATATATGCATCACTTTCTCCCGCCACCAACAATTTTACACTGAGGTCGCTGTCCATGCTATAACTTTGTTTAGCCCGGCATGCTACCGACTAAACATACCGATTCAGCTCGATAGGATAGGTTTAATGTGATTAGAGACAATTTCTTCGTTAGGAGACACATAGTGTACGCCTTTTCCGGTCGTTGTGGTAATCTAGCCCCGCACTCTGGCAAGGTTGTGTAAAATTGGCCAACTTACCTATAAGTCCTCATATCTATAAAGTTATTGTTTCTTCATGTTCCACTCAGCCTGATGGCTTCTTAATTGTTTAGATATCCCTACCCGTACCGGGGGCTGATCCGACTCTGGGAAACTATCGGAGGTTTCCGAGCGGTGATGACCAATGTACGGTGTCACATACACTCCCCCTGTATCTTAGGATACTTAGTAGTTAGCTGTAGTTAGTTATCCGTGCCAATGTAGGTAGCACTGCGTACACATTATAATTATTATTTCATATTTCCTTTAGAATATTGCCCCGGCACCGCAGTGCATATTGGACAACTTGAGCTTAAACCTAACGACAGGTCAATACTTAGCTCCATAGGACTTGGTGACGGACGAGATGCGCATCTCCACCCAACTCATTAAAATGTCTGGGCAAGATGTTAGAATCTGCCACGCCCTCGCGGGAAGGACATTTGTGGTGGATATTCGTTTCTCTATCCCCACCGTAACGATAGATCAGTTATAAAGATTTTCTTGTGTCAATTTCACAGCACATTGGTTGAATAAAAGAGTGGCTCTTTTTGGCCAACACTTTTCCTCCGCTTCGGCAGTGGGGGCATTTTCCTGTAACAGAGGCCCGCGCGAGGCACTCGCCTCTCGCAAAGATATCCAGTGACGGCGGCCTACGCGAGGTTATTACTTCTCACCACAATTTTTATAGCATTTAGAAGTAATGCTCGCGTGAGGCACCATGCCTTTCGCCACGCACAGAGTTTCGTCTCCTCATCTTTTTCAGCTTAGAGGTATTATAACTGATATAAAGTTAATTAATGATCTCGTATGCGGGAGCCTCCTTTGCGGGGGTGGTGGGGGTGGGGGGGGGGGGGTGGTACCACTGCGGACTCAAGGGTATGTGCGGTACCTTCAGTGTCTCCACGTGTAGAGGTTCATAAGCTGTCTCTATGTTATGTATTATTCAAATGCTCATTGTTATCTAGCAAATTTAACGGTTTGTATAGGCTATATTTTCTTAATTACAATTTTAGACTTATCACAAATCCTTGTAAGTCCATAGTTTCAAAATTGCTATGGACAGGCATACCGGTGACACCAATTCGTGGGCTGACACTGTTCAATTTAATGTTAGCGGCAATACTCGCACGGCCCCACCGGAACAATTGAGTTCCACCGGCCTTAGAAGCCGGTCTTTGCTGACCGCAGGTCTGCGTCGCACGGGATCCGAAACCCCGAGACCAGGAGCTAACCAGCCGTCTCGTTCGTCGTGAACATGTGGTGCGGCAACCTGGCATCACACACAGGGACGGCCCGACGCAACTCCACGAGCTACAATATCAAGGACATGTTAGGAAGTTTAAACAACCATGTCTCGAGTCAAAGTATAAACAATATAGCGAATCTGATTAGTAGACTGTTTTCTGCCAGCGCATAAAGAACATTTGGTCATAGACAACCATTCAAAGGAAAAACTAAGAAAGTAAGTAACCTTGGTTTACGAAAGATTGCGCAGAAAAAGGTAAAGCTTACCATAGAGCAACGAAAGACTACAACTTAATAAAAACAGAGTACAATCAACAAATATTAAAAACAGCACGTAAAACTTACAAGATTATCATCAGGAAACACGCACAAGAGTCACTTTAAAAAACGCTCACCAAACTACGCACATTGCAAAACAACAGACACCAAGGCATTCTGGAAGAAAGTACAAGGGAAAGATAAAGATACATCGGCAACTAACAATATAGATATTACTCGTTTTAATGTTCAGGATGAGATCGAAGAGAATCAAAATGTACCGGAGTGTCGAGTGTCGAGTGTCGAGTGTCGAGTGTCGAGAGCTAGACATACCATAAGATGAAGAAGAAATAAAAAAAAGCCATAAACAAATTAACAAATGGGAAAGAGACAGGCGTGGACGGTATTTTAAATGAAAAAACTACCACAATGTTAACTATATACAAGGAGTTATTTAATACAATTGTAGCAGTGGAAATATACCAGAAGAGTGGTTGATAAGAACCATACTTCCAATTTATAAAAACAAAGGCGACCCAGCTGGGTTTTTTAAATTATAGACCCATAGCGCTGCTCAGTTGCCTAGGTAAGCTGTTTACTGCAATCATAAATACACGACTAAAGGTATATCCTGAGAAATCATAACGGAGGCACAATGTGGATTCAGAAAAGGCCGATCGACATTAGACAACATCTTATCATTGCACGTAATACATGAACTACTTTATGCACAAAAGAAAAAGTTGTATTACTGCTTCATTGATTTTAAACAAGCATTCGACACAGTCTGGCGGGTAGGGCTATGGAAGACACTTTAGAAATATGCGCTTTCTGGGAAGTATTTTAAATTAATTCTTACTATGTACCAAGCAATAAAATCCTCAACCACATAACATCTGATTATTTGTCCTGTAAAATATGAGTAAGACAGGGAGAAAACATATCGCCATTTCTAGTCGCCATTTTTTTTAATGACTTGGAGTCCCACCTACAGAATGATAGAATAATCGGACTTGCATCTATCAGTAATTTTGTAAATGAACACGTTAGCCTTTTTTTATATCTGACAGTATTTTATATGCGGATGACACAGCCATTCTAGTTGACTCACCGCAAGTATTACAACTAAGTTTAGATAGCTTTCATAACTATTGTCTTTCCTGGAAACTTAAAATGAACGTATCAAAAACAAAGATAATCATCTTCTCTAAACGGAAACTTAAAACATAGCCTGATTTCACAATTGGCGAACAGCATGTAGAAATTGTGGATGAAATACCTTTTCCTGGGAGCAGCTTTTAAATTTAATGGCAATTTCACCTCATGTATGAAAAGAAATCTTAATCAAGGAAATAAAGCTATGTACGCTCTAGTAAAACGAATCAAAGAACTCCAAATACCAGTTGGTCTCCAAAGTACCCTTTTCGATACAATGATCTCTCCAATCTTATTATACGCCTCCGAAGTATGAGGTTTTGAAAATGGGGATATTATCGAAACATGGCAGAATAGATTTTTCAAGATCTCACTTAGCCTAAAAAATAGCTTACCGACTGCAGTTATTCACGGGGAATTGGGTAAATATCCATTGCAAATAACAATAAAGTGCAATATGATTAGATTCTGTGTAAATATAGCCAGCGTCGGGTATAGCAAGATCTCGTCTATCCTATATTACACATGCCTTGAATATGCCAATCAAAAATCAAAATCAAACTACATTTAAAAGGATAGAATGTATAAAAAGCATACTAACTTCCACCGGAAATGAACAAGCTCTAAATGCAGAAAATATAAACGCAAAACAACTGGTTAAGAGCATTCGACAAACACTGCAAGAACAGTTCATTAGCAGATGGAGAAATGAATTACTCACATCCACTCGCCTTACATTTTACTCTCAAATAAAATATAATTTTATAGTTGAGAGGTATTTGATGAGTCTGCCATCAAGGAAATTGAGGATTATGTGTCATTTCAGAACTCCGAATCACAGATTGGGCATAGAATCCCAGCGCTGTTTAGGTATTGACAGGGAAGAAAGACTATGCACAGGCTGCAACGAAATTGAAGAGGAAATTCATTTCCTCTTTCATCGTGCGTGCGTGCGTGCGTGCGTGCGTGCGTGCGTGCGTGCGTGCGTGCGTGCGTGCGTGCGTGCGTGCGTGTGTGTGTGATATTGTCAAACGCACCGGCTCAGAATTTTCAAGACTGAAAAAATTCTTGTTTGTTTTATTCCTTGAGATTGTCATTTTGTTTCAGAGACGCCACATGGCCTAGTTGTCACACGATGAGTGGTATTTTGAAAACTTGGCTTTTACTAAGATGTCACGTAGATTGGGATTTCTCTTATGTGCAATTACTGGACGCTGGTTGAACGGTTGTCTGAGATTATTCTGTAATTTTTGATATTCATCTTTTAGGATTTTGAGTGTTATTCACTTACTAACCCCAAGCTCACAACTAACAAAGTTACCATTATCACTGTAACTATTAGCACTGAAAGCCCACATTTTTGATAGACGCAGGTTGGATATTTTTAGATGGACTACAGGTTAGTTTAACCACTTTATATACTTAGGATTTAAGTATTATATTTGTACACGGTATATACCGAACTATATAATTATACACAATAATAGCCTGGTTAGAACCTTTGGTAGCTGATAAATATGAGCGAATGACTATTGATTGGATGGGTGAATGTATGACTGGATGAATGGATGAACGAAGGCATAGATGTGAACGAGTGAATGAGAACAGATGTATAAACAGACGAATGGCTGATGTATGATTGGATAGACGGATGAATAGATGACAAAAACATAAATGTGTAGGGGGAACCGCTCATTGTATTTATGATTTATCCATGGCAATATGTTTACACCCATTTTTCTGATGATAGACACCTTTAATATATGCTCTTTCTAAGTGGAAGCATTGCCCGCTTTGGTAACCAAGTTGATGTCGGTGTTGTTAATAGCAACAGCTTTCATCACCATGGTTACCAAAACAACTAATGGCGTCCATGTTGTTTATAAATCTGGGTAATGGAATCTCAGACACTCAGCAGCCAAATGTGTAATTCTCTACCATGAACTACTCTACCATATCTGTCATTTCCTTTGAGATTTTTGGTTTGATCGTCAAGATTATTGTACGACGCATTACGCCCCAGTATTGCGCACTGGGTACGCATCCATAGTTATCCGTGCCCACATGTATACAACACACGCATGCACTCACTCACTCACTCACTCACTCACTCACTCACTCACTCACTCACTCACTCACTCACTCACTCACTCACTCACTCACTCACTCACTCACTCACTCACTCACTCACTCACTCACTCACTCACTCACTCACTCACTCACTCACTCACTCACTCACTCACTCACTCACTCACTCACTCACTCACTCACTCACTCACTCACTCACTCACTCACTCACTCACTCACTCACTCACTCACTCACTCACTCACTCACTCACTCACTCACTCACTCACTCACCAACACACCCACCCACCCACCCACCCACCCACTCACTCACTCACTCACTCACTCACTCACTCACTCACTCACTCACTCACTCACTCACTCACTCACTCACTCACCAACACACCCACCCACTCACTCACTCACTCATGCATGCGCATACACACACGCGCGCACACACATCAGCACGCGCACACGCGTGCAATGGTTATTAATATATCATTGTAGCATATATATATATATATATATATATATATATATATATATGTATTTTTTATTTTTTATTTTATTGACGCACTGGCAACGTGCGGCTTCAATTTCCATGTGCTAACTTAGCCGACAGTGCTGCACCCGTTACTTTAATTTGTTGATCACCATCTCCCGGTCGGGGGATCGAACCGTCATCCTGCAACTCCGCATAGCATCAGCAACCAGGCATCTTTCCACTGGACCACCGCACCAAGACTAAAAGTCAAGGATTGGCCGACCAGCTTTCACATGTCTGATATACTGACACACTGACGATTCATATGGGACTATCTGTGGATGCATCTGTCACAATCAATCCTAGGCTTTTACGCCTATTGTACTCTGACTCCAGCACGGCTCTGGCAGTATATGTATTTTTTATTTTTTATTTTATTGACGCACTGGCAACGTGCGGCTTCAATTTCCATGTGCTAACTTAGCCGACAGTGCTGCACCCGTTAGTTTAATTTGTTGATCACCATCTCCCGGTCGGGGGATCGAACCGTCATCCTGCAACTCCGCATAGCATCAGCAACCAGGCATCTTTCCACTGGACCACCGCACCAAGACTAAAAGTCAAGGATTGGCCGACCAGCTTTCACATGTCTGATATACTGACACACTGACGATTCATATGGGACTATCTGTGGATGCATCTGTCACAATCAATCCTAGGCTTTTACGCCTATTGTACTCTGACTCCAGCACGGCTCTGGCAGTATATGTATTTTTTATTTTTTATTTTATTGACGCACTGGCAACGTGCGGCTTCAATTTCCATGTGCTAACTTAGCCGACAGTGCTGCACCCGTTAGTTTAATTTGTTGATCACCATCTCCCGGTCGGGGGATCGAACCGTCATCCTGCAACTCCGCATAGCATCAGCAACCAGGCATCTTTCCACTGGACCACCGCACCAAGACTAAAAGTCAAGGATTGGCCGACCAGCTTTCACATGTCTGATATACTGACACACTGACGATTCATATGGGACTATCTGTGGATGCATCTGTCACAATCAATCCTAGGCTTTTACGCCTATTGTACTCTGACTCCAGCACGGCTCTGGCAGTATATGTATTTTTTATTTTTTATTTTATTGACGCACTGGCAACGTGCGGCTTCAATTTCCATGTGCTAACTTAGCCGACAGTGCTGCACCCGTTAGTTTAATTTGTTGATCACCATCTCCCGGTCGGGGGATCGAACCGTCATCCTGCAACTCCGCATAGCATCAGCAACCAGGCATCTTTCCACTGGACCACCGCACCAAGACTAAAAGTCAAGGATTGGCCGACCAGCTTTCACATGTCTGATATACTGACACACTGACGATTCATATGGGACTATCTGTGGATGCATCTGTCACAATCAATCCTAGGCTCACTCACTCACTCACTCACTCACTCACTCACTCACTCACTCACTCACTCACTCACTCACTCACTCACTCACTCACTCACTCACTCACTCACCAACACACCCACCCACCCACTCACTCACTCACTCATGCATGCGCATACACACACGCGCGCACACACATCAGCACGCGCACACGCGTGCAATGGTTATTAATATATCATTGTAGCATATATATGCACGCACATGAAGCAATATGCTTTTACTAACTGTCTGTACATTATTATGACTATGATATTAGATGATATATGAATGTATTAATTTATTGTATTCATACGGTGTCGTCTTGATCGTCTTGAACGTTTTCGTCTTGGTCGTCTTGATCGAATTGGTGATCCCACCATTCCAATGCAAGTCCGGTTACAATGATAGAAAGAAGCAGGTATTGCCTGTGGTATACAAGGTGGTGGTGATAGTGATGATAACGACGATGCTGGCAATTGCAACAACGACGACGACGACGACGGCGGCGGCGGCGGCGGCGGCGGCGGCGGCGGCGATGACGACAGTAACGACAACTACAGCAATCGTATTAATGTAAATATTGGAGTGGGCTTCATAAATGTGTGTAGACTCAAACATAAGCTTAACTCTCTTGTAATGAAGGATTTTGTTCGCAAATATGATATACTGGGTGTGGCGGAAAGTTAAATCAACAGGATGAACCCAACCAAATTGTTCAAAATTACATCATTATTTTGAACATCTGTAAAAAATCTCACTAGACGAGCATGAGTAATAGTCTATTTAATTCATGAAAGCATAGAGCCTTACATCAATAGGCTAGAAACTGACAGAGAAAATGTAGCTATGGATATCAGCCTAGTATGCCTAGATAGCGATAGAGTCATAGGCTGTGTATGTATCCCGCCATCCAATGAATCGTTCGATGAGATTGAAAGTGATATTCTAGCCATTTTCAGCAAACGCCTAATATATAATGCGTTTGGGTGATATAAATGCTAAAACTGTAGAGATGTTGGACCGTGTAAAGAATGACGACCAGTTGATGTCATTAGTATCATTAGACGCAGACGACATAGAACCAAAAATACCAGACGTACCGATTGGATGATCGGCGCAAGACACAAACAGACCAAATAATTATGGGTATGGACTAATGGATGTGTCGATATAGGCCTAACAACCTCAGTAATTAAAAATGTGTGCGTGCGTGCGTGTGTGTGTGCGTGCATAATTAAAGACAGATTATGAACTAATACCGAAGTTGGAAAACTAACCTGCCTTATTGCTTATGTGATAGAAAGTGGGGGTATTATTCAATAATTTAATTAAATTTTAAGTTCACGATTTTGCCCACTGTTACCAGATCACCATTGTACACTGTTGTTAATGCTAAAATACCAATAGTTAGATCTACTACACAATGAAAACAATAGCCATAAGAGGAAAAGGCATGCGGATATGGAAACGAGCCAACACCAACCAGCACAATGGAAACGTTAACAACGAGAAACATTTATTAAAAGTTTTCAGAAATTTCTCACGTACTAAAAATTAGAGCTCAACTATTAAATGATACACTAGAGATTACACCCACACGTGAAAGCAAAACAGTTTGCAAATATTTTTCATAACGTAGCAATCAATACACTAAGCCTAAGAAAGGAGCATAGCAGCCAAGAATGTAAATGTATAAATAGCAGCTGGTTTAACCACTCGTGTGTTAACTCAACTCCTTAATGGTCAAGACCGCAAAAAAACGGACTGTGTAGTGGTCTTGAAGAATGTCCATTTTTTCATCCAAGAGAGTATGATTTTTGAAAATTTATCACTGGAATGACTGGCTCGGTAACCGAGCCAGTCACTCCAATGGTAAATTAAAAAAAAATAGTCTTCTCTCAGCCGGGAAATAGACACTAGCTAAGAAAAAAGTCGATTTTTGTTACCATTTTCATGGTCACGTCGGTAAAACAGTACGTGTATGGTTTTGAGTAATGTCTATTTGGACGACAACAGAAAGTTATTTTTGTAAATCTTATTGTAAAAATCTTCACCATTAAAGGTTTAATTGAGATAAGTATAATTTTGAGCGCTTTGGTGCGCTGTTGATACAAGAGGGGTTAATAGCGACTGTAGAGAAGCTACACGTGCTTACTTCCAAGCTGGAAAAGACGGTCAAATAAATAACAGATTCAGATTTTTATTTACACCCAGGCCACATAATGGCATATGGGGAATATGAATTTACAGAAATTATAAATGTTATGGCGATCAGACATTATATATCAATTCATAATTACATATTTTGGTATTTATCTAGTTATATAACCACTGTTTGTGCTTTCGGTAGTAGTAGTAGTAGTAGTAGTAGTAGTAGTAGTAGTAGTAGTAGTAGTAGTAGTAGTAGTAGTAGTAGTAGTAGTAATAGTAGTAGTAGTAGTAGTAGCAGCAGCAGCAGCAGCAGCAGCAGCAGCAATAGCAGCAATAGCAGCAATAGCAGCAATAGCAGCAATAACAGTAGCAGTAGCAGCAGCAGCAGCAGCGATAGCAGTAGCAGTAGCAGCAGCAGCAGCAGCGATAGCAGTAGTAGTAGTAACAGCAGCAGCAGCAGAAGCAGCAGCAGCAGCAGTAGCAGTAGTAGTAGTAGTAGTAGTAGTAGTAGTAGTAGTAGTAGTAGTAGTAGTAGTAGTAGTAGTAGTAGTAGTAGTAGTAGTAGTAGTAGTAGTAGTAGTAGTAGTAGTAGTAGTGAACGCACACGTTTATTTAGCTCTGCAATTGCTGCCCGAATTTGCTAGTTTCTAGCGCGATTTTGTAGATAAATTTTATACATATATTTCGTATTAGTGTTTCCTTTCAAACTTTATGTTTAATTTGTAAATTCTTGTCTTGGTTGGAGCGCATTTTGTGTCTCCATTTTCTAAAGGCCTTCCTCTTAGCTGGCGGTTTCCGCCATTTAGTAGGGCTCCTCTTACTGTGGTCAATGCTATACATTTCTCGCTGCGCCAGTCTGCTATTTCTATAGTTCGTAGGCTAGCGCATTATATTTGGCAAGATCGCTTGAGTGAGTGGATTTAATTCCTTTGTCATTTGTAAGCACAAGCCTAGTTCTTTAACTATATAAATCCTTATAGTCAGTTGGCTGTCCCCTGTCAACTCGAACAGAGTAACACATAAATGACTGTAATATGTTAGTATGCATTAGGAAACCACTTTAATCGGTTAGGTGTTAGTGAACCACTTAGAAAGTGGTTCAAACTAACAAATATACGACTGTACTCTCTATTCGTATATTTGTTGGTAGACGTCAGGGTTTCAGAAGGGGACACTATTTATTTAGTGTTTAGCTCTTTCCCCGACGTCTTGGTGTTATATATTTGTATTATATATTGTAGTAGTATGGGGTTCCTCTTTTTATAAAACACCATGGCAACCTCATATAAGCGTACCCTGAGTCTTAAAATCACGACAAAGGCTTGGGGTGTTTCGGCAATTGAGGTGTATCATGGGTTGAAGGATGTAGTTGGGGCAGGGCCACGGGTCCTTCAAGATCTCGTTAATGTTTCCAAATCTGTATGGAATGTCACCGTAGTTAATGAAAGTGTGAAGGAAAAGTTGCTCGACGAGGTCCTTGTCGTGAAGGGTGAGGTGTGTAATGTGGAGGAAATAGATTCTGATCGTCTATTAGTCAAGATGAAGGTTCCATTAGAGATCCCAGATGAACGGGTTATCACTGAATTGATCAAGTATGGCAAAGTGGACAAAGTAGAACACGAGACATATCCATTTGATCGAACCTTAGAAAATGGCATCAGAAGAATTTGGTTTGAAATGGTAGAACAACCTCTCCCAAGCAAGGTCACCATAGATGGCCGATTTATCTTGCCATTATGGTACAGGGGGCAAATCAAAGAGTGTAGAATCTGCTTAAGCACAGAACATCTTGCAACAGATTGCCCTAACAAAAACAAATGTCTAGTTTGTGGATCATCTGATCATTTTAAGTGGCGATGCCCGCAGAACAAATATGTCAAAAAGGGTGCTGATAAAAGTGCAGAGCAAGTTGTCTCTAAAGAGAATGTCATAGAACCGGTAGCTGCTGAGATTGTAGCTGAAATCCATACTAATGGGAAGCACGTTGCTAAGGAAAATGTCATCGAACCAGTAGTTGCTGAGATTGTAGCTGAAGTCCATGTTAATGAGAAGCATGGGGAAAAAACTATGAATCCAATCGCTGTAGTGGCAGGCGATGAAATAGAGGTTCTAGATGAGGGGCTAAGTCTTACTCCAGTAACAAGTCAATCCAAGTTTGATGACAGAGCGGCTAATTCCACACAAGTTGAAGATGATGATCAATACCCTCTGGAAGAGAGTTTTAATTTAGGACAAGTAAAATTCAGGTCGCAAGATACTGAAACTAAATCTGATTTTCCACTGAGTACACTCAATCTAGACGATTTAAATAATATAGAGAAAGTAATTGGTGTCTCGGATCGATTGAGTGGAACAAAGCGACAGAAAGATGGAGAGAGTTCTGAATCAGAAATATAGGAAAGTGATATAGAAGACGATAATATGTCAGTCGCTGAATCTGATATATCCATTCAAACACAGAGTTCTAAATCACCTGATGAAATGGTCATGTACAGGTCAGAGGCAGGAGAGGTGTTAGTTCCATATGTGACGGCAAATGGTGTTAAATATAGGCATCTGCGTCATGATTCAGATATATTAAAATATAAGCATTTGGAAAAAGTTGAGCTAAGTAATGCAGCGTTTGTGAGTAAAATAGGTAAATGGTCTAAGAGAGGGTCGAAAAAAACAAAATCTAGTTAGCTTAATAATGGCGGTTTTACACAGCATTTTATTACCTTTTATGCTAATTTGCACACTCAATTGTAGAGGATTAAATAGTGACATAAAGCAACGTCACTTACTAGAGACTCTGAAAAATTAGCAGATTGACATTGCTTTGATACAGGAAACAAAAATTCAGAAGTCAGAATCATACGATAATTTAGAAAAGATTTCTGGATCCAGAATATTTTATTCGTTATCTCAAGATAATAGTGCAGGCGTAGCAATTGTTATACTCCCTCGTTGTACAGCCTATGTAAATATAATCTCTTCAGTATCAGGTGCAAATGGTCGCTGGGTGAGAGTCACTCTAGATATACAACAAACACGTATCACGTTGCTGTGTATATATGCACCTGCATCTCATCAACTACGTCGTAATTTTTTTAAGGAGATGTCTAAAACAGCACTAGATAACATCACTGAAAACCTAGTAATGGGTGGTGACTTTAATTGTGTCATAGACAAAGAAAATGACAGGAATGCAACTTCAACTTATACTGATACATCACATAGACTCTTAAAAGAAATATGTGATAATGAAAATTTAGTGGACACCTATAGAATATCAAAACCTCATGGTAAAGATCTTACATGTTTTTCGGTAGATGGTAAAGTTGGTTCAAGGATCGACAGAATTTATGTGAATAGTTTGTTAACAGGGTACTGGAGAGATGTTAATATTAAGCCAGTTGCATTCTCCGATCATAACATGGTTTGTGTAACCTTTGCCAATGCTGACTGGGTAACAAAAGGGGTCGGGTTTTGGAAATTAAACACAACACTGTTGGGAGAAGAATTTTATAAGAATAATATAGAGAGTTGTTGGCAACATTGGATTAATAGGAAAGCATCATATAAGAGCACATTGCAATGGTGGGAGGATGTTAAACTGGATTTAAAGTATGTTTCCCGAAAGTATGCTATTAGAAAAGGACAGGAAATACGCAAACGCAAGAAAACACTTCATCGATCACTGATGAAAATTAATGCTAAAGTAAATAATGGTGAAGAGAATTATTATGAATTACTGGTTAAAATTAAAAGTAAAATAAGAGATATAGAACAATATGAGTTTGAGGATGCAAAAATTAGAGCAAGAGCCCAGATGCATGCAGAAGGGGAAAAGCCAACCCGATATTTTTGCGCATTAGAAAAAGCACGGGCAATAGATAAGGTGATGTGCTCATTAAACATGCCGGATGGTTCAACCGTCTTTACCAACAATGAAATGAGTACTATTGTGTGCAATTACTATGAGTCATTGTACAAGTCAGAGGGAATTGATGAAGATGCAAAATTGGATTTGTTAGCAAATATAGACAAAAAGGTGTCAGACACAGGCAGTGAATTTTGTGATCAACCCTTAACACTAGAAGATTTAACTAAATCCCTTAAAGGTATGAAACTAGAAAAATCACCGGGGTGTGATGGCCTTCCAGTTGAATTTTACCAAACGTTTTGGCACCTTGTAGGTCCAATAATGGAAGAATTGGGCACTGAAATTTTTTAGAAAGGCCATTTACCACCAACTATGGCTAGGGCATACGTAAGGCTAATATATAAAGGAAATGACAGACGTCTAATTCAGAACTACAGACCAATTTCTCTACTATGTGTAGACTACAAAATAATATCCAGAGCACTAACATTGAAACTAGGTAGTGTTTTAGGAGAAATCATTGGAACAGAGCAGACATGTGCTGTACCCAGGAGGACAATTCTAACCAATACCATGGTAATAAGAGACCTTATACAATTGGTTGAGAAGGATAGCATCCCTTCAGCTGTGATTGTCTTGGACAATGAAAAGGCATTTGACCGTGTGGAATGGGATTTTCTTTTTAATTCTTTGCAATCGTTTGGGTTAGGCTCAAACTTTATTAAATGGGTTAAGATTTTATATACGGATATCAAGAGTAGCTATTTAGTGAACAATCAATTATCCAGAGAAATTGTCTTAGAACGTGGGGTTAGACAGGGGTGTTCCCTATCGCCATTATTATTTGTTATTGTAATGGAATCACTTGGCATAGCATTGAGGCAAAATAATAACTTTCAAGGCATATGTATTCGTGGCACAGAAAGATCACTTAAGCTGTCACAATATGCTGATAACACAACTGTGTTTACCAGTTCAAACAATGATTTTGCAATTTTAAACCACGTACTAGAAAAGTTCCAAAATGCATCTGGTTTGAAAATCAATAAAGGAAAATCCAAAGGATTATTTTTGGGGCCATGGAAAGAGCGGAATGACCAGCCACTTGAAATCAATTGGTCTAATAATACCATTATGATTTTAGGCATCTATTTTGGCAGGAAACCGAATACAATACAAAATTGGAATGAACGAGTATCTAAGCTTAAGAGAATATTAGCAAATTGGAAGCGTCGTCGTCTTTCAATCTTTGGTAGAGTGTTTGTTGTCAACAACTTGGCATTATCTGGGCTATGGTATACAGCATCTGTTGTACACATGCCAAAACATGTAGAAAAGGAGGTTAATGAGTTGATATTGTCATTCATATGGTAAGAAAAGAATCATTTAGTTTCCCATCGTGTTCTCAATAATGCTAAGTTAGAAGGAGGACTTGATTTAATTGATATTAAAGTGAAATGTGTTTCTTTAAGGTTAACATTTTTGGATAATCTTATTACATCAGATGAGACGTGGGCATGTGTTTCACGAGCTCTCATGGAGAGAATTGTAGAACCATTTCTGGCGGAGCATGTTTTTACCTCAAAGAAGCCACCTCCGAATAGCCAAATGATACCAGATGTGTTTAAAGATCAAGTTAAGGAGTTAGAAATATTTGACAGATACATGCCTCCACCTACGTGCTGGAAGGATGTACTAGAACAGCAATTGTGGGCCAATAGTAATATATGTTATAACAATGCAGTACTTTATCTACCGTCCTTTGCAAAATATGGCATTCAACATTTATCTGATATGATACACCCTCAAACATGTAGATGGATTTCAACGCAAGAAGTAGCTAGAAAAACACATATGAGGCATATAGATGTCCAGCGGTTGCTAAATAAAACATGCTGTACCAATTGAATGGTTTCGTCTGACAAATGTAAATAATAATAGTTTGACTCCACAACCCGCATTAGTTCTTGATGATGAGATGTTAAAATACAAGATGAGATCCAAGGAATGATACCATATTATGAGACGTAAACAAGTAACACCTCCCCTAGCAATTAGGAGATGGGATGACTCAAGCTATAAACCATCCAGTTGGAAAAATGAATGGAAAATCTTACATTCTCCATACATACCAAATATGGCTCGTTATTTATTGTGGCGATTACTACATCGACGGCTATGGGTGGGACACTTGACATACAAGTGCAATATTACGACTTCTGATAGGTGTTACTTATGTCAAACAGACGAGGAAACAATCGAGCATTTATTTGCGAAATGTCCAATATCGTCACAATTTTGGGACTATATCAGCCAAATCTTGGCGAAATTTGGAGCGAAACCCATTGTTCTAGACACGCATGTAGTCTTATTTAGAGAATTTGGATCAAGCGGTGTAAATATCATAAAGTCTGAAAGGACTATTTTAATAACAATACTAACCATAGGTGTTTGGGCCATTTGGAAACATCGTTGTGCACAGACGAAAAATCCATCTATGGGCAATCACAATAGAGCAATAAAGGCAATATTTCGTTCATTGCTGCTGAATCATATTCCTTGCGAATATTTTAGATTAAAGCAGCATGGTAAAGAAAAAGTATTCAAGGACATATGGTGCAACAAACATAGTTTCAATAGAGTTGGGAGCTGTAAAAATAAATGAGCCTGCACTAGCTTAAATCATTTAATTACTACAGCTGATTTATCTGTGTCTTTTAATTAATCTGTGTCATGTAATTCATTTTAGTCTGCACTTTGATATTGTTATGTTTAATAATTCATGTTAACAAATAAACAGACTGGGGTAATTTAATAATCAATCGATAAAGTAAGTTGCCATTGAATTAAAAAATTGTCCCAGGTAATTTTAGGAATTTGCACAGAGTTTTATAGGGTTATTTGTTCCCGGATAATTTACAAAACCTTACAACAAAGTAAATCAAAAATGGAAACAAGAGCGCCATCTATTTCCATCTATTTTTCTGTAATTTTCCTGCTGACTATATATGTTATGCTACCCAAATGCTACTACGCCCGCTGATCTTTAAAGACTCAGCCCACTGGCGTCAATGATTGACTTATTTGTCATTGATTGACGAGTCACTTTTCATTTGTTGAATAGTTGCACTCGCCACACGGGCCTAAGACCACACATGGATTGAATGGTAATTTACAAAACCTTACAATAAAGTAAATTGAAAATGTAAACAAGAGCGCCATCAATTTTTCTGAAATTTTTCTGCCGACCATATGTATTATACTACCCAAATGCTACTACGCCCGCTGATCTTTAGAGAATCAGCCCACTGGCGTCAATGATTGACTTATTTGTCATAGATTGACGAGGCAGTTTTCATTTGTTGGATAGTTGCACTCGCCACACAGGTCTACTACTACACCTGGGTTGAATAGTAATGCCTTTGTTAAGTTTTGTTTTGCTATCAGAGCTTTATCAGCCTATTGTTTTGTATCTATACTTTTTAAGCCATATGTATTTATAGATTGTATTAATGCTCATTATTTATCATTGTTTTGGTGTAATATTAATCAAGATTACTAGTTCACCAGGTTTTTTTCTGGGGGTTTGCAAGCCTTTTTAAAGGAGTTCCTCCGTGAAGTTTGTCCGACTGCGTCAGCGTCGGTTTTTCAAAAAAAAAAAAAAAAAAGTAGTAGTAGTAACTTAGAATTATTATGAAAGTTACAGTTATTATTAACAATGACCAAAACAAAGGAAGATTAATAAATGCCAGTAGGAACTACAACAACCATTAACAATTCAATTCAATTCGGGTATATGCAAATCACTATTTAATTGCATTACTCAGATTGGCTAACGGGAGGGAGTTTTGATTTCCTAGGTACTTTTATTGTAATATTGTAATAAATTTATAGGCCTATCAATAGACCACTATTGCAAACTATATGACAAGCTAGTTTTACCTATCCTCTGCTACGGGAGCGAAGTCTGGGGTTTTCACTCAGCGTATGATGTTGAAAAATGCCACCTTCGCTTCTGTAAGTAACTGCTTAATGTAAAACAAAGTACGTCAAATGCTGTTGTTTATGGAGAGTTAGGGAGGATGCCTCTGCGATTAGGGAGAGAAATCAAGTTGATAAAATATTGGTTCAAAATATTAGATATGAAACCAAATAGAATTGCTAAACATGTTGAAGTTTTCTGATACCTATTCTTCTTACTTATTAACACTTCGCTTCCTCCGGCGGTAAGGCCTATATATGTGGCTCCAGTCTTACCGACGAGGAAAGTGGTCGATACGAGCTCGCCTCGTGTGTAGATGAGAATCACGATATTTATGTTCGTATCTGGGCCTGATCTGACTGGTATAGAAGTCGGTGGTTCGTGACGGTGGTCTTCCGTCGATTCCAGAATTATTCAGCAACAACCCAAACTCTTGCTTCGAAGATATCGAAGTGATAATTTTATTTTACTAATATCCTATACTTCTCTATCAATTATGGGTGGCTTATACTACCACCGATATATCTCCCTATCAACCATGGGTGGCTTATACTACCACCAAATACTTTGAAGGAGAGCTGACTTTTATACAACACGAATACTGGTTACTCTATCGTTTCAAAGTTGCTTTTCCCGATTCGCTAAATCACTTTTATCAAACACTGTTCTTGGCTACTTAAAGCCATTCACCAAGAACTTGTTTGACTTTCGACGAATTCAGTTCCACAGAACTATACGGTCTCGAGGCTAGATTTACCTAAGAGCAATAATTTTCGGACTCCCGATCAAAATTGAAAGTTCCCCTTATGTACCGCTTTCCCATGTCACGGTCATGTTCGGGTCGTTACACCCCACCCTTGGAGCCCCCCGCTTTGCCTCGTTTTGCTTACTACTCTTACACAACTTTTGACCAATCCATTTCGGCCATTTGCGTACTCCGAGGATGGACCTGAACATTGGCAAAGCAGTATCATTTGGTTCTTGAGTGATGGGATCTCTCGGATTTCGGTTTCAATGATGGATATTGCTTTGGCAACTATTCCTAATCTCAAGCTTAATGGCTTACTTGACGGACGCCCTCTGTCGGTTTTTCGTCTAGTTTTCTACTCTACCTGGCGCCGGACGTTACTACGTCCTTGTCCGGCCCCTTGCTCATTAGGCTTGCGCCTGCATTTTACAAGGGTGCCGTGACGTAGCGGTGACGTGGTGACCATGTGGCCCGCCTGACTCACCAGCATCTGGTGTTGTTGGTCGCTTTTACAGAAACTCGGTTACCATTATCACGGTCCCACGGTAAGTCGGTCACTACGTCATTTCTATGAGTCATCCAGACTATGCTACTTGTACTCTGTCCGTAGCACCCTACCGACGCTCCTGCCTGAATATTTGGAAACTATCGGTCATAATTTCTGCCGAATACCATAAAAGGTTGTGCCGCTGCTACAGCAACAACTTTCATCTTTTAATTACCGTCAGATACCATCGACTCACAACCCTAGGTCCTTCTCCATTCTATCCAATTTCACTCAATGTTTCGTTATAGTTTCGCGTCAGTTTCGCATCGACTGATGCCCCTGTTGATGCATCCAGTTATCCGTTCATTAACTCATCTGGTATTCACAAATACAATAATTTCACTGGGTCACTGGGGTCTTATTCTGCAAATATAAGATGTCCCCGGGGTCATGACTCCCCGTACGACAATCCGATATCCACAATGTGTATAATACCTTATATCAAGACTGGCATAGGGATAAAAATTGTAAGAATTGGGTCAAATCGTTAAGAGATAAGTTCTGTACCAATGGGTTTGGGGATGTATGGGAGTCACAGGGAACAATAGTAAGTAAAGATCAGTTTATCCCCCGAATACAAGCAGAGAATAAGTGAATTTTTTTTTATCAGGAGTGGAGGGTGCAATTGGAAGCCAGCAATAAAACATGGCTCTACAAACACATTTCAACTGATCTAACATATAAATGCTATTTAAATAAAGTAAAAACGAAAAAGCACCGTGATTCATTATGTAGACTAAGAACGGGGTCTCATAGACTAAATATTGAATTAGGCAGATGGTACAAACCAATCCCAATACCACGCACTGAGCGAACATGCCTTTTTGTGATGATGTAGAGGATAAATAACATTTTTTAATTTTATGTCCTGTCTATAATGATTTACGCAGGAAATACATAAAACCATACTACTGGAAACGACCGAACGTTCACAAAGCATCAGAATTATTGATGTGTACCAGCGAAAGTAGTTTAAAGAAGTTAGCGGCTTTGCTTACAATGCTTTTCTATTACGTGACTAACGCACGTAATTGCGTTTTCTCCACTATAATCCATCGCATTTTCTTCTATGCCAATTTGGGAGGATAATTCTTACTTTTAACAGAGTGCATTTTCTCATCACAGGCACGATTTCAGCTCTCAATATACAAACCTTTACTAAACCAGTGGCTATTTCGCCTCCATTGTAAAAGTTATACATTAGAGTTTTCAATTTTCAACAATTCGGTACGATTGTGTGTACATACGGGTGTATGAGGATGTGGATGTGCGTCTGTATGTATGGGAAGTGGATATGTATGTACGCGTGCGTGCGTGAGTGTGCCTTTGGTGTGTGTGCGTGCGTGCGTGCGTGCGCGCGTGCGTGCGTGCGTGCGTGCGTGCGTGCGTGCGTGCGTGCGTGCATGCGTGCGTGCGTGCGTGCGTGCGTGCATGCATGCGTGCGTGCGTGCGTGCGTGTGTATGTGGATGTCCACGAGAACGCGTGAGCGTATATGGACATGGGCATTGGTAAGTGGATAAGAGGAACCAAGAAGGTTATTTATTAAAATGAATGCTAAACTAGTGCCCTCATGCCATTACATGGGGGAGCCAGTCAAACCATCCCCGTCACGTTGGAGAATGCGGTACTATTCTGATGGTGTATCACTGGAAGGACTGGCTCGATAAACAATCCAGTGGTTCCAGTGATGGAGTGTTAGAGTGGTCCTCTTTCGATGTGAAAGAACTAAATCAACGTTTCAAAACTCAATTTTAATTTCTAGGCATGACTTTGTGAAGGTGTGCGAGCGAAAGTGATTGAGTGAGCGCGTGCATCCTGGTCTCACTCCTCGCTTTTCTTTCGACCCGCTATTTCGAAAGCGAAGAGTGTTGCCCTTGAGTCGTTTGTATACTTAGACCGGATCCCGCTCTTCGTTTCCCTTTCGACTTAACATATTTGGAAACGAAGGGTGGTGATATTGGAAATGGCATTATACTGTCTGAGTGTGGGTGAGAGAGAGAGAGAGTGTGTGTGTGTGTGTGTGTGTGTGTGTGTATGTGCGCGCGTGTGTGTATGTGCGTGCGCGCGTGTGTGGTGCCATTGTTTTCGTTTATCAGTATCTTACTTGCAAATCGGGCTATCGTGTGATCAGCCTTGGTCTCTTGATGGACTACGGTCGATTTCCGCAGACAGCACACCTGAGCATTTGATAATGTAGCCCCAAATACCTAGGTGTCCCTTTGTCTGCTAAGGAAATCGACCCATGGTTCATTGGTTGATTCCGCGGCTGGCGCGGTGGTCCAGATGTATATGAACCAAATTAGCCTGCGAACATTACCGATTTAATAACATATAAAATATAAGAATGACTATGTTCTTGCAATTGTAATGCACTGTCCGCCATATCACATTATGTGTAACCATTTGCACTCAAGGGTCAAATGGCCTATTGTGTGAATAAATCTGTCTATCTATATTATGTTGAAATAATAATAATAGTAATAATAATAATAATACAGGTATTAATAATAATAATAATAATAATAATAATAATAATAATAATAATAACAAAAATAATAATAATAATAATAATAATAATAATAATAATAATAATAATAATAATAATAACGACGACGACGACGACGACGACGACGACGACGACGACGACGACGACGACGACGACGAGGATAATAGTAATAATAATAATAATAATAATAATAATAATAATAATAATAATAATAATAATAATAATAATAATAATAATAATAATACATGTAATAATAATAATAATAATAATAATAATAATAATAATAATAATTAGCAACATTCCATGTAATCGCCATTGACAGTGTAAATTTATGTATTAATGGACCCCATATGCCACATTGTGGCCTGGGTGTAAAGAAATTGAATTGAATTGAATTGATAACGAACCGGAAGACGTCCCAGATAACATAGGAATAGATGAGAATAGCGTGAATATACCAGAGCACGATCTACTAACTGCAGATATCAGCTTAATTGTAATTACCGCTGCAATAAAAGCCCCTAAAAATAATAAAACCTCAGATGATGATGGAATAATAAATGAACACAGTAAAACAACTAAGGACAGAATGTTAGGTTTGTATCATTATTTATTTAACAGGGTCCTCGATACTGCACAGATACCCGATGTCTGGACAGAAGGGCTAATAATTCATAAACAGAAGGGGGGGGGGGCCAAAAAGAACCAAAGAATTCCCGCGCAATAACCTTACTAAGCTGTGTTGGTGAAGTCTTTACGCCAATTTTAAGTAACCGGTATACATAACTATATGAATGACCAAGATCTTTGGAAGAAAACCAAGCTAGCTTTAGTACAAATGACTCGACCGTAGATCAGATTTTTTTGTCCTCGCTGATAAAACTATCTCAGATGAAGAGGAAAAACGTATATTGTGACTTCGTCGATTTTGAAAAGGCCTTTGACATTGTATGGCGAAATGGACTCGTGGCAAAGCTAAATTCATACAACATAGACGGGGTAAACTTTAGAGTGATTTTAGTCTGTATAAGGATATAAAATCGAAGATAAGATTAAATCAAGAAATATCACAAGCATTTACATGCAGTTAAGGCATGAGACAGGGGGAAGCTTATCACCTATACTATTTTCCATCTATCTTAATGATTTGGAATCGTACCTACTGAATCATAATGCCAAGGAAATGGGTCTAAAATGAAGAGCAAGAAATTGCAATCTATAGAAAATTACTTATTCTGCTTTATGCAGATGACACGGTATTGCTAGGAAATACACAATGTAATCTCCAACTAGACCTAGATGCTTTTAGCTCTTATACAGATCTTTGGAAACTCAAGGTTAATGTCGACAAAACTAAAATAATTACACTTGGCACCACAATGCGATGTCTAAGACAGCTATATTTTACAATGACAAAATGACAAAGATATTGCAGTATTTAATGATTATATATACTTAGCATTAAATTTAACCATAATGGGCGACTAATTAAAGCTGAATGGTCATTACGAAAATGAGAATTTTTTTTTAGTAAGCCAAAGTAAGTGAAATAATTATTCATGTTTGCAATTTGTATCACGTAATCGTCCGCCATTTTGTTTTGCGGCAGCCATTTTCTTTTCCCCACGCATCCAGCCTAATAACGGGAATCCCCCAAATGTAAACTCGTCCCGATTCACTTTTTAACGGCGATGACGACGAAGGCGACGAAGACGACGACGACGACGACAAAGAACAAGATTATTTTCAGTCGAAGATCATCGCGTACAATATTTGGCTTTTGTAACGATAATTAATTTGATGGCATTTAAAATACATGTGTTCACTAAAGGCCCCAATCGTACTAACATACGTGTCTACTCACATAGCGTCGCTTTTCGTGCACGTACTTGCTGTCCTTTGATCTCTTGCTATGAGGCGAACAGTTTAATGTCCGCCAATCAGATTTCTGCCTACTTCAATCTAGTTATCAGTCTAAAAATAGAGGTGTGGCTTCGTGCCAATATTGATTGAGAGCTCACGGGACACGAATGTCAATTGATGTGAGTGGGCGTAGGGGCTTATATATATATAGGATGATAATCACCGGGTAATTTGCTATATATGTAGGCCTATTATAAATGTTGACACCATATGTCTTTAAGAGTAGTTGTAAAGGAATAGCAATTTCCTCTTTTGTTTCAACCAGTCTATTAGAGTGTAGATTATCCGGTCCGGAAGATTTTGGTTCACTGAGTTTATTCCAGGTCTTTTTTACTTCTTCTAGGGATATTTCTAGGTCAATTAACGTCTCTTGTATTAACGGAGCCCCAAAGCGCTCAAAATACTACTTGATACATGTATATCAATTAAACATTTTGATGGTCAATATTTTTCAAGATATTTTAATTTTAGAAGACTATTTTTGTAAAGTTACCACTGAATTTTTTTTTTGCCGGCTTGACCATTAAAGGGGTAATAATGGTAAAGGAAATTAAAGTTTTTACTTAACCAGTGTCAATCTGCAGGCTGAGAGAAGAGTATTTTTGAATATTTACCACTATAATGACTGGCTCGGTTACCGAGCCAGTCATTCTAGTGGTAAATATTCAAAAATATTCTTCTCCATCCCTTTCAAATAGCCATGTGTGAAGACCACTGCAAAGTTGTTTTTGGCCAGTTAAAGGGTTACTTTCTTACAATAGGGGTTAAATCTGTTTGGTACTATTGCTGCTCTTGTATGAGTACCTCGTGTGTGTTTTCTGTGTTGAAGACTGAACTGAAAAAGGAGTTGAGTGCATCTGCCTTCTGTTGGTTAAATATTAACCCTTTGTGTTAACAGAACTCTTTAATGGTCAAAACAGCCAAAACTGACTATGTAGTGGTCTTAAGGAATGTTCCTTTGTTCATCCAAGAGAATATGATTTCTGAAAATTTACCACTGGCATGACTGGCTCGATAATCCAGCGAGTCACTCCAGTGGTAAATTTTCAAAAAATAGGCTCTCAGCCGGCAAATACGACACTAGCTGAGAAAAAAACTCGATTTGTTTTTACAATTTACATGGTCATGCCGGCCAAAACAACAGCACCTGTCTTGAGACTGGTCTTGACTAATGTCTACTTGCACGACAACAGAAAGTTATTTTTGTAAATTTCATTGTAAAAATTATTATTTTCTTGAAAAATCTTCACTTTAAAGGGTTAATTGATATAACTAGGATTTTGAGCGCTTTAAGGCGCTGTTGACACAAAGGGGGTTAATTTGGTACCGTCTTCACTATACAGGTCAGACACTCCAGATTACACTTTAACTTTGGATTTAGCGTAATTCCAAAAGATTTGGGGTTCTGCTTGAATTTTCTTGCCAGTTTATTTTCAAAGCTGTTTTAGCTTCCCTAGCTTCCTTTGTAACCGCCTTTCTTGCCTCGGCATACAAAGTATAATTAGCTTCTGTCGTGTCCTTTTGATATCTGTTCCATGTTTTTCCTTTCTGGCTAATCGCAGCTGTTGTATTTCTATTCATCCACTTCGGTTTGGGATTATTGATGCTCTTACTAATGGTATATTGTTTCGTATAGTTACTTTTGTAATGTTCTCAAAGATGTTCTTGTATCAGTCGTCTCCCTGTTATTAAATTCCTGTATCCAGTCCACGGTGTTTATGTTACTTCGTAAACTGTCATAATTTTCCTTGCAATAATTGTATTTTCACTGTGTAGGTATGTATAAAAAAATCAGTGTACCGTGGTCACTGTTCCCGAAAGGATTATCATAAATAATGTTCTGAAGCATATTTTCCTCATTTGTTAAAATTAGATCTAAGACACTAGGTATATTCTGTTACCTATATCGTGTAGGTCTGTTCACGTGTTGATGCAGAACTGTTTCATTTAGTTATTCAAGAAGCTTATTAATATCACCTTCTGAATTTTTGGCGGATTAAATTCCCAATCTACGTTTACGTTTAAAATCACCAATCACTAAAAGATGGCTATGGTTCTGTTTTATCGCCTACTTATTTAGCTCGTTTAGTTTATCGTTGCTAACTTTTGCACTGTCTTGATTTATGTCTACACAGCCAATCAGGAGTTTATCATTTGCATCTAATTTGCTGTAACCCATACTGATTCTTGAAAGTCAGTGCCTGCTAAAAAGTTACTCTGTGCTGCTGGAATATGATTGTATACGAAAATGCAGACACCACACAAAGTGTGATCCTTTGTAGAATGTATATCCTGGTAATTGTAATTCTGCATCATCAACTAAATCCTTCATGTTTTTGGGATATAGTTTTTTAAGTGCTACTATATCTGGTTTAACGCTATAAATCGTGGTCATCAACTCGTCCTTTTTGCAAAGCATTGAATCTATATTTGTACAGAAAACTGTAATCTTCTCTTCTTTTACCTTCGTGTTAAATTGTACATCTCAATTATCCACATTTGTATCTGGACTATGGTATTTACAATTACTATTTGCACAAGAGCTTGTCTCTGTTTCTATATGTTGTTTCCTGGATCGGAACCTTCTGCTACTGATTTGACTGTATTATCCACACATTTTCTTCTCGCTCTTCTCGTTACGTTTTCGTCAAATCTGGAGATATGTATATCTTGTTTGCTGTGGCGTGTCCCGATCTAGTAAGTGTTCTTGCATTGTGTAGTATTTGAGTGTGTTGAGTTTTCTCTTTCAAAACAAATTTAAGAGGTCTTGTACTGGGATTTTCTCTATTATATGCTCCTAATCTCTGTGCACTTTCCACTACAATATCATCAAGTTCTAAATGGTTACTACATATTTCCATAGCTGTTTTAATGTCAGCAATCTTGCATTCAGCTCCATTCTGAATGTCAGTTTTGGGCATTCAGTACATTATCAGGTTGTTACTACGCCTTTCTATCGCTTCAATTTCACAAAGGACAGGCTCAGTATCACTATTAAAATATTCACTTGTTTGTGTTCTGATAATTATGCGTGTGGCGCCATACTAATGTTAGCCGTGTCTAATTTCCCAGATAACTTGCTGCTAGCATGTACAATGTTGACTTGTTTAGCTTCTATTGCCTCTATGTGCAATTTGAGATCCTTTGTTTCACGTTGTTCTGCTTTATCATTAAGCCTTACCTCGATATCCTTAATTCTCTCTGTTCTCTTCTTTAAATCAGAAGCACGTCGCTTCTTTATCTCCTGATCAATTCTGACTGCATTTACAGCTTCAGAACGCACCCACCTACCCACCAATACACCTACCGCTCACCCTCTCACTCATCTCAATCATCTACCCATTCAGAAGTTAGCAAATTTATTTTGATTAAGCAAATTTCTAAGCATTATGAGATTCTGATTTATTTTGATTTCTTAGATGATTTAAGTCGATCATTCATGAGAACTCCATCTGTCTTGGGGTAGAATTATTGAGTGAAAAATTTTCTCACCTTGGTGAGACACCTTATGAAGTATGAACTGTCTCAGGGAAATGAGAAAAATTTTCATCCATATTTTGAGCAAAGGTTTTGTGAAATCCATTTGTCTAACTTTGAAAAATATTCTCACCGATGAGAAATTCTCTAATGGGTAAGAAATTTCTCACGTGGTTGAGAAAAGTTCTAGTTTTGTGAAATCTGCTTAGCCAAATACTGAGAAATGTTCTCACGGTGTGAAAATTTCTTAGAAAAAAATCCACCTAGGACAAATGAATTAAACAGCGGGGGGGGGGGGGGGGGGTTAATGAAAGGGTAACCTAATGACCGTAAATGCTAAATCCATATTAGCTAATATGCTAAAAATTAATTCTATTATCATGTTAAATGTTTATATATGTCAGAACTATGTACATATAAACTATAAATGTTGAAACCCCATATGTCACATGGTGACGTAGGAGTAATAAAAACTGAACTGAACTGATAAGAGGGCGTGATTACTCGACGGAATTGAACGAATTTTTAGGTCCTGTTGTTGAATTGTGTCAGTCGGGACGGGACGTTACAGAATGTTCATATTTAACTAACACTGGTGGTTTGAAAGTGAACGGCATCATAACCTTTCTCAAATGGACCTTTCCAGTTTTTGGTATGCCCCGCCCATCTCTGGCTAAGCTCCACCCACACTTCACCAGTGTTGAGATCGATCGATCCCGAATGCCCTGACTATCAATTTCTTGAAGACTATACAGGTAAGCTGTTGAATACTTTGAAACTAATTTAACTGGGTGCGGTTGCTGCCTATGGTTTTGATTATGAAATCATTATACACGTCGCGTAGTTGATTATGACGTCATATGGATGAATAAACTGGAAATGTTAATTGCTCCCTAGTATCATGCCCCACTGTGCTAAGTTTTGCCCACACCCTTTCTCTAACAGTAGCCTCAGACTACCGAATTCAAAGAACCCAAACCTTTGTCAATCACTACATTATGGTGCATGAACACATCAATAGAGGGGTGCATGGGACGGAGACCCCACCTCATGTCCCCTATTTGCGCATCGTCCTATCGCACGGTCTCGCCCTCCCACTAACGCTCTCGTATCGAGTTCCGTTCTTGCACGCTTTTGATGTATGCGCTAAGTTCGCGAAACTTCATAAATGAGTCAACTACCGCCTAATACAATTGCTCGGTTATTATCATCCTACTAATATACTGTTAGTTTTCAGTTTTTCTTTTATTACACTCATGCCGTTTTACACAGCATATGAGGTCTGAATAATACATTTCTTGGTGGTAGATACTGATGTTTGTACATTATTATTATTATTATTATTATTATTATTATTATTATTATTATTATTATTATTATTATTATTACTATTATTATTATTATTATTATTATTATTAGTATTATTATTAGTATTATTAGTATTATTAATTAATAAGTAGTAGTAGTAGTAGTAGCTGCAGCAGCTGCAGCAGCAGCAGCAGCAGTAATAGTAGTAGTAGTAGTAGTAGTAGTAGTAGTAGTAGTAGTAGTAGTAGTAGTAGTAGTAGTAGTAGTAGTAGTAGTAGTAGTAGTAATAGTAGTAGTAGCAGTAGCAGTAGTAACAGTAGTAGTATCAGTAGGAGGACGCTAAGCTGTTGTTAGTTGTGTGTGTAGCGTGTGTAGTGATCGATTAGGCGTCGCTTGTAGTCTTGGTGACTGTGGTGGTGGTGGTGGCGGTGGTGGTGGCGATGGTGGCGGTGGTGGTGGCGGTGATGGTGGTTGTGGTGGCGGTGGTGGTGATGGTGGTGGTGCTGGTGGTGGTAGTGGTGATGTCCGTAGTGGCTGTGGTGTTGTTCTTGCTGGTGCTAGGGAATTTTTAATTTTCGAGAGTTAGGAGTTTGCAGAGTCTGCTTAGTACTGGCTTGTTGAATAATGCAAATAGACCCTTTGTTTTTTCGATTGTATTAGCTCGTCTGTAGTATTCTGGAATATATTTTAATCTTTCAGTGTGATATTTTTGGCAGTGAAATAGGAAATGGTTTTCATCTTCTACAGAAGTGCACATACTACAAAGTCTATCTTGTCGTTCAATGCCTGCTCATCTGTTTGTCTCTATAGCGAGTTGGTGATTTAATGTTCTAAAGTGATATAATGTTAGTGCATCGCGATGAGAGAGTAATTTTAAATACCTTTCAGGTTCAAATCTAGTCTTTATTTGTTTGTAGTATGATAAACGTGTTGATTCCTGTAGTATATTGGACCAGTTCTCTATGTATTGTTGTTCTAAAACAGTTCTTGTCTGTCTAACTATTTGTTTGGTGTTTAGTGATTCGCTTTCGAGCATTTCTAATTGTCAGGCTGACATTCGTGTCTCACAAGCGCTCCATCGACATTGGCATAAAGCTACGCCTCTATTTTTAGATTTATAGCGAGATTGAAGTAGGCAGAAATCTGATTGGCTACCTGTAAATCGGCTGTCAACATAGTGAGAACAGCGAAGCGATGTGAGTGGGTGTATGGTATTACGATGACATTTGCGAGGGAGCAGGACCCTCTCACCTCCATAACCGTTTCTTAGGATTAATAATCTATGGGCCTAAATATCAATTGTCCCTAAAACATATGAAATATCTTCTCGGAGCGATTACATTTGTTCAATATGGCTGCCGCAGTGGTTCATATGTTGAACACTTTTTCAACTTTAATGAACTTCCAATGCATACATACCAAATATTTTTATTGACAATTCCAAACTATAGAAGCTATCTATCGGGGATGAGATTAGTGATGCTTTCTATCTGCGTTTATTAAGAACAAATGTACAAAATGTAAGATGGTCCAAATTGGTTTTAAAAATGAAGAAGTCTAGGTTACATGTTCCCAGATAATTAAAAAAAACCTGGAGTGATACAATCAAAATCCGTAGACTACGTCTCCACGAAATACTCCAGCTAGAAAAGCACAGAGACGTGCTTTAAGACCAGAAAGACATCTGAAAGCCTGACCAAATAAGGATACAAATGATTGAGAAACGTCTCAAAGACTAAGTTAACATGACATGGCGAGAAATAGCAGAAGGCGGCCAAGGACATAAATGCTTGGAGGACGCTTATATGAGGATGGCATGGTCTAACGTAGTTACTGAAGCGTTACAGAAGAGAAGAATGGAACTTTCAGTCCAGAGAGACGACCATCAATGTGAAACGCCATAGATCGTTTAATACATTCTCAAGAACTCTTCAGAGTTCCGTATTTTCTCGCCGATCTCGTTTATATGACAATATCATATTACTAACAAAATCCTATTTCTGTTCCAAATTCTATTTTCTAGTCAAAAGAAATGTGAGATTAATACATCCAAGGAAATTGTATTTACGATAAAAAAAATAAAAAATTCAGATCAAGAGCGTCTGCGTCTGCTTTTACCTGCCAGTTAGTAGCCATTTCGCCAATGTAGAGAGCACACGGCAACGTTAGAAACATTTTTGTTCGGTCTCTCTTCTGATTGCTGAAAGAATTAGAAACACGGTATTATATATGCTGGCACGGAGAGAGAGAGAGAGAGAGAGAGAGAGAGAGAGAGAGAGGGGTGATGCTGTACACAGATTGGAAAAGAACAGCCGCTTCAAATTCCTATCCAATCGAATGGTGTTAGAGACTTGGAATTGACAACTGACTTAATTTTCTTAAACGCACAAAATTGACAGGACTGGTTGCTTAATGACGACATATATTCTTTTCACAATCTGGCTACGATCTTGTCTTTATAACCTATAGAAAACTATCCTAGAAAATACTATTTTAAACTCCTTGACTTGGTATGACAGATATCGCCTCTAACGCCATGATTAGGTTGTGTAGCACTTCATATTTACTGTGCATCTTCGAGGATTGGGTGGTAATTTTTATTTTCAGTCGTATTTAAAATATTTTGTCCACATTTCAGATATCCTGTTTCGAAGTCTGACAAAATCATATTAGCTATATTTCGCATCTATAGGTCTGTTAACACGGCATACATTTTCACCATATTGCTGTAATATAGGGGCCCTGTGGTATTATTGCTATACACTAATTTTTACCCGCGTTGTTGTTGTTGTTGTTGTTGTTGTTGTTGTTCAGACATTTTGAATAACTCTGGTTCTACTGTGGGATCCTCTCGAAATTAGGAGGGAATTATGCCTCCGAGCGTATATGCCAATTTTTTTGTCTAAACGCTACAGCAACAGCATTTAGTAACAGTTTACAAAATAGTCATTATACACATTCTTCAATAACTCTGATTCTACTGGTGTGATCTTCTCCAAACTTGTGTGGAAGCTTGCCCATGTGGTCCCGAACAGGTATGGTAATGTTGTTGCCAAATGCTAAAACGCAACAGCAAGACCGTTCAGCAACATTGTGTTCAAAATAGACGTTTTTAAAGCATTTTTCAATAGCTGTAATGAAGCGATCTTTTCGAAATTGGGTTGATATGTGTCTGTGGGGTTTCGAAGACGTATGCCAATTTTACGTCAAAGACCAAAACGTAACTGCAACAGCTTTCAACAACATTGTTTCCAAGATAGACACATTTGACATTACGGTGGCCCGACTGAAAAATATATCAACGACGCGGGTATTGGACAAATTGCCCTTGTTATATGCAACATCCGGGACAGTCACACATTTCTGCTATTAATCTCGCAGATTATTGTTTTCTCTCAGGATCTGTATTCTTATTATAATTGACAAAGATTTTCGCAACTTATCTCCCACAGTTTTGATTTGGTCAATTTCAAACTTGGTCAACTCGTAGGACCCCTTGGGCTCTAGTTTGCTATTACTTTTCTCTTAGATCGGGTGTATGGTTTCTGAGATATACGCATTTCCGTGGGCAAAACGTCCTCTAGGAAATGTATGGGAGCTATAATTAGACAGCGACTACTCATAGAGTTTTTCTTCATCACGTTGAAACTAGACAGACTTCTAGCATTTCTTGACCCGCATCTTGACCCAAAAAATGTTTTGGGTCCGACGACTCCTTTTTGAGAAAACCCGGCATAAGCAAAATCTTTTGAAATCAAGATAATTTATATTTCTAGGGCTGTCAGATGGTTGAAATTTGGCATATACGTAGATGCATCATACTACTATACTACTATAGATTACGCAATTAAAATCGTTAGCGAACATATAAGCCTTTCGGAAATCCGCATTTGGGAAATGTATAGGAGCAATATTCGGTCAGCGACTACGGCTGGGGCTTTTTCGATCTTGTTTAAATTTAACATACATCTAGCATCTCTTGACCCGCAACCTGACCCAAAAAATATTTTCCGTCCAGTGACCGGTTTTTGAGAAAATGATGCATAAAAACAATTTCGTGGCATCATTATAATTCTTACTTATTCTCAGAGGATTGTAATTTTAAATCGACCTAGATACTACATGGTACTATTGCTTACAAATATAAAATCGTTAATGAACATATTAACATTTCTCTTATTGCTAATCTGCGCACTGACAATATTTCCGTGATTTGCCGATAGATTGCGGACTTAATGGCGGGTTGTTTGACCATTTCATGCAGATGATCCAGAGCGAAATTGCCTTTCAAGCCGCTATTAACAGAACTCCGATATCACAATCTGTTCATGAGACATCTGTTTTTGCAACGTAGACAAATATTTCCAGAGGGAATGTATTGGAAATTAATTTGATGGTAAATGACACTGTTTTGGAACTATCACCTCTAAACTTGATATACTTCTTGATTGCCTTCCCCATGTTTGATGATATTGCGATATTTCTATCAGATTTCTTTCAAAAGGGACAGCTGATTTTTTACGCTTTGATATCTAGCTTTCCACTGAGACCATTACAAAATGTTTATGTACGGAGACGAGAAATGTAGATCCAAAATGGCGGATACTGACGACTAGATTCAAAATGATACCGTGGCCTAATCTAACAACATGCAATTATAATATTACTGATTTCCTAATTTTTTTCTACAAATTAGTTCTTATAAGACGATGCATCAGCTTTAACTACTTGGATTACCATTTCGTTGCTAGGTTGCATGTGCTCTATTCCGTAACGGAATCTTTTCCATCCGGAAAGATCACTACACCGAGCGATCGGGTTTTCCGCATCCTGCCGTTCCGCGGTCCGCATACCGCTTACCGCGTGCAGGTAAATGGATGAAGGAAAATAGTAGGCTAAAGAACGATCTGACGTATATTCCGCGTTCCGTTTCCACAACCCGCTTTCCGCATTCCGTGTGCCAGGTAAACGCAGCTTTATGCATGGTCCTATTTCACGGCCCTCGTCCTCCCACTCCCACTCCTCGAGTACATACAGCGGAGCTATGTGAGTGAGTGTATATTAGTACGATGGAAAATATTATATTTACGATACAATCCAATTCGAAAGAATAGACAGTTCGCCACAGACGGACAAACTGATACTAGCGCAACAATGCCCCATTCTCGAAAACGTCAAAGACTTATACGCCGGGAAGACAGAAAGCGTAAAAATAATATCGTCAAACAAATAAATTGCATAATATGAATTCTTGTTTACACGCAGGGACCACTAAATAGCAAATCATATGGTTTCTCTGCGAAAGGGAGCTACATTCCACCGTCATGTTTTTTAATATTTGGGGAATTTATAATTTGCAATGAGAATACTTCCGTGTATTAAATTTCTAGATCTTTTAGCCATAACATGTAACTTGTGACAAATCATAACCCCCTTTGTAGGAGAACCGCATTAGCATGCGTAGATGTGTCCTATTATTCAGGATAGCATTCTGCCCTTGTGGAACTATCACTGCGCATTAATCTGATTATCAGATTACTCCCTTTATCCAAATAACTCTATGTCTTTGTCACCAACAATGGACCTTTCCATTTTTAGCTATGCCCCGCCCATCACTAGCCAAGCTCCACCTACACATCGCCGTGTTGGGATTGATCGATACCCGAATGCACTAGCCATCAATTTCCTGAAAACTATACAGGGAAGCTGTTGAATGTTTTGTAACTTATTTGGCTGGGTGCTGTTGATGCCTATGGCAGCAACAGCTCACAGTTAAATTAGTTTCAAAATATTCGACAGAATATTTATTAAATAGTAAAAGCAAACAATTTGTACAACAACGCATAGACCGTCTTCAAATATGCGTTCGTGACGTACTTATCGACGTCATTCATGACGTCATTCATTATGATGTCATTCTACACATCACGCAGTTCATTATGACGTCATATGATGGGTGGGTACTCTGGAAAGGTGAATTAACAATAATTAACAATAATTAACAATTAGGTAGAGGCAGTAGCGAAATTGGGCATACTAAGTAGCTTGTATCTACGCGTATGAAGTAAGTAAGTTAAGCGGATAACATGAAATCTAATGAGCTCAGTAACTCAGAATTCAGTAGGGCAGGATCAATTATTCCTGTACAATCTATTATAAGTTGTATGAGTTCTTCAGCCGAGTAATCACTAACCCCTAAATGACATGTTTTTAATCGGTGCCTGCCTAATCGATTCCAATGCTGGACATCTGATTAGAAAGTGTTCCAACGTTTCCTGTTCAGATTTACATAATTGGCATAATGGATTGGCGCTATCTTTTTAAAATCTATTTCCACTCTCTTGTACTGCATACATTCCAGTGAGAAGTTTCAATTTGACCAATATACGGGCGGCATCTCTTTCAGAAGAGAAGTCAGCGTGTAGTACAGGATGCAGTTTTCCTGGAATAAATGGTATTTCATTCAGGGACCTCAGTGAACTGTACCATTGGTACTGCCCTTGATATTTCTTCCTTCCAGTACAGCTGAATAGCTTTCTTAATCAGGGACTTCCACTTCTTCTTCTGTATAGGATCATCCAGATATATTTCAGTATCCTCTAAGCAATACCTATGCAATATTCTTTTTAGCTATTTTCTTTTCAAGTGATGATTCTGGCAGATTGCAGATGGAATTTAAAGCATAAGCACCTTACGATGCGCTTGTGCTTCAGCTGGGAGGACACCAGTTAAGATATATATTGCTGGATCAGCTGTGTTATTTGGTAATGGCAAAAGTTGCTTCAGAAGCCGTTTTGGTACTTTTCCAGTTTAGATAGATATACGCAGCCAGGTAATATGATTTCAAGCCCGTAAGTTAAGACCGGCGCTATGTGGATTTTAAAAGATGAATAATCGCAACCGGAGCTAGGCCATTGTGCCCATGAAATCCTGTTGAACAAAGACTGTGGGCTGTTCGGTGTGCCTTCTTTACATTGTTATCCACGTTATGCACTATGTTCTCATTCAATGATGATCATCATGTTACTCCTAAATGGACGCTAACAGTCTCGACCGGCATCTGTTGATCTTCTAAGAAGAATTCTTTGGCATAGTTATATTTAGAAGTCGGAGATAGTGTAATAGAAGCACGTTTCGAAGGTTGAAGTTAATATCTCTCCATATTAGCAAAGTCTGCTACAAAGTATTACTCATCGAGATAACGTCATCCACGCAGGCACTATTGTTGATTAAAGTGTTTCCTATATGTGCTCCTGTATTTGTATTTCCTGTTCTATGAAGTAAGGGCTCTATGAATTGTTTGTAGAGGTCTGTACTAAGAATGCCATCTTGTTTGACACTCTACAGTATCTCGATGGGTGGTGACTGTGTGCTATTCAACTTGGTCTTTGAGGTGGCTCCTAAATGGATAGGGCCTACTCTGTATTAAGTTCCATTGCTTGTCGTTTACTCCTATATGATATAACCTTCGCAGAAGATGGTTATAGTCAACCACATTAAATGCGGCTTTGGCATCCATGAGAATCTTATATGCTAGCTGGTTGCTCAATACCGTGATTCTTTATAGTTCATCTTCTGCCAGAAAAGCAGCATGCATGGGAGACATACCTGTTGTAAATTCTCTCTGCGTATGACAGTGACTCATCTTGATCTTATCTTTAATCCCTTGCTTCAGATGTGACTCAATAATCCTCGTGACCACATGCAAAACAGCGACCCCTTTGTAATTCTTTGCCTCTGTGGGCGTACATAGTCTCTGACGTCATGCACATAGAGATCAATCCGGAGTGTGTGCGTTTATTAAGCCATAATAGCGGAACCAAATCACTCAGTCAATGTACGACGTCATAATCAATTGCGTCATATGTAGGTCGCAATCACATTATGTAATGAATGGCGCATCTAAGTCCGTCATGAACTCATAATAGTCCGTCATGTGTGTGGAGTGTATGTCTTTACTACTTAATAACGCGTAGGCAGCAAAAGCACCCAGTTAAATTAGTTTCAAAATATTCAACACCTTACCTACACAGTTCTCTAGAAATTAACGTTCAGGGAATTTAGGGTTCGATCACACTCAACACGGGTTAAGCGTGGGAGGAGCTTGGCTATAAATGGGCGGATAATAGCTAAAAGTAGATTAATCATTGATTATTACGTCATCCTACACAGCACGTAGAACTTGGATTATGTTGTCATGTGATAGATGGATAAACTGGAAAGGTCCATTGGTTAAACGATTATTAAATTTCTAAAATGTTGGAAAACAACAAAGAATACGCTTATGGCGTAATAATCAATGACGGCATGAATCACGCATATAGGTACGTCACGAACGCCTAATTGAAGACGGACTAAGAGTTGTTGTACGATTGGTATGTCGTCACTATTTAATAAACATTCTGTTGAATATTTTGAAACTAATTTGACTGGGTGTTGTTGCTGCCATAGTTTCAAAATATCCAACAGCTTACCTGTATAGTTTTCTGGAATTTGATGGTCAGAGCTTTATAATATAAGGAACAATGTGACGGAAATTTTGAAGCTGCTTTGAAACAGGTTCCCGTTATAAAATAAAGAAGGCGGGCAAAACGTGACGCGGAGCATAAAGGGATAGACCCCTCCCTCACACATCGTATGCATAATGCCGTTTATCTCGTTTTACATTTTGTGTGTTTTGATAGATGTACCTATGGTAAGCAATACATATCTAGGAGCTCGTCTGAAATGTAAATGTTAAACTAAGATAGGTGTTAATAGTAGGTAATTAAAGTATAATATAACACGAAATAAACTATGCATAGGGCGACGCGACATGGTAGTGTCGCATTATGCCAGAATTGAAATTACCAAATATTACATCTATATATGGTCGTGGTACCTGTTTCTAACAGGGTTCTATTTCTAACAATTGGTCCTTTAGCGTGCTCCCGCACTCGTTGTTTTGGTGACGTCGTCAAAACATGTTTATTGCAATAGATACATCATTTTTACACAGCATTTGAAGATGTTATCATAATGCGGTAGATATAAGTAATTATTTTACCTAACTTACTGTTTGGCGTGTGAAAATGTATATTTTCACTATTACTTGTTCAGGGTCCATAAAAGTGTTCATAACTGGTAAAGAAATGTAACCATATGGTCCAGTTTTTGTCAAACGACATCCTGCAGTTGCTGTCACATCCTGTTGATTTCACCAACATAACAGTAATTCCTTTCTACGGATGCACCGAAGGGACATGGGGTGCTTATATTCTTTATATATCTTGATTGAATTTTTTTCACGCTCATGCCCAATCCAAGCAAGGCCATAGTTTATATATATGGTAAAAATTAAATTAATGTTAACGTTTCATTGTATGCAACATAATCCTTATTTTCATTTTAAACACCAGCCTTACTACTTTACAAAGGAAGGATACAAGATTTTGATTTTGAAACTGTGTTGCTGCTGTCCATGTATACCGGAGGTTGCGAAAAATTGAATTTGCCCAGGACTAGATTCACTACAATAAATTAAGTTGTGCTCCATTTCAGCAGCGTTTGTATCCTTATTTTTGCTGACAGACTCTCCTGTTGGCATATCATAAACAATGATGTCATATCACCACAGTGTCGCTATATAAATAATAGATTTACATTGCTGTTAGAATGGGTACTTAGGTACACAAAAACTCTCTGAAAACCGATACTAGGTATTTACACCAGCAAATTTATTTCGAGGAATTAAAATATATTTCAATGCATGTATCGTTTCAATGAACATTTGATTATTACTAAATAGAAGCTATTTCTTGACAAAAACCTTACATTCATATGCAATTGGCTATCGGCTAAACTGTCCATGCCCTGTTAGAAACCGGTACTCGGACCATACACCCTGCTGCTGCTGCTGCTGCTGCTGCTGCTGCTTGTGCCACCGTCACCACCCAGCCGCCGCCGTCACCGCCCAGCCGCCGCCGTCACCGCCCAGCCGCCGCCGTCACCGCCCAGCCGCCGCCGTCACCGCCCAGCCGCCGCCGTCACCGCCCAGCCGCCGCCGTCACCGCCCAGCCGCCGCCGTCACCGCCCAGCCGCCGCCGTCACCGCCGCTACTACTAATGCTACCGCAGCTGGTGGTGGTGGTGGTGGTGGTGGTGGTGGTGATGATGATGATGACGATGATGACGATGGTGACGACGATGATGATGATGATGATGATGTGGAGCAAGATAAGCTTTAAAAATGAGAAATAAGGGTGATAAAGAAATTGTCTTATAGCTCAACGGCTTCGGTGTTTATAAAATAATGTTCTCTTTGTTTACTATGTATACTGTATATATGTACTTAAATATGTTACAATGTTACAATAACTCCAAGAAAACAGACAATAAGAATTACATATGACAATGAATGAATGCCTGATGATGATGATGATGGTGGTGGTGGTGGTGGTGGTGGCGATGGCGGCAGCGGCGGCGATGGCGGCAGCGGCGCCGACGACCCACGCCGACGACAACAACGGCGACGACGACGACGACGACGACGACTATGATGATGATGCGGAGATTATAAAAAATAAAGCTGGAAATGAAATTGTTCAATAGACCAACAGCTACTATGTATACAAATTACTGTACATTGTATAATTTCATATGTCACGATGTGACCTGGGCTGTAAATAAACTACTACTACTACTACTACTACTACTACTACTACTACTACTACTACTACTACTACTACTACTACTACTACTACTACTACTACTACTACTACTACTACTACTACTACTACTACTACTACTACCACCACTACTACTACTACTACTACTATTACCACTGCTGCTGCTGCAGCTGCTGCTGCTACTGCTACTACTACTGCTGCTGCTGCTGCTGCTACTGCTGCTACTACTACTACTACTACTACTACTACTACTACTACTACTACTACTACTACTACTACTACTACTACTACTACTACTACTACTACTACTACTACCATGACTACTACTACTACTACTACTACTACTGCTGCTGCTGCTGCTGCTGCTGCTGCCGCCGCTGCTGCTGCTACTGCTACTGCTTCTTATGCTACTACTGCGGCTGATGCTACTGCTACTACTTCTACTACTACTTCTTCTTTTCTTTAAATCCGACGCTGACGCAGTCGGACACACTTCACCGAGGAATTCCTTTAAAAAGGCTTGCAAAACCCCATAAAAAATCGGGTGAAATAGCAGACTTTATTAATAGTATATGAATAACAACAAGTGTCCAGGTGACTCGTCAATAAGTAACAAAATCTCATTCATTGACGCCAGTTCGCCGATTCTTAAATACTGGGCGGGCGTAGTAGCCGTTATGTCATATAATGCACGCAGCAAAAGTATACAAACTATGATTACACAGATGGCGCTTTGGGTTCACATTCTAAATTTACTTCATTGTGAGTTTTTGCAAATTACCCTGGAACAAATACACATACAGTAAACATTTACAACAGGGTGCTAATTGTATATATGTAAGATGTCATACTCTGTTAACCTAATGAACTCGAAAGTCGGATCACCTCCAGAATATTGACGCGATGCTCATTTGATATGTAAATATACCGATTCCCAAGGTTAGATTATTCGTCAAAATGATCATCTCCTAAGACATTACAATTTTAAAATAAAGTCGATTAAATTAAATAAAATACCATATATCAATATAGAACAAGCAGCGAGCTTATACAAGTTCTGCTTCTGCTAGTTTTAGATATCCTTGTTCAATTGATACTAGGCCGGTTTTGCACCATATATCTTTATATCTGCTTTCTTTTCCATGTTCCACTAGCCTGTAAAGTTCACAATGAATGCAGTTTATCAACAATGATCGAAATATTGCTTGTATGGATCTTTCGTGGTTGTTTCCTGTTTTATCTCTGGCCTCTGAACACAGATGCTTCCAAATGGCCCACACTCCTACAGATAACAGGGTTACTAACAATTCTTTCTCCTTGCTATTAATGATTCGTCCGATAGTTGAGCAATCTTAGAACATAATTGTTTCAGCCATTAATTTCACATATTTGATTCCAAATTGAGCAAGGAGCATATTGATATATACCCAAAAGCCTGTAGCTATACAACACTGTGTAAACAGATGGTCTATTGTTTCCTCCTCAGTATTACATAATAAGAACCGGTCTGTACTTGTTATTTTGCACATATACGTCAGATTGCCGACCCATAGCCTTCGATGGAGTAATCGCCATGCCAGGTCCCGTGCATTTGCTGGTAGACAAGGTAGATGTATTGTTTTCAACGCATCTTTCCAGTTCTTTGGAGTGCGTCCTAAATTGTTTCAATGCCTAACTGCAACAGGAGTCTGTCTCCGACTTTGCATTATCATTCCATACCAGTCTCTAGATGCCATGTTGTATTTTATATGCTCTGACTAAAATACTTATGTTGGTTGCAACATATCTCTTTTGCCATGTGCTTTCGGTAATTTGAACCATTCACCCGGTATTGCAGTCGTTATTCTAAGAAATAAGCGTTGGGCATAAATATGCCTCATTGATGTTGCTCTTGCTACATTCTGCATCGCAATCCATTTGCGAGATTTTGGATTTACTAAATCACGTAAATATTGAATGCCATTTTTGGCCATAGAGGGCAAATATAATACATCATCATTATCACGAATCAACTCGTTGCCCAAAAGACTAAGGCAGCTTCGTAACAACTGGGTTGTGGCATTGATCGTGTAAATTTTTCTAAAGCTTTGAGCTGTTTTTTATATACATTTGGTGTCTTCTGATGGTTAGGTGGCAGTTTATTGCACATAAATAAACATTCTACTGGAAATGGATCTACGTACCTTTGTAGAAGTGTCCATGCAACACTTGACCAATATGAGTTTGAAGTGAGTAACTTATTCAAGAATTTCAGTTTTAAAGAAGCACACTTTGCTACAACATTAACCAAATCCAGGCCTCCATCATGCTTTTCATTGGTGAGGATTGACTGCGATACTAAATGGGCTTTGTCCTCCCATAAGAAGGACAAAAGTAACATGTTGATCTTTGACTCTACTGATTTGGGCATATGAACTACAGAAGCGGTATACCACAGTCCAGATAAAATTAAATTATTAGGGACAAATGTCCTGCCAAATACAGTTAGGCGACGTCGTTTCCAATTTACTAATGTACACTTTAGGTTGGATAGCCTTTCTTCCCAGTTTATTATTACATCGTATTCTCTACTAAAGTAAATACCCAAAATCCTAATGACATGTCTGACCAGTTAATATCCATAACATTGTCAGTTCTGTTCTTCCAAGCGCCCAAAAATAATCCCTTAGTTTTTCTATATTGACCTTAAGCCCTGATGCCTTTCGAAAATCTGATAATACTCCATTTAAAATTCTAAAATCTGAATTTTTACCCGCAAACACAGTCGTATCATCTGCATATTGAGACACCTTTAGAGGCCTTTCTACACCACGTACACATATTCCCTGAAAATCATTACGTTGCCTCAATGTGGCCCCCAACAATTCCATAGCGATTACGAATAGAAGTGGAGACACTGAGCAACCCTGTCTGACATCTCTTTCCAACACTACAGGTTCAGATAGATGATTATTTACTAAATATCAACTTGTTATATTAGTATATAAAATATTGACCCATTTAATAAATCTGGAACCAAAGCCAATATGGTCTGAAGACTTAAACAAGAAATACCATTCAAGTCCGTCAAACGCCTTCTCGTTATCAAGTGCTATTATTGCTGCTGGGATGCAATCCTGTTCAACTAATTGAATAAGGTCTCGTATAAGCAATGTGTTGTTTAATACTGTTCTTCCGGGCACAGAGCACGTTTGATCATCATCAATTACTTCGCCTAGGACTGCACCAAGTTTTAATGTTAGTGCCCGAGTAATAATCTTAGAGTCTACACAGAGTAGAGAGATTGGTCTATAATTCTGTATTCTATTTCTGTCACCCCCTCTTGTATAAAAGCAGAAAATATGCTTGGGCCATCGATGGAGGGAGATGACATTGCTTAAAATGCTAGCTGCTACTTCTTCTAATACTGGACCAAATATGTGCCAGAATGTTTGATAAAATTCGACTGGAAGTCCATCGCAGCCAGGAGACTTTTCTAACTTCATACCGTTAAGGGATTTTGTCAAATCATCAACTGTTAGTGATTGGTCACAACTTTCGCGACATGAATCTGGAAGTCTTTGCGTTATGTTAGCTAAAATATCTCTAGTTGCAGCTTCATCACTTCCCTCAGATTTATACAATGATTTGTAAAATTTGGATACTGTTTCCATCATCTCTGCATTTGAGGACACTGATACACCATCATTAGTCTTCAGTGAGCGCATTAATTTCTCTATACCTCTTGCTGTTTCCAAGTTACAAAAGTAACGTGTAGGCTTTTCGCCCTAGGTGTGCCTTTGTGCTCTTGACCTTATTTTGGCCCCATCAAACTGATATTGCCCTATTTGATTTAGTCTACCTTTTAATTTAACTAATAGTTCTCCATCATTAATTTTCTTATTAATTTTACACACCGACCTCTGAAGCGCCTTTTTACGCTTTCGCATTTCTCGTGCTTTCCTGATGGAATACTGCCTTGAAATATGTTTCAGATCGGATTTCGCATCTTCCCACCAGTATGTTATACATTCATACAAACTTCTCTTTTCATCCCAATGACTCTCTACACATTTGCGATAGCAACTATCTCGTAACAACGCTACGTTGAGTTTCCAAAATCCATCTCCTCGTTTGGTCCAGTCAGTATTGTATAATGTGATGGAAAGCATATTGTGATCAGAGAAAGTTACTGGTTTTATGTTAGTTTTGCACATGTAATTGAGCGTCCTACATAGATCCTGTCCAATCTGGATGCTTTCTTTCCATCGGTTGAAAACCAAGTAAAGTCCCTGCCCTTTGGATTTTCAATCCGATAAGTGTAAAGCTTTTATATTCACAGATGTGTTTCAAAATATTATGAGATGTGTCAGTAAAATTAGACCTAGCATTTCTGTCTTTAGCCTCATCTAATATGCAATTAAAGTCACGCCCATAATTAGGTTTTCAGGCGTTCTGTCTCGAATTATTGTGGAAACATCATTTAGAAATGCACGACGCAATTGATGAGAGGTTGGCGCATAAAGGCACATCGAATTTAAACTTGTGTTTAGTACATCAATTGATACACAAATCCATCTACCATTTATATCTGATAACGAGGATATAACGTCGACATAGTTGAGACACCGGGGCAGGATAAGAATGGCCACTCCCGCACTATTGTCTTGTGATAAAGAATAAAAAATCTGCCCCTTTGAATTTCTATTGAGAGATTCATACACTTCATGTTTTTAAATTTTGGTCTCCTGTAGAAAAGCAATATCAACCCTCTCATTTGCTAATTCTTCAAGCAAGTGACGTTGCTTGACTTCGGTGTTTAATCCTCTGCAATTTATGGTGCAGATAATCATAATTAGTAAAATGATGTTTGCAACCACCATCATTAGATTAACTTGGTTTGGTTTTTTAGCTGGTTTCTTAGACCATTTACCTAATTTTCCTGCGAATTCAATGTTTCCTAGTTCTACCACAGACAAATATTCATATTTGGAAATATCAGAATCATGGCGCAGTAGACGATATTTAACGCCTCTCGCCGTTACATAAGCCACTAACCCTTCACCGCCTTCTGTTCGGTACATCATCATTTCATCTTTCATCTGTGAACTCTGTGTTTGTATTGACACATGATTCTGCAAGTGGCATTGTATCATCATCCATATCATTTTCCTCAATCTCAGATTCTGAACTATTGTCTTCTTTCTGGAGCTTATTGCCACTTGACTTACATTTGGCAGCAGCACCATTCCCTATGGCTTCAAGCTGAGTTAGATCAATCTGGCTTAGCGGGAAATCGACAGAGCTTTCTGTTTTCTGTGACCTAAATTTACACTGTCCTATTAGTAAGTCATCCTCTAAAGAATAATGATCTGTGTCTCCGTTACTATCGTCATTCGTCTGCGTTTCATTTACATCCATATGGGCCCCACCACATTTTGAATAATTTCTGGCGTTATAGTTATTCCCTCCTCTAATATTGCTATCTCATCATCTGCAGTTACTTCAATAGGATTTGCTGCCTTTTCTGTCTCCTTTATAATGGCATGAACCTCGACGGTAGCTTCTGCAGTGATGTCATCGGACGCATTTGTCTCAGGTGCATCCTTTAATGTAGGATTGCGTACTTCTACTGTGGGGCTGTTTTTGTTGTTTGGACAGCAGCATTTGAAATGGCCAGTTGAACCACAGAGCAAACATTTATTTCTATTTGGGCAATCTGCTGGTAGATGGTCAGTACTAAGGCAGGTTCTACATTCTTTTAACTGCCCTCTATACCATAAGAGCAGAACAAAGCTGCCATCAAGAGTCAATCTGTTTGGCAACGGGCTATCCACTTTTTCAAACCAGATGCGCCTTACACCATTCTCCAAAGTTCTGTCAAACGGATATGTTTCCCTTTCAATCGTCTGTATTTTACCATACTTTTTCAGTTCATTCATGATTTGTTCATCTGGAATCTCCAATGGAACATTCATTTTAACTAACAACCTATCCGACTCGATTTCTTCTACATTACA